>CM062815.1:566115691-566691297 GCA_031772625.1 Pinus tabuliformis | reverse complement strand
TCCCTCTGGCTTGTCTCTAGTTGCCTCTACTATGGTGATTGAGTAGCGTGGGATGTCCTAAATATGGCAGTGCGAAGGATAAGCTCGTTTTTAAACTCAAACTTACAGGGATATAATTAATTAAGATAGAATATGCCTTCCTATGCGTTTGCCCTATAGTGTGTAAATTTTTGTAAAGCATGTGGCAAATCTGTATCATTTGGCCATGGTGTAATTCCTCTCTAATCTGAAGTATATAAAGGAGTGGCTCATCTACTAGGTGGCTTATTAAACCCAATCCATGTATAGAGTGGCTTTCTCCATTGGTGCTGATCCACCACTGCCAGTAGACAATCGTTGTGTGAGCTCTGATTAAGTTATACAGAGCAATAAGTCTCATATCAATGCCTCTGTAAATGCTACCTGTTGCTTAAATAGGTCAGCTCTTTAGACTCCAAGACTAAGGTATTCCAGATTTGCTAACCATATGGTTTCTATGGAGCTTCAACAACTCTTCAACAATATAATCAGGAGCATTTGAACTTAGGAAGGAAACATTAACAAATATTCATACCTAGATCTTGAACAATGTAACACAAGATACATCCCTTGTCAATTTTCGCTGTTCATACCTTCAACAGATGAATGTTATCTTCCTGTAACAGAGATACCCGAGACTTCTAGTTGTTGGGCTACAGAGAATTCTTTTAAGCTGCTAGCAATGTTCCTCTTGGTTCACATGGATTGCATGTGCATAGGCATGGAAAGGTGATTCTCCATTAGCTCACAGGGTTGAATTACTTTCTCCACTAGTTCAATCTCATATCCAGGTTTGCTACTTTCAATATCCTCTTCTGGCCACTATAACCTGAAAGAACCTTTGCAAGGCTTAGGAATCCCAAACTAGACCCACAAATTGATTGATAGCTTTCCCCCCACCATTTCTGACAGCCATTTCTTCCAATGCCCACTCTAGTCACCTAGTGCTAGAAAGCCATAGAGAAAGCCATTTCCCTTTCAGACAGACAAAAAGCAAAACCTTTCCCAAGTGGAATCTAGAACTGTTTCACAGAGGCATGCTTCAAGAAGACAATTCTTAGGGATCTTGTCCCTAAAAATAGAATTTTCCTTCAAGGATCTCAACCTTATACACCCAACAAGAGGTTGCCTAGCAAGTCACTAAGTATTGGCCTAGTGTACAAGATCATCAATTTAGACCTTTGTGTGAACTTGGACCTCTGTCTTCAGCTGAATAATCCCACCACACCCAGCTTTTCCTGTATTGTTCTTAGTTGCCCCATGAAAATTTTCTCTGCTTTAGTCATCATTTTCAGGTTGTCTGATCTTCTTGGGGGTTGTCATCCGACATTTATGAATAAAATAGAGTTGTACTTTACTTATTCAGAGAAAAGATTCTTTGCTATAGATTCTAGGGCAATCTTTTAGCTTTTAGTATTTCTATTTCAGCTATATTATAGGCTGTTGGAGCAAAAGAAAAAATGACATCCTATCAAGAATTATGTACCTAAAAAACTAGATTTCTCATATAGGAACTTTAAATGGGAAGAATGACTATCCTCTACTGAGCCATTCTCTAAGGTAGAATGATTGTCCCATTCTTGATTACTAGCCCTAAGGTAAAATATCTATCCATGATACTATTGAACCATATTCCCTATTATGGTCAAACATGACACATAGGGAATATGTCTATCCTCTTACTCGGAGCCTATCTTAACAAGTCCAAGTTTGCACCTACAAAATATAATTCTTAAATACTGCCTCAAAACTAGAGAATTAAACTGCTTCCTCCGAGTCCAAAGCTTATTTTAAATTCAAGGTTCTTTTTGTATCAAAATATCCCTCTAAATCCACATGCATGATGCATTCAACCAAGGTTGTCATATTGAGATCATATGCACATTTAAGGTTGTTACAACTAAAGAAATAATCTGTGCTTTTAAGTATGCATTCACCAAACAAAACCCAACCAAGTTGAAGCCACTCTTCAAACGAGCTAGCGAAAGGAACACATCAGCTTGCCATAACCAAACTTCAGATATAAAATTTGCAACTTTTAAATCTTCTAAGGGCAAAATGAAATGATGCATGGATTCTTGGTCTTCCAAAAAAAATGCAAGTGACTTTGACTTGCTATACACCCTTACATGGTATTGATTTAGAGCTTGTGAATACACCCATCCAAAACTATGTTGGCTACACATACTTTCTCAACAAGCCCTAAGGTTAATAGTGAAATTACTTTTCTCTTTTACTTTCTACAAATAAAATGACTATTCAGAAAAATGGCTTTACAAGGATAGCTAAAACTCCCCTATTTGATTCAGTCCTCTTAGCATCGTTATACAAACAATAATAGTGCACATTATTTATTTTGTTGCTATGTTAGAACTTGGAAAACAAAGAGCAATGTTAAAATAAGAAATCTTTATCATACTGTGATATATAGATCCACAACTTCTGTCACTTGTATTGAGAGTTAGTTATGTTTTTTAAACCAATCCTCTTTTGAAAAGTAGCTATAAGGTTTGGCACCAGACATAGGTCCTCTCTGTTCTAATTCATGTCAAAGGTAAAGAGCCTACTATATATTACCTTTTTTACAAAGTAGATTTATCAGAGTATCCTAAGAGTGTGTATGGGAACCATCCCCATGCCCATCATTTTAATTAAGTGCTTACATAATTCCCGCATTTTCCCATCTAGAAAAGTCTATAGATGATCCCACTGAAAGTCTAAGCAGAATTAAACTACTTCCCTCAAGTCCAAAGCTTCTTTTAAATTCAAGGTTCTTTTTGTATCAAAAACTCTCTCTAAATCCACATGCATGATGCATGCAGCCAAGGTTGTCAAATTGAGATCAGATGCACATTTAAGGGTTACAACTATAGAAATAATCTGTGCTTTTAAGTATGCATTCACCAAACAAAACCCAGCCAAGTTGAAGCCACTCTTTAGTGAGCCAGTGAAAGGAACACATCAGCTTGACATAACCAAACTTCAAATATAAAATTTGCATAAGTAGCCTTATAGCAATACTTATAAATAACAATATCTCATTAGATGGCCAATTCACATTATAAGGAACGCATAAGCTTGACCTAACCAAACTTCAGATATAAAATTTGCATAACCAGCCTTACAACAATACTTACAAATAACAATCTCTCATCTCATAACCAACTTCACATTTATTTCTATTGCATAACCTGAACAACTCATACCCATTATCCAATATTGGGCTTTAATTCAACTCAAACTTTTAAATCTTCTATGGGAAAAATGAAATGATGCATGGATTCTTGGTCTTCCGAAAAAAAACGAAAGTGACTTTGACTTGCTATACACCCTATACACCCTTACATGGTATTTTTTCAGAGCTTGTGAATACACCCATCCCAAGCTATGCTCGTTGCACATACTTTCTTAGGGATATTGTCCCTAAAAATAGAATTTTCATTTAGGGATCTCAACCTTATATTCCCAACAAGAGGTTTCCTAGCAAGTCACTAGGTATTGGCCTAGGGTACAAGATCACCAATTCAAACCTCTGTGTTAACTTGGACCTCTGTCTTCAGGTGAATAATCCCACCACACCCAGCTTGTATTATTCTTAGTTGCCCCATGAAAATTTACTTTTATTTGGTCATCATTTTTAGGTTGTCTGATCTTCTTGGGGGTTGTCATCCAACATTTATCAATAAAATAGAGTTGTACTTTACTTATTCAGAGAAATTATTCTTTGTTATAGATTCTAGGGAAATCTTTAAACTTTTAGTATTTCTATTTCAGCTATATTATAGGTTGTTGGAGCAAAAGCAAAAATGACATCCTATCAAGAATTCTGTACCTAAAAAACTAGAGTTCTCATATATGAACTTTAAATGGGAAGAATGGCTATCCTATATCGGGCCATTCTCTACGGTAGAATGATTGTCCCATTCTTGACTACTAGCATTAAGGTAAAATGTCTGTCCATGATACTATTGAACCATATTCCCTAATCTAGTCAAACATGAAAAATAGGGAATATGTTTATCCTCTTACTAAGAACCTATCTTAACAAGTCCAAGCTTGTCCCTGAAGTGCAAGTACTTCATCTACATCTAGGACAGGCTTGTCAAAGGCCTATCACAACTTTGGATACAAAATATAATTCTTAAAGACTTCCTCAAAACTAGAGAATTAAATTGCTCCCCCAAGTCCAAAACTTCTTTTAAATTCAAGGTTCTTTTTGTATCAAAAGCTCTCTCTAAATCCACATGCATGATGCATTCAACCAAGGTTGTCAAATTGAGATTAGATGCACATTTAAGGTTGTTACAACTAAAGAAATAATCTGTGCTTTTAAGTATGCATTCACCAAACAAAACCCAACCAATTTGAAGCCACTCTTTAATGAGACAGTGAAAGGAGCACATCAGCTTGACATAACCAAACTTCAAATATACAATTTTCAACTTTTAAATCTTCTAAGGGAAAAATGAAATGATGCATGGATTCCTGGTCTTCCAAAAAAAATGCAAGTGACTTTGACTTGCTATACACCCTTACATGGTATTGCTTCAGAGCTTGTGAATACACCCATCCCAAACTATACTGGCTGCACATACTTTCTCAATGAGCCCTAAGGTTAATAGTGAAATTACTTTTCTCTTTTACTTTCTACAAATGCAATGACTATTGAGAAAAAGGGCTTTACAAGGATAGTTAAAGCTCCCCTATTTGATTCAGCCCTCTTAGCATCATTATACAGACAATAGTAGTGCACATTATTTATTTTGTTGCTATGTTAGAACTTGGACAACGAAGAGCAATGTTAAAATAATAAATCTTTATCATAGTGTGATATATAGATCCACAAATTCTGTCACTTGTATTGAGAGTTAGCTATGTTTTTTAAACCAATCCTCTTTTGAAAAGTAGCTATAAGATTTGGCACTAGACATAGGTCCTCTCTATTCCACTTCATATTGGAGGTAAAGAGCCTACTATATATTACCTTTTTCACAAAGTAGATTTATCAGAGTATCGTAAGAGTGCGTATGGGAACCATCCCCATGCCCATCATTTTAATTAAGTGCTTACATAATTCCTACTCTAGAAAATTCTATAGATGATCCCACTGAAAGTCTAAGAAGAATTAAATTGCTCCCCCCAAGTCCAAAGCTTCTTTTAAATTCAAGGTTCTTTTTGTATCAAAAGCTCTCTCTAAATCCACATTCATGATGCATTCAACCAAGGTTGTCAAATTGAGATCAGATGCACATTTAAGGGTTACAACTAAAGAAATAATCTGTGCTTTTAAGTATGCATTCACCAAACAAAACCCAGCCAAGTTGAAGCCACTCTTCAATGAGCCAGCGAAAGGAACACATCAGCTTGACAAACTTCAGATATAAAATTTGCAAAAATGCAAGTGACTTTGACTTGCTAGACACCCTTACATTGTATTGCTTCAGAGCTTGTGAATACACCCATCCCAAACTATGCTGGCTGCACATACTTTCTCAACGGGCCCTAAGGTTAATATTCAAATTACTTTTCTCTTTTACTTTCTACAAATACAATGCCTATTCAAAAAAGGGGCTTTACAAGGATAGATAAAGCTACCCTATTTGATTCAGTCCTCTTAGCATCGTTATACAAACAATAATAGTGCACATTATTTATTTTTTTCCTATGTTAGAACTTGGACAATGAAGAGCAATGTTAAAAAAATCTTTATCATAGTGTGATATATAGATCCACAACTTCTGTCACTTGTATTGAGAGTTAGCTATGTTTTTTAAACCAATCCTCTTTTGAAAAGTAGATATAAGATTTGGCACCAGACATAGGTCCTCTCTGTTCTACTTCATGTCAGAGGTAAAGAGCCTAACTATATATTACCTTTTTCACAAAGTAGATTTATCAAAGTATCCTAAGAGTGCGTATGGGAACCATCCCCATGCCCATCATTTTAATTAAGTGCTTACATAATTCCTGCATTGTCCCATCTAGGAAAGTCTATAGATGATCCGACTGAAAGTCTAAGAATCTGGAAGTAGATCATTAACTACTGTTTCCTTCCCTAGCGAGAGCTTGCATTATGCCATTTTCCTTAAAATGTTCATTTATTGTGGTGTTGTATGTCACATAATTAAGAGACAAACTATTTTTAATCATTTTCACTAATATTTGGTCTTCTTCTTTAATGATTTCATCATATGCAATAGCACCTGATTGGCGAGGCTCATGCGCTATCCTATTAAGAAGTTTAGAAGAATCCTGCATTCTACCTTTCTTAGGCTAGCCATTATTCGAACCATTAAGGAGAGTAGCATTGGGACTTATAAAGTGGACAAACCATTGAACAATAAGTAAAAGTGTTAGGACAAATACCTTTCTGTTGCTCTCATCTCGCAATGACAAGCTTCGTTGCATATCACCCTCACTAGAATGTTCAATGATCAAAGTGTTACAATTTTGTAAATTAGCAATAAAACTTTGTCCAATAGTTTGCAAAACACATCCTCTGCCTCCTTAGTCATAGATTTCCTGTGGAGTCCCTGAATTAATAAATTGTGCAAAATGAAATGATGCATGGATTCTTGGTCCTCCGAAAAAAATGCAAGTGACTTTGACTTGATATACACCCTTACACGGTATTTCTTCAGAGCTTCTTAATACACCCATCCCAAACTATGCTAGCTGCACATACTTTCTCAATAAGCCCTAAGGTTAATAGTGAAATTACTTTTCTCTTTTACCTTATACAAATACAATGACTATTTAGAAAAAGGGCTTTACAAGGATAACTAAATCTCCCCTATTTGATTTAGTCCTCTTAGCATCGTTATGTAGACAATAATAGTGCACATTATTTATTTTGTTCCTATGTTAGAACTTGGATAGCCAAGAGAAATGTTAAAATAATAAATCTTTATCATAGTGTGATATATAGATCCACAACTTTTGTCACTTGTATTGAGAGTTAGCTATGTTTTTTAAACCAATCCTCTTTTGAAAAGTAGCTATAAGATTTGGCACCAGACATAGGTCCTCTCTGTTGTACTTCATGTCAGAAGTAAAGAGCCTACTATATCTTACCTTTTTCACAAAGTAGATTTATCATAGTATCATAAGAGTGCGTATGGGAACCATCCCCATGCCTGTCATTTTAATTAAGTGCTTACATAATTCCTACATTGTCCCATCTAGAAACGTCTATAGATGATCCCACTGAAAGTCTAAGAATCTGGAAGCAGATCATTAACTACTATTTCCTTAAAATGTTCATTTATTGTGGTGTTGTATGTCATAGAATTAAGAGACAAACTATTTTTAATCATTTTCACTAATATTTGGTCTTCTTCTTTAATGATTTCATCATATGCAATAACATCTGACTAGAGAGGCTCATGTACTATCCTATTAAGAAGTTTAGAGTTCTACCTTTCTTAGGCTAGCCATTATTCGAACCGTTAAAGAGAGTAGCATTGGGACTTATAAAGTGGACAAACCATTGAACAATAAGTAAAAGTATTAGGACAAAGACCTTTCTATTGCACTCATCCCGCAACTACAAGGTTCGTTGTATATCACCCTCCTTAGAATGTTCAATGATCAAAGTGTTATAATGCTGTAAATTAGCAATAAAGCTTTGCCCAGTAGTTTGCGAAACACATCCTCTACCTCCTTAGTCATGGATTTCTTGTGGAGTCCCTGAATTAATAAATTGTTAATAAATGCATTAGATGTGATGTTGCTCTCCGCCATATTATCACAGGGGCAAAACTACTGAAGCATATTGTTACCTTTATGCAATATCCATAGATCAAAAAATCATAAGTGAGTTGTGATTTGATACATTTGTCAACCATCTATGTGAAGAAATCCTTAGCACTTTCCTTCTCCATCTAAGCCTATCCATGAGCACAATGTGCACAGTCATGGAAAGGTGATTCTCCATTAGCTCACAGGGCTGAATTACTTTCTCCACTAGTTCAATCTCATATCCAAGTTTTCTACATTCAACATCCTCTTATGGCCACTATAACCTGAAAGCACCTTTGCAAGGCTTACGAATCCAAACCTAGACCCAGTAAGAGGAATCAATTCAGAAGTGATATCCCAGAGAGAAGAACTAGTCTTTTAGCCCCCCACAAACAAGCTGCTAGCAATGTTCCTCTTGGTTCACATGGATTGCATTTGCATAATCATGGCAAGGTGATTCTCCATTAGCTCACAGGGTTGAATTACTTTCTCCACTAGTTCAATCTCATATCCAGGTTCACTACTTTCAACATCCTCTTCTGGGCACTATAACTTGAAAGGACCTTTGCAGGGCTTACGAATCCAAACCTAGACCCAGTAAGAGGAATCAAGTCAGATGTGATATCCCAGAGAACAAAACTAGTCTTTTAGCCCCCCAAAAATTGATTGATAGCTTTCCCCAAACAAGAGGTTGCCTAGCAAGTCACTAGGTATTGGCCTAGTGTAGTGGTAACCCAATTTTGTCATTGTCAAGCAAATTCAAGCCACCCATCCCAAACTATGTTGGTTGCACATACTTTCTCAACAAGCCCTAAGGTTAATAGTCAAATTACTTTTCTCTTTTACTTTCTACAAATACAATGACTATTCAGAAAAATGGCCTTACAAGGATAGCTAAAGCTCCCCTATTTGATTCATTCCTCTTAGCATCGTTATACAGATAATAGTAGTGCACATTATTTATTTTGTTCCTATGTTAGAACTTGGACAACGAAGAGCAATGTTAAAATAAGAAATCTTTATCATAGTGTGATATATAGATCCACAGCTTCTGTCACTTATATTGAGAGTTAGCTATGTTTTTTAAACCAATCCTCTTTTGAAAAGTAGTTATATAAGATTTGGCACTAGACATAGGTCCTCTCTGTTCTACTTCATGTTGGAGGTAAAGAGCCTACTATATATTACCTTTTTCACAAAGTAGATTTATCAGAGTATCCTAAGAGTGAGTATACCTTAGAATGCTCAACGATCAAAATGTTACAATTTTGTAAATTAGCAATAAAACTTTGTCCAGTAGTTCGCAAAACACATCCTCTACCTCCTTAGTCACGGATTTCCTGCGAAGTCCTTGAACTAATAATTTGTCAGTAAATGTATCAGATGTGATGTTGCTCTCCACCATATTATCACAAGGGTGAAACTACTGAAGCATATTGTTACCTTCTTGCAATATCCATAGATCAGAAAATCATAAGTAAGCTGTGATTTGATACATTTTTCAACCATCTATGTGAAGAAATCGTTAGCTCTGTCCTTCTCCATCTAAGCCTATCCATGAGCATAATGTGCACAGTCATTGGAAGGTGATTCTCCATTAGCTCACAGGGTTGAATTACTTTCTCCACTAGTTATATCTCATATCCAAGTTTGCTACATTCAACATCCTCTTCTAGCCACTATAACTTGAAAGCACCTTTGTAGGGCTTATGAATCCCAACCTAGACCCAGTAAGAGAAATCAAATCAGATGTGATATCCCAGAGAGAAAAACTAGTCTTTTAGCTCCCCACAAACAAGCTGCTAGCAATGTTCCTCTTGGTTCACATGGATTGCATGTGCACAGTCATGGCAAGGTGATTCTCCATTAGCTCAAAGGGTTGAATTAATTTCTCCACTAGTTCAATCTCATATCTAGGTTCACTACTTTCAACATCCTCTTCTGGCCACTATAACCTAAAAGCACCTTTGCAGGGCATACAAATCCCAACCTAGACCTGGTAAGAGGAATCAAGTCAGATGTGATATCCCAGAGAGCAGAACTAGTCTTTTAGCCCCCCACAATTTGATTGATAGCTTCCCCCCCACCATTTTTTCCAATTCCCATTCCAGCCACCCAGTGCCAGAAAGCCAGAGAGAAAGCTATTTCCCTTTTAGACAGACAGAAAGAAAAACCTTTCCCAATTGGAATCTAGAACTTTTTCACAGAGGCATGCTTTAGGAAGACAATTCTCAGGGATCTTGTCGCTAAAAATAGAATTTTCCTTCAGCGATCTCAACCTTATACACCCAACAAGAGGTTGCCTAGCAAGTCATTAGGTATTGGCCTAATGCAGTGGTAACCCAATTTTGTCATTGTCAAGCAGATTCAAGCCATTGTCTTTTTAATCAAATTTTCTTTAACTTGTTGTGTTATTAAAAATAAATCTTGTTCATATGCTCAGAATGGCACCCACAGTGTTTTATTGTTCACCAATGTAGTAAAACTATTACAATCCACTTGTTAAACTAAACTTGGAATGATGCATGGGTTGAATTGTTTGTTTATCTGATGGCCAGAATCTCGTAATCGTGATTTCTTCTTATTTATAGTGGAATTTGATTATAATTTTTTGTGAAGACTTTATTGTTTTTTCATATGGTACAATTGGAGATCAAATCAGCAATTGCTGCTACCACCCTTCTTTGGTTACTGTGTTTTCCATGCAATTAATATTAAGCTTTATGTTCTAGTGGTGAAGAACTGATTTTGTCTTTTCCGTGCAATCTATTGACCCAAATTTATTAACATTGGTTTTGCTTAACTTTAGCAAGGTTAGCATTGAGAAATATCAACAATTCACTATTTCATTAATGTAGCAGACTACTTTGCTTAGATTGTAGCATTATTTCATTAATTTAATACACTATTCATCAATTCCTATACTGATGATCAATGCGTTTTTTTCAATGTCTTCTAATGGACCTATTCACTCAATGTTGATATTGGCAATCTGAACATCACAATACACATTTCCAGTTCCAAAGGTACACAATAATCACTTCCTTTTCTACATCGACTTTCAATTAAGACTGACATAAGCACTCTAAATGGCTCAATAGACATTTGTAGTCCCAAAGGTAAACAAAATCACTTCCTGTTCTACATCCAATTTCATTGTTCAACTTGTTGTTATGATTCTGTGACTTGTAATTGCATTGCATTACTAAACATATTATTGCATCAAACACTTAGTTGTCATCATGTCTGCTATGTCTGAGAAACACAATCTGCAATTAGTCTTGCAAAAGCATCACTTATTTCGCGTGAACAATTTCTCATATCTAATTGGAGACTATTTATTCGATAGTTTAGAACTTTTGCTATATTTTCAATGCACATCAGTAGAGCTAAGGAAAGGAACAATAGATTATTTTAGAGACTGTCTCGAAAAACAAGATAGAGAGGCAATTTTGTCTTACGAACATGAACTTCATGAAGAATCACTTAAAGAAATGCATAACATTAGCAATTGTGAAATCTATTTAGGTAAAATGGCTAGATCCGCCTCAAACAATATACCACTAGGATCTAGAGGTCTATGGCGAGATATTTTCTATATCCATTGGCTCTCAAATTGGCTGAAAATTCCAATTAGGGTTTGGTCCAAAACAAAGATGAGAATTTATTTGCACTTCAATTCAAGTGTTGGAACAAATACTCATGACATATTATTCCATGATGAGGATCCTATGAATGGGCACTTCGAACCTTTGGTTTGTAGGCACTCTACAATGGATTGTACCTTCCAACAACAAAGCAATGCCACATATAAACAAATGAACTTCTCCAGTGAACAAGATAACATAGAAACATGTCTTCTTTGAAGTAAAGAAGATACGAGTGAAATAAAGGTATCTCGTGCTAACGCTAAAACATTTGGTGTAGCAATTGTGACAAATACTGAGGAAGTTGTAATGTTTCATTCAACACATTCCTCAAAGAACAATATTGAAACACACCCTGAAACAAAATGTCAATTTGTCGAAAATAAATTAAAACCATCTAGTCACTTAAACAAGTATAAGAGAAGTTTATCTTTGCATGTGCTTAAGGAAATTGCTTGGAAAAATTTGAAAAGGCAAAAAATAGCCATTGAGTATAACAAAATTACAATGAAACAAAAAGTAGTTCTAGAAAACATAGAAGATGTTAGTGAGACATTGAGATTTTGGTCACTTAGAAACTTGAAAAAACACATTCGAAACAAAGCACAAACAAAAATTGTAACTTCTTGTCTGTCAAGCAAACAGATGAAAAGGTTATCTTTGCATTTTCTTAAAGGCATTATTCGAAAAAAATTGAAAACAAAAAAAATAAAACTTTCATTCAACACAACAATAATGAAACAAGAAATAGTCATAGAAAACTTGGACTGCAGTCTATCTACAACAAGATCAAAGGATCTTTCAGCACAATCAAAGAAATTAGGAAAATCTGATCTATTGATTCATTCAAGATCAATGAACAAACTAACTGAATTATCAAAGTTTGAAAAAATATATCAAACACAATTAACTAACACACCTATTTTCGATTGTTCATCATGTGAAAGAACTTTTTTCAAAAGAGACATTTGCTTTGTGAAACAATCAAATCAAACAACACAAAATAAGATTAGGAAACTATCAACTAGTTCGAGAATGTCAAATCTAGTGTTGAAAATGGTTATATTTGTAAACATTGCAAAAAAGTAATTGAACATGAAACAATCGCTAAATATGCAATTCTTGAACAAATAAGAAGAAACAATGCCACTAGAACACTCACACAACTCACTGAACTAGAAGAAAGACTAGTTGCATTAAGGTTGCCCTTCTTGCAAATAAAAGAAATGGGGCATCGACATAAGAAGCCACAACTAGGCTTAACTGGAGGAGTCATCAATGTCCCCACTAACATTTCTAGAATTCAATCTGCATTGCCTCGAACTATAAAAGACACTGACACAGTTGTCGTTGTTGTCAAAAAAAGTTTAAGATTCAAAAGTGCTTATGCATTTGGCCGAGTTCGAGTTCACAAAGTGATGAAAGCATTAAAACAATTATGCAAAAGAATGCTTTACAAGCTCGAGAACACTACCATAAATGACAATTGGAAAGAGGCATTCCTACAAAACCAAGAGGCATATCAAAGTTCAAGTGAAGTTGAAGATAACGAACACGATAACCAAGAAAATGATGAACCAACGATAAAAACATTGGTCCATGGATTCATTGATGCACATACTGTCCATGACATTGTAAATAAACAAATTAACATTGCACCTATTGCAGGATACATGCCATTGGGAATCTTAAAAGATAAGTACTCAGAAGAAATGAGTTTCCCATCGCTTTTCTATGGCAACAAACGCCCAACTGACATCTCCAAAAACTTTACATATCAAAAGATTTGTCACTAGGAAGTGCTTCATAAAAACCATGATTTTTCTTATCATACTACTAACGTGTTTTATAAAGCAGTTCGCATTATCATAAATCAAGTCTTGAATACAATGTGGATTAGAATTAGAAAAGGGCAGTTAAAAGGTAGAAAACTAGTCACAAAAGACGTTAAGTCAAAACCGAACCTAGATCGTATTTTAAAGTCTGAAATTGGGTACATGGACCTAAAAACAATTTGTACCTCACCTAACTACCACCAGCAAATACGGAACAAAATCTATGCAATGATCTGAAAACTAGGGCTGCCCACTTTATTTGTGTCCTTTAGTAGTGCAGAGAATCTTTGGGATCCTTGAATGCATGCATTCAGACACATTAAACAAAACACTAGAAAACCAAACACAAATGAAATCGATGAAAATGAGCCAAGCTCATTAATAAGAAACGATCCTGTTACTTGTGTATGTTACTATAGATCTAGGAGGGACGCACTACATAAATTGATATCTCATGATCACAAGTATTATGGAGAGCTCAATGACTACTTCTATGTAACAAAATTCCAAAATCGGGGCAGTGAACATGAACATGGCTTAATTTGGATAAAATCTGCACCAATCTATGGTCAAAATACAAACATTGAATTCAAAAATTCGTTGATAAATAGTTGTCAACTAATTCATTGTTGATTGCAAAGGAACTTAGAGCTCTACAACACCATTGTCACACAAAAAGTTGTAGGAAGCACAAAAATTATTGTAGATTTAATTTCACAATACCACCGATTGAAGTAACAAAAATACTTGAGCCTCTTGAATTTGATAGTGATAAAACAAAATCACATGCAAAGCTAATCTTTGAGACAATAAACAGTACAAGATACAGTGAAAATGATACATTTGATAGCTTCTTGGCTAACCTTGGACTAGTACATAATGAATACATACATGCCATCCAATGTACGCTAAATCGAACAACTCTATTATTGCAAAGAAAACCAGTTTCCACATGGATGAATAAATTTGCACAACACATTCCGGGAATTTGGATTGCAAACACTGATTCCCAATTTGTACTTGACTCATATGCAGCTGCAATGTATTGCAGTTCCTATATGACAAAAGAAGATAAAACACTCACAAGAACATTTAAAAACATATGCGAAGATCATGTCAAAACAAAATATGACATCGTAAATACCATTAGTTTTTTAGGGAAAGCTTTGGTCAACTTGCAACAAATGTCTGCACAACAAGTAGTGCATATTGTGTTTTCGCTTCCACTAAATTGTAGTTCATGATAGTGTGTATTCATTAACACATCTCCTATCGATGAATGTGCATTTTTTCTTAAAATAAAAAAGGACCTACAAAAGGAAGAAGATGACTCAGAAGACATAATGTGCCCATCAATCATTGACTACTATGTTCTACGACCTATAGCTATTGAACTTGTGAGCTTAGCAGAATTTGTATCTAGTTATACAAAGAAAGGACAAAAACAGAAAAAATCAAGTAGACCATATGTCATTCGACCTGTTAGATATAACAAATACAAGGACATTGAAAATCACTATAGAGAACAATTAATGTTATACTATCCCTATTGAGTAAGTGAAACTACAATTAAGCAACATCACACAAGTTGACAATCTACATAACTTGCATTCAAAGAAACAATCAGGAAAAATGAACAAAAGTTCAAATTTGTTACAATAACTACATGGGGTGAAATAGATGATGCAATGCACACAATAGAAATAGAAACTGAACAAATATTCAACATAGATAGTTTAAAATCAAATGAAATAGAAACTATAACATTTAACAAATCGATAGATGACAAATATGAAAACTATGACTTCAAAAATGACTTGGAACATTTCTAAGATACAAAGAAGTTTTCCCTATGATATACAAGGCCATATGAAATCATCAAACAACCACATATTCTTGAAGACATAGAGTACTATGAGTTTATGCAACAATTAAACATAGAACAAGCAAGCATAGTCACTGATGTTGTAACAAGAAAATTGTACAGACCAGATGAATTGATCTATTTGTTATTAACAGGAGGTGCAAGAACAAGAAAGACACACACAAATAAGGCAATCTTCGAATCCTTAGTATGCATACACAATGTGGCATTACCTTATAACCCATCACAACTAATAGGAATAATCACTGCATACACGGGCAAAGCTGCTTTTAATGCTGGTGGTGTGACATTGCATTCCACATTCTATTTGCCCTTTAACAAAGAAGATTTCCCCTCACTAAACAACGAAAAACTAGACACATTATCAAAGCACTTCCAAAAATTTCGTGTACTCCTCATAGATGAGGCATCACTTGTTGGTGCAACAACACTATATCAAATTGATAAGTGACTCCGACAAATCTTACACACACCAACTTCATACTTTGGTAATGTTGACATGATATTCTTTGGTGATATTTACCAGGCAAACCCAGTGAGAGACTCTCTAATCTTTGAAAACCCAAAAATCAACAGAAACACAATTCCATACAACTTCTGGGCAAAGAAAATAAAATGTTATCAATTACACACACCAATGCGTCAAAAAGACCATTGTTCATCGATGTTTTAAATAGGATGAGATTAAACATGAAAACATATCAAGATATTTCTTACATAAACAATAATTTCTATAGGCTCACACCTTTAAGCCCATTTTTCCCATACATTTTCTATCGAAACAAAGATGTCCATAATCACAATGCAAAAAAAATTTCACTAACAAAGGGGCAACAAATAATGCTCACTGCAATTGACAACTACGAGATTCCTAGATTGAGCTACTTTGCCTTTGATAAAGCAATCTCATTGCCATCAACAATTACAGTTAAACAAAACATGTTAGTTGAACTATATGCAGGAAACCACAATACTAACGATGGATTGGTTAATGGTGCTGAAGGGATTTTCAAATCCTATTCATCTAATAACAATGGACCTGACATTGTCTGGATAGAATTTTTAGACACAGAAATTGGGAAACAAAAAAGAAACAAATTCAAACAGCTATACGATATAAATATATTGCCAAATTGGACACCAATCATTCGAATTGCAAAATCACTAGCAATGTGTTGGGTCCCTATAATAATAGTGATTACCCCATTACTATTGTAGTTGTACCCCTTATTAATATTGTTGTGCCCCTATTATCCCCATATTGTTATTACTGTGCCCCATACAATCCCTCTATTGTTATTTTTGTGGCTTTATATTATTATTGTTAGGTCGGCTGGGTTATATTGTGACTCCTTAGACTCCTCTATATAGAAAGGAGGTTTTGTTATTTGTATCATCCAAGATTGTTCATTTATGTAATGTAACGGAGGTTGCCCCCTCGAAGAGGCTGAATTCTAGGGCATTGATCTATCTTTTCTACCTTTTTCTTGAGCTGGTTTCATAACATTTGGTATCAGAGCTTTGGATTCTAGGGTTTCGCTGCTCCAAACATGTCAGCATGGAATTTTCGCTATAACTTTTTTTTCTGCGAAGTTTCAGAAGTTGAAAAAAAACCCATTTGAGTCCACTTGGAGGTTCTTGCTTCCACTTGGAGATTTGGAACCTCTTACTCATCACCAGTCGAATTCCCTGAGGCAAGTGTCATTTTGGAAGCTTCCTGGGTTTTGACACCTTGAGAAATGAGCCTGGCACTTGTCCATTCTCGTTCAACGTAGGTAGCCAGTGTTCCAGTTGACATTCAACGCAGGTAGCCAGTGTTGGCTTTGACATTCAGCGCAAACAACTAGTGTAGCCACTGAAATGATCCTGAATTGACTTGTTTTTGAGCAGTTTTCAGGTGGAGAACTTCTGTGAATTGCTTTGGTTTGTTAGCCTTGTTCCTCTAGGGGTAGGAACAACATGTTTAGGGACTTTGGATCCCTTAGATTATGGACATTTCGTGCTCAATGCTGTAAGGCACAAAAATGTCTATAACAGACATGTATATTGAAAGGAATATAATGACAAATCAATATGGTTTTGTTGGTTTCTTTGTGTATATTTTATGTTCTCACCATTGCATATTTTATAATTTTTTTAAGAATTCATTTGTTGGGATTGTCACCCCTCCCTAGGTTAGAACATGTCTAGGATACTCACTAGGTTTGCAAGGTTTTCGCTAACCTACTTACTACCCAAAAACTAATTGTTAGATTTATTAGTCGAGAAACGTGCCATATACATTGTCAAGCGATCTTGACATCTATGTTAAAAGAATTGTTTAACTATTATAGCATTTTAGATCCATTTTAACCATATTAATCCTTTTTATTTGATTAATATTAATTGTATGTAAATTTAAATCTAATAAATTTCATATTATGATTATAATTAATCACAATTCACAATGGCATTGGATGTTCATAAAATAAGAGTAAAATGAATTCTATATGTAACATGTTATTACAAGATATCTCACATTTCAAATAGTAAAGTTCATAGGCCTATATCCCAGCCTTCTAGCAAGCAAGAGTTGAAGTAAGGGTATAACCCATGTATAGGGGTATAACCCATAAGAACATTTGGGTATTTTAGTTCACATTATTTATTTTTGTAAAGGTTCATAGACCTATGTCCAAGCCTTCAAGAAATCAATAATTGAAGTAGAGGTATAACCCATAAAAACATTGGGTATTTTAGTTCACATTATTTACTTTGGTAAAGGTTTCTATTTCTTTTATTTGATAGTAAAGAGGAGAGATATTTGATTTCAAAATAAGCTTGAACCTTATGCATTTTAAGGAATGTTTCTTTTCTATTGGACCCTTGATTTTGATCTAAATATGGGAATATTAATTGTCCCAGTATGGGTCAAGTTTATGCATCTCTCTATTATCTATTTGAGATGAAGTTGCTTTAAAGATTATTGGAGATAAGTTGGCTCACTATATCAACCAAGCTAAGATAATAGGGAATATTTATTCTTATGTCATTATTTGTTTGGAAGTGGATTTAGAAAGGCTCGAGCTTCTAGAAGAAATTCAACTCAATATGGAGGGATAGAGTTATCTTCAAGCCCTTGATTACTGTTAAATTCCATTTCAGTGTAACTATTGCCATTAGTATGGTTACTCTGTAAAAGGATACCCAAGTATGCAAGAATTTATACCCCTTTTGAAATAAGGTTCATCCTCCCAAAACAATAATTAACAATAATTACTTAAACTAGTATCCAAAAGGTGCAAGAAGAAACAACCCAAGGTTTATCAACCTACAAAGAGATATCAATCAAGATCATTCAATCCAACCAATAACACATTTGAATTCCTTGAAGATGAAAAAAAAGTTGATAAGGAAAAGGCATACTCAAATTAAAAGACTCATTTAGGTGCATTAATCAAAGTTCAAATTGGAATAGAGAATTCAACTCCAAGTATATCATAAGAGACTCCATCTAAGGAATCAATAACTCCTTAGGAGAACAATCCAAAAGTAGGCAAGGAGGAGTCAGAAGAAGAAAATGATGAAGGGGAAGAAAAACACTCTAAGAGTTCTAGTTCCCCTTCCTTTATAGAAGTTTTGAGAATAGATTAACATCCCTATCCTCCATAGACAATGGTAAGTAAATCAAACCAAGAATAAAGAAACAAGGAGAAGGAATCAAACATTATCTACATTATATTGTGAAGGAAACAAACTTTGAACTTTGCCATGCTTAGTGGAAGGAGAATTCTATATGTTGTTTATGCACCATCCTATGTTAGAAATTTATTAGAATTTATTCATGTACTTAGGAAATGGTTAGTCGTAGTCATGGTAGGAAAATGGTAGATTTTTTAAGCTTATGCATTGCATCTAAAGATGTTTTTTACAACCTAGTATAGAGGGAGATGTGTATTTATTTCCATGCTCAACATGGAGTTGACATGTAACATTTTACAAAACAAAGTAATTGAAAATAAAAAATTACTTATTATAAGGGAGATCCAAAGTTATGATCTTATATGAAGAAATAGGCTCAAAGGCATTACATGGATCACATGCAAGAATTGAACATGGAAGGGGAGTAAAACAACATTTCTACCAACCACCCCAACTACATTGAATTAACAAATCCAAAGTTAAGATGGGTAGATATAACCACCCCAACTACATCAAATTAACAAATCCAGAATTAATATTTTTTAATTCGATGTAGCTCGGTGGTTATATATGTGTGTGTATTAACTCTGGATTTTTCAATTGGATGTAGTTGGGGTGGTTGGGAGAAATGTTGTTTCACTCCCCACCCATACCCATGTTCAATTGAGTTTACCCCTGGTGTTTGGGAGGAATGATTATTATCCTCCCCATCTAGATTCAATTCCCACAAGTGACATGTTGAGCTCATATAGAGTATACATATTGTTGCAATAGCTTCGAGCCTTGTTGTTGAATGACCTTAAACCTTGAAGAATATCTTACCCTTTTCCTACAAGGACTAAATTTTTGAAAGTGCAAATCTTATTTTAATGGTTAAGAATCTTATTACATATTTTTTAAATGAATATCTATTTAAATTATATATTAATTCTTTTATAATCAATAATCATTTAATATGCAATTATAATTTAGTTAATTTTAATGATTTTTTTATTACTTTAATTAAATTTTTATAATTTTTTAGTTTTGACCATATAAAATGTATCATCCAATTAAAAAAATACTAAATAACAATATACATTCAAATGAATATCAACTAAGATGAAGTCATTAAGAATAAGGAAAGTATATTTTCTTATATAAAACTTAAAATATAAAATAACAATTTAAATTAACATGATAAAGAAATAATAATTTAAAAAAAATTGACTCAATTTATATTATTTAATATTTCAAAATAAAAATAAAATAGTATTTAAAACATGTTTTTACTTTATATTTATTTTTATATAAAGTAAAAATATTAAATTATTTAATTAACAATATGTATGGACAAAATTAACATCACACTTGTGAAAAAAAATGTTTCACAATCTTTTTTTTATTTTAATTAAAAAAATTATAAAGTTCGTTATAAACTATGATATTGAGTTACTGGTTCAATTTTCCATCTTATTTGAGTGTTATTCTTAATCATGACCATGATATAACCTCATCATTTTTAAATTTATGAAAAATATATATACAATTAAAACAACATCATTGACCATGTAAAAAAAATACAATTATATTTTTAAATAAAATTAAAAATATACAATATAAAATAACCATTTACATTAACCAGTGAAATTTAATTTTAATATAAAATTAAAATAGATTTAAAAATAAATATGGGACCCTTTTCCCACTCATTTCAAATCTGGAATAAACAATTTAATCCAAATACATTAAAATATATTCTTCCAATATATAATTTTTCGACAATATTTGATATGTCAAATTTAATTACAAATTAAAAAAATAAATTTATTTATATCAAGGTTATTTTTAATTTCAATCCATTCCAATGAATTATGATTATGGTGAAGTTTCAATCATTTCTATTAAACTTAAAGTTGAGTAAGAACTAAATCCCAAATAAACAAACGAATATACCTAACAAATATCTTACACTTTTACGCAATATACCTAACACTAACATAAAATATAAAGTTATACTACTCTAACATAATTTTGAATTTGGTTTCTTGTACAAAATTAATTTTTTTGTAAATATGTATTTGATGCCCATTTGAAGTTCGTTTTTTTTGTTAAAAATATATATATATATATATATATATATATATATATAAAATGAAATGGTATTTAACGCTGGGTTGGCATTGTTTATACGAATGGTTGTAGGTGTTGTAATTATACGTAGTTTATGATAATGGTTCACTCTTAAACAAAAGAGTCACACTGACTGTTTAAAAAAAAAATAAACAATCTTAGTTACAATGAGAAAAGTTTGGATAGTCAAATGATCCACATTGTTAAGATATTTTAAACTTTAACTAATATAGTGTTATAGTATTGGAAATATATAGTGTCATAGCATTAGAAGAGAGTTTTCATTTAAAAAAAAGTTTCAATAGTCACTTTAATTATAATCAAATTTGAGTATGAGATGAGAATATTTATATAGAAATTTTTTCTTATGATGATTAGATGGGTGCCTTAAAACTTTGCTTCTTGATGAGCTAAGTAGATTTCTATTATAAAATGTAACAATACATACAGATAGGTATCTTAATTTAAGATATATCATAGATAAAATCATGTAGAGTAAAGTCATCAAGTTCTCTCATAACCTTCTTAAAGGTATAGTTGGGAAGTTGGATTCTCATGTTCCACTCTTGAAAATCTTCCCATTTCAATTATAATGAATTGAACATCCACAAGTAGCTGCATAACCTCACTGGGGGATCCATCTTTGTTGCTATACATATTTGTTCATTTGTGGTAATATAATCTTGTTTAGTAGATTTTCGAAAACACAGGTCCAGTATAAGATTATATTATATGCATTACTTGCTTGGAAGAACAAAACACTAACTTGGGAAAAATTAATGAAAAGAGATATGTATGGACCTAGTCAATGTGCACTGTGCAGGATGGAAACAAAAAGCAATTATCATATCCTATTGCATGGTATGGTTCACGACCTCATACTTTTTTACTTTCACTCACATGGTTCATGACTCAATTGATTCTCATTTGATGTGGCGGAGTGGGAGAACCAAAGAACAATTGGCCATTCCCCTTGTAGTTTTTGGAAAATCTGGAAGGCCATAAATTCCATTATATTTGATGGCTTGTATCTTAATATAGAATATATTGTGAACAATATTGTATTCTTGATGAAGCCTTCGATGTAGAAACAAATAGTGGTTAAAGCAATTGACTCCAGGAAATTTGCTTCGCATATCTCTTACCTTGCTGGTTATTTTGATGGAGCTATACAAGGTGGATCATGAAGATGTGGCGCATGGCTTCACATAAATTTAGAACAATAGTATAAAATATTTTGGTCTGGTGGAAATGGCACAAACATGCGGGCTGAATCCATCGCCGAATCAATCGCTCTATAAGGTTTACTGATCTGAAAATGGGTCACTTAGGTTTCTTGTCTAACTTACAAGAACCTCTCCCACTTCCAAAGCTTAAATATTCCCAAGTCTTTATGATTAACCAATGCGGAATTAAACATGTGCTTGAAAATAATGGGTTATGCTTATGTTTGTTTAAATTGTTTATGTGCTCTAAATGATTTTGCTTAAACTAATATAAAGCATATAACAGTGAACAATGCAGCAACAAGCATCACACATAAGACAACAAATTAATGTGGAGTTCATCCAAAACTCTTGGGCTACATCTCCTTGAACTCTAGTCAATTCGACTAGGCTCTCTGGGATTATGGCAAAGTCCTTTTACAAGCTCTTCAGCTCAACTCCATTGTTTTACATAGGAACGATGGGCTCAAAACACCATCTCTCCATGGCTCTGAAGCTTCTGGCTTTCTGGCTCTCGGCTCTGGCTCTCTGCAAATGACAGCTCTCGGGCTTTTCACTTGACTTCCAAGTGACTCCACTCGGTTTCTCTGCGCATTAGCTTTGCGTTCTCTTTTCCTTCCCTTTCTGAACTACTCTATTTCGCCTTAGCTTCTTACTTTGGCTTAGCCTCCTATTTCTTAGCTATGCCTTCGCTCTCTGCTCATGCTCCCCTGTCTCTATCACTCTATGGCATTTAAGCCAATTGACGTTGTCTTTTTTCTTTCCTCTTCTGAGCTCTTTGGCTCTCGGCCTCTGTCGGCTCAAACCCCCCTCTGAGCACTAGCAATCATTGCTAAACGCCTTCAAGGATGGTGTGGCCACCTGTTTTGTAAGGGAAGGAACCATTGGCGCTTGAAATCCCCAGAAATAGTCGTTCCCTATTTACATAGAGAAACACTGTAAAACACAGGAAAATTCGCCAATCTGCCATTTATTGAACCTGAAATATCATTAAATCTACCCTAGACTCCTATCGGGTCTGCCGGCAATCGCTATCGCAAGTCGCAAGTGTTCTTGTGCCGAGGTTTCCTTTGTATTTGAAAAATACATTAAAACACGGGAAATCCCGACACAATGGCTCATACCAGACTTGACATAATATACAGCTGCATTTATAACCTTTTTGGGTTGGTTTCATCGCATCTGCGCATTCCCTTTGGATTTCGTTTATTTAACGAAAACACAAATTTACATTGAATAACTCCTTTTTACAGAACTCAAATATACATATTTGGGCCGATAAGACCAGTCGGGTCCAGTTTTATCGCAAGTTGCATATATATATGGCCTCGCTCCTCTGTATGGTCGCGATGCGATTTTGCGATGCGACATGTCGCAATCGCATATCGCAAAGTCTCAGGGTCTTTCCATATGGCATGGCCTATGCTAACGCCGATATGTCAACGTCGATATCGGAGATCGTAATATCGCTCGACTCGGGGTCCCGCCTTAAGTCCCATGCCATCGTCGATGTCGATCTGCCGATTTCGGTGATCGCACTGTCGCATCGGCCTGGTCCTTATGTTATGTCGCATGTCTGGTGGAAATGGCACAAACATGCGGGCTGAATCCATCGTCGAATCAATCGCTCTATAAGGTTTACTGATCTGAAAATGGGTCACTTAGGTTTCTTGTCTAACTTACAAGAACCTCTCCCACTTCCAAAGCTTAAATATTCCCAAGTCTTTATGATTAACCAATGCGGAATTAAATATGTGCTTGAAAATAATGGGTTATGCTTATGTTTGTTTAAATTGTTTATGTGTTGTAAATGATTTTGTTTAAACTAATATAAAGCATATAACAGTGAACAATGCAGCAACAAGCATCACACTTAAGACAGCAAATTAATGTGGAGTTCATCCAAAACTCTTGGGCTACATCTCCTTGAGCTCTAGTCAATTCGACTAGGCTCTCTGGGATTATGGAAAAGTCCTTTTACAAGCTCTTCAGCTCAACTCCATTGTTTTACACAAGAACGATGGGCTCAAAACACCATCTCTCCATGGCTCTGAAGTTTCCAGCTTTCTGGCTCTTAGCTCTGGCTCTCTGCAAATGACAGCTCTCGGGCTTTTCACTTGACTTCCAAGTGACTCCACTCGGTTGCTCTGCGCATTAGCTTTACGTTCTCTTTTCCTTCCCTTTCTGCACTACTCTCTTTCGCCTTAGCTTCTTGCTTTGGCTTAGCCTCCTATTTCTTAGCTGTGCCTTCGCTCTCTGCTTATGCTCCCCTGTCTCTATCATTCTGTGGCATTTAAGACAATCGACGTTGTCTGTTCATTTTCCTCTTCTGGGCTCTTTGGCTCTCGGCCCCTGTCGGCTCAAACCCCCCTCTGAGCACTAGCAATCATTGCTAAACGCCTTTAAGGATGGTGTGGCCACCTGTTTTGTAATGGAAGGAACCATTGGCGCTTGAAATCCCCAGAAACAGTCGTTCTCTGTTTACACAGAGAAACACTGTAAAACACGGGAAAATTCGCCAATCTACCATTTATTGAACCTGAAATATCATTAAATCTGCCCTAGACTCCTATCGGGTCTGCCTGCAATCGCTATTGCAAGTTGCAAGTGTTCCTGTGCCGAGGTTTCCTTTGTATTTGAAAAATACATTAAAACACGGGAAATCCCGACACAATGGCTCATACCAGACTTGAAATAATATACAGCTGCATTTATAACCCTTTTGGGCCGGTTTCATCGCATCTGCGCATTCCCTTTGGATTTCGTTTATTTAACGAAAACACAAATTTACATTGAATAATTCATTTTTACAGAACTCAAATATATATATTTGGGCCGATAAGACTAGTCGGGTCCAGTTTTATCGCAAGTTGCATATATATATGGCCTTGCTCCTCTGTATGGTCGCGATGCGATTTTGCAATGCGACATGTCGCAATCGCATATCACAAAGTCTCAGGGTCTTTCCATATGGCATGGCCTATGATAACGCCGATATGTCGACGCCGATATCGGCGATCGTAATATCGCTCGGCCCAGGGTCCCGCCTTACGTCCCATGCCATCGTCGATGTTGATCTGCCGATTTCGGTGATCGCACTGTCGCATCGGCCCGGTCCTTATGTTATGTCGCATGTCTGCCTCCGACCTGATATGTTGGGGATCAACGATCATGGGTTTCTCCCCTTTACACTTAAGTCCGCTCGTTTGTCCCTGGTCTGATGTGATTTACCTTTATAGGGGTTTTTTGCCCATTTTAGAGGATTTTTCCTCTTTTTCTAAAGAACACAGGGCATCTTCTTTCTGCGATAACTTCTGCATCCTAAGTCCATTTTTGCCCATTCAAGTTCTAGTAGGTTCAGAATAAAAAGATCTATACAATGGGGCTATTTCCAGGAACTTCCTTGGACTTTAATTTTCCTCAGTGAGGAACACTTAGACTTAGGAATCTATCCAAAATCCATTTTGGATCACGCCTTCCCACCAAAAGAACTTTTGGTCTCCAAAAGATTGATATACTGATCTGAACAGTACCTGAGAGTAACAACACCCTCTTTTTTCAGCCTCCATACAATTGTCTTGCATAGTGCCTCTGAACCAAAGCCTTTGACCACTTTCCTTCCTGGATGTGTTGGTCCTCCTGGGAAGAGCTGCCTTCTTCTTTGCCTTCCTGCAAAAATCTTGCTTAGATGGTCACAGAAGGTAGTTTGAACTTCTCTGCCTTGATCATTGATCCAAGGTGACTCAAACAAATGTGAAGTACACTTGCTCCACAAAACTTTCATTTGTACCTGTTTGAAAACCTGTCACCAACAACTGTTAACAACAACAGAAATACGGACCACAATTGGAAGGGCTAAACTCCTGCTCCAACAAAAGAAACAGATTTCACATCTTGTGAACACCTCCATGTATTACATCTGCATACAAATGATGGACTAGACAACAAGCCCTCAAAACATGCCTTTCAAACAAATGACCCTTCAAGTCAAGCATGTAGAAAAAGACCATTAGGACTCTTTTCAAAAGATGAAACATTTCATCACTATCTCCATCTTGGAGACCAAGTCAACTTTCCTCAAGTCAACATTACATCACATATATGTCAAAGAAATCAACCCTACAAGTTAATCACACATACATGTTCAAATACAAGGAAAACATAAACATCCCTGTGTTCATGCATATCATGCTTATGCATGCATTTCATCCTTCAACTTTCACTTAAGCACACTGTACTTTCAAAGCTGAAATGAAATATAATGTTGCAGCAACAAAGTGAGTCTCCTACTCAACTTTTCCCATTCACCATCTTGGTAGAAACCTGCAACTTGCATCTCAGCAACAAAGAAATGAAAATAGATGCAATAATAGACATGCAACCTTAATTGGAGAAGAACTCTAACCATTTCTTACCAATCCATCTCAAAGGTCCTTCCTTTTTTTGAACATCAGCACCAACATGTGAATCATCCTGAGACACATCATTCATGGAAACTTCCTTTCCATTTCTGTTATCTTCTCTTTCCACCTTCTTCTTCAGCTTTTGTGGAAGCATTGTTGGATTCAGAGTCCAACACCTTTCAGCAAGATGCCCTTGCTTATGGAAGTAAGTGCAACACATGTGCAACCTCTTGACAACATGATTTGCCTTGTCCAATGGACCTTTGGATTTTTGCTTCTTTTCCTTCAAAAGTTTCCTGTATGTGGCCATTCTCTTCCAACATTTAGAAACATGATGGTTACCCAAACCGCAAAAGGAACATGCAATTCTTTTCCCATGCTTATGTGGAAATTTACCATGCTTTGCAAAATCAAAAGGAATATGATTAGAACCAGATTTATACCTGCCTCTTTCACCTTTATTGCCTTCATGAGGAGGTGAAGCAAATGAAGAAGTGGCTCCTTTTGGAACACCATCCATCTCTTCAAGGCTGTTAGAGTTTCCACAACTCTCTGGTTCAAATGTGTGATTTTGAATACCTACATCTTGCAAGTGATGTTTCAAGTTATTGCATTCTTCCTGAACACAATCTTCACACTCTACATTGCAACTCCTTCTTGGAGCTGTTCTAATGGTCTTCATGGCAACTTTGGAACTCTCTCCATAAGACTGTCCATAGCCAAGACCCAAATACTTAGGCCTTTTCTCAACCATTATTGGTTCAATAATACCTTGTGCATGCTTTCCCAAGCCCTTTCCTTCATAGCCCATCTTGGAAATTAGCTTGGAACCTATGCCTCTAGTGTGTTTTTCAAAAGAACCAATATAAGCATTCTTTGAAGACAAACTGGAATGGTTTACCTCTTCTTCAAGCTAATACTTAACCAAGGCTTCTTTGGAAACAAATAGCTATGACTCCAATTCATGCACCCTCTTCAGGTTCATATTTTCAATATGAAGTTGCCTCTCCATTTCCTGCAGACTGTCAGAAAGCAACTGCTTCTCTTCCTTCATGGAATTCAACTGCTCTCTAAGTATGCTGCTCTTTCTTCCATCCTCACACATTTCTCTCACCTTGTCCATCATGATGAACAAGTCTTGCTTCATGTCTCCATCAAAGAGTCTTGTGATGGAGAAAGAATTTAAGGATACACTTGTAGAAGTTGTCATTATGCCAATGAACAAAAGAACTTCAAACAAGATTAAAAGAGCTTATTTAAGCAACCTTTTGCAACAAACCTCTTGTGCTGTGGATTGCCTTGAGATAGAAGAATGCTTTCAACCCTTCTTCCTTCTTGTCTTTCCTGGACTGAGCTATCAATAACTTTCCCTTCACCTCTGTAAACTCAAAAAATAGTCAGTTTCCAAACAAGCATACATCAATCAAACAATCAATCCTTGATTGCCCAAACACCTTTTAGGCAAGTAATCTTCACTCTGTCATCAAGCATTCTGATATAACCTTCCTTGAAGGTGGGTTTAATCGATCTTAAGCTCCGATACCACCTGATTTGAAAATGGGTCACTTAGGCTTCTTGTCTAACTTACAAGAACCTCTCCCACTTCCAAAGCTTAAATATTCCCAAGTCTTTATGATTAACCAATGCGGAATTAAATATGTGCTTGAAAATAATGGGTGTATGCTTATGTTTGTTTAAATTGTTTATGTGCTTGTTGAAGCCCCAAAAATCGGGTCTACAACAAGAGGGATAACCACCCGATCCGGACCTTGAAAGTAGCTCCTTTTCCGTTTGGGATAGTGGCTCCGACTGGGGATAATGGGACCAGTTTCCCAATTTGTTTATGATGATGCTAAGGGATGATGTTTTCCTTCCTAAAAGTTTCTAAAGAGAATGCTTTTAATCTAAATCTAATCTAACACATGCAATTTTATTTTAATGAACGGAAACATCTAATTCTAAAAACTATCCCGGGATTAACTCTTCACTTATGCGATCTAAAATAGTTTCCAATAGCAATCGGTAATAAAGATTATTCAATTGCTATGAGAAAAGAATCCATTAAAAGTAAATTGTTTCATATAAGAAATTAGCCGAAAAAATTATGATAAGCATATTGCATAATAAGTTATTCATACACTCAGCATAAAAGAATAGTTACCACCGTACAAACGTGCCAAATGATAACTGAACATTCAGGCCTTCATATATAAACAATTGAAAATAACATATCACTTGACACATAAGCAGAAATCATTAAGAGATAAAAGTACCATTGATAATAAGTCCTACTCATGAGCTTCAACAATATAGATTTATCTTCTCATAATTCAATATCTACTAAGAGTACAGAAGTGCATTTCAGTAGCAAACATTAAACACAGATATAAATAAATCTCGTTCCATTCATTTATCAAAACCTCCTTAGGGGGGCAAAAGTACATGTTCTGAAGAACTGTTTTTGATAAATTTCTGTACCCCTCTCTAAATGCCTGTGAGGGGTTTAAATACTACTTAACTAAAGACTAAAAATAGTTATTACAAAAATATAAGAGGAGGTTTAAATGACTATCCTCATCTAAAGCAAAAATAAAATGAAATTAAACTGAAACTGTATCCAAAGATCAACTATGCATCTGTTCTCTTAAGTCGTAAGCATCCAACATCAGCTTTAGGAGTGTCGGTTGGCTGACCTCTGATTTTGATTGTCCTGCAAAGACGGAATCAGCAAGTGCTGGCACTATCTTTTTGGCGGAATTTGTAAGGCACTTTAGAGTCATACACTGACTGTGTGGTTTCACCAAGTATTGCCAGTAAGTGTCCCAATTTAACTTAGTTAACTTTTTGATTGACTCCGCCCTTTCTTCAGCTTTATGTCTCCAACTTGTTTGCAGTTGCTGCGTTTTGGGAGAAATCCTGGAGCGGTTTCAGATATCAGGTTGGCTCTGTGCAGATTTACATTGACACAATCAATGATATTGCTTGCTGCTGTCATTGCTTCTTCCGCTGCCTGTTCTGTTTTTTTTATCTATGCATCCCATTTATTAAACAACATTTCTTTGTGGGATTCATTGATCTTAGGCAATCTTGCTTTCTTGCCTTCCTTTGATTCCTGCCAATTCAAATAGTCAGAAACTTTCTTATCAATTAAGTCATAATCAAGTCGCAAACCTAGGACTTGACTTGTGATTTTGTCACTCATTTCGCAGTGAGAGTTCCATTGCGATATTCTTTGGCAAAGTGTTTCCTGTTGTTTCAAGAGTTGATCATTCAGGGCAAGGGCTTCTGTGGCAAATTATGCGAATTTAGGATCATCTTTGTGCATTTCTAACGTGGCCTGTAATTTTTGTTCTTTTTTGGCCAGACTGCTTTGATAACCCAGCTGCATTTGCTGGAAATCCTGTTGTAATTTTACCAATTTTTCTTCTGCTTCCTGGCTAACGCTGGCCTGCTGTAACTGTTGCTGCAAAAATAGGATTTTATCCTCTTTGTCTTTAAGCAATAGTTGAACTTCGAATGATTTGTCAATAGTAGCAGAAGCATAAGCTCCCGCGATTTGAGACAATCTAGTCAAGTTCTCTGTCAGATCAGTGGTAGGGTCTTGCCAAAGGACATCCAGCTGCTCTGCTTCAGGTGAGAGCATGCTGTCTAGTTTTCGCTTCTTTCTCTATCTGCTGACCACAAATTTGTTTTGTGGACTGTAAAACACATCTAGAGGAAGGATTTCCTCTATCATTAGCATGATTTCAGATGACGGAGTTATGGGAATGTGCTCAGTTTCTGGAGAATTGACAATTGTTTCAATCACCATTTCTGTGATTGTCTGTGTTGGATTCTTTGGTGTTTCTATGTTTTGCTCCTCTATGTTGATCAATTGATTAAAGTTTTCCCATTCTTTCTCTAGCTCTGTTCTTAATGGCTTTGTTGGCTGGATGAGGGGAGCGGGAATTTCCACCTACGTTGGTGACAACACTTGCTACTCAGGATTCTCCTTGGATTGGGCAGTATCCCTGACTGATCCTTCACTCTTATTGTGATCACTCTCTGACCGTCTAGACCTTCTTGGCGATTCTCTTTCAGACTTAGATTTAGACTTTTCTGGCCCTAAGCTTCCACTCATGCTAATGCTGGGAGTGGGTTCCCTCGTTGGTTCTATGCGCAATTTATCCAAGGGGAGATTTGCCAATCTTCGTTCTCTGTAGAGTTTAAACTCTTGGAATTCTGCTGGGCCAAACTGGATTTGGGCCATGTGTAAGATGTCTCTGAGTGTGCTCTTCTACTGGAAAACATCGTCAAAGAGATCATCTTCCTTAGTGAACACCTTTATTTTAACAGCCGTAGTAAAATTATTTATCACATCAAAGGGATCAAACTGTCTCCCTGGGAACTTAAACAATTGTAGACTCAACATGTTGTCTACTTCCTTGAAAGCGTGACCTAGATCAAACAATGCAAAAGCTCCACAGACCACAGGGAATTGCGGCCAGATTGCCTTTTTCTTGTCCTTAAGTTCTCTGCTCATTCCTCCAACCCCGCAGGTTTGGTAGGCTATTTCCCGGGCCATCAATTTGTCAGGAACATACAAGGGAAGTACATGAGGAGAGGCAATGCTTCCGAATACTTTGATATAAGTGAAAAATTCTTCTCTGAACCATCTTCCCACAGGGAGAATATCAATTTCGGCTTCAGGAGAAAATCTTGGGGCATCTGTATTATACAACATCTTGTGAATGGGTAGCATAACTCCATGGCAGATTTTATAAAAATATGGGGTGAACTTAGAATCCCATAGTTCCTTATGGTAGACTTGAATGGGTAAGGGATTCTGTACCGTCCATTTCCAACCCATGAGAGGAAATTTAGAAACAAAACAGATAGCATCCATGACATAGGCAACTAGAAAGAAAGGAGGATAAATCCTCTGAGAAGGAGTCCTTTTAGACCGATAATTCCAAATAGCAGAGGCTAAGTTATCAAACAATATTTGGTCCCAGTCCGTTATAGTGGCGTTGGTGGCCGCATCTAGTAGGGGTAGCCACTCGGATGAAAACTTATTGATATTAATTTTTCCGAATAGCCTACATAACATTGCAGCAGCGAAACAATACAGAGAAGAGAGGGAACTAGTGCTGTACATACCATATTTTTCCTTCTTTAACGACTCTTCCTTCGCTGACTAGCTTTTGGTGCATTCCGCCAAATCTTCGTTCTCCTTGGCGAATTTCTCCATGAACTACTTGTTATAGCTAGCCCGCGGCTCTCGTAAATGATACATGCGTCTTAAATTCTATGGGGTAAATGATCCTATAACTTCCTGGTTCCACTTCCTGAATTACTTGTCTATTATGTCAGCATCGTCTATCACCCATTTGACCATATCTGTATAGGGAAGTATTTTTGGCCTTGTTGCGATACGGTGCAGGAATGAGCATGGAAGCTCTGTAAGTGATGCTTCGTGTTATCACTCAGGTTGTCCCTGAAGGTTAAGAAAGGGATACGGCCGAGGTAACCACAAACCAACTTTGGACTGCAGGCCCTAGCCTGCCTGCAGTCAGAGAGGGCTCTCTCTTTATGATTTAGCTTTGTTGAAGGGGGTGATTTTAGGCTAGTTATGATGCACAAGGGTTTTGATCGAGTTTTGGTGGGAAAACTGACACTTTCAGGTAGAGAGGCTGAGTATAGACTGAATGTTTCAAACCATTGGGCGTGGAGTCGAGGAGGGGGAACTGCTGCTGTCTTTCCTTAATAACAGTGAGGGGAAAATGGAGCAAGATAACTGAAGCAGAAGCAACTTTCAGGTTTCAAGGGATGGCAAGAATGCTAAAGAAAGAGAGGCGGTTAAGAATCTCTCCAACAGATTAGCAGAGGAAACAATAAGGCGCTACCTAGGAGCAATTAAGAATCCCTAGATAATTGGCCAGCACAGGTGAACTGGGGTAAACATGAGCCAGAAGGAATTCAATGTTCATAACCAATTCATTCAGAAGAAAACATCAAGAAACAACAGGAATTGAGCATAGAGAGTATTTAAACTAATTCTAGGCTATTCTTTTTTCCTGCTATTTAGATAATGGAAAACACATAAACAAAGATAAGAGGCACTTATTGCTTCAGGCCGCAGCACAGGAATTCCATCTTCAACTCTTCAACACATTCAACAACAATAGACAGTTCGCTCTCCAAGCTTTAAGCAATCTTTGATTACAGAAAAATTCAGGTATACACAGCGAGTCTCTAGCTAAAATTATTAATTGACCCACCCTTAAAACTATACAGAGGGTGGTATATATAGGGAAAAACTCTCTGCAGAGTTCCTTTATTACATCTTGACCTAATTAGGTCATAAAAATGACTACTTGACCTAATCCTATCTAGAAATAAATGCAAAGAATGTCTCAGGCCATGCTGAGGGCCGATGTGTCAAAACTAAATGAATGATGCTGTCCTCGGTGGCTTCCTGCAGTGCTTTCTGCAATAAATGGGTATGGGTTTATGCTTTCTTGTTGTCCTGGTGCCTTAAATGTCTTGACGGTGATTTGAAAGCAAGGATGGGCTGATGCTTATCGATTTGATTTTCTGGGGGCTTCATCAATGTTCAGGTGCCTCGAGCCCCTAAAAAATCATGACTGATTCTTTCTGGCGTCCTTTCTTCCACTGATACTCTCTGACAAAATCTGGGCTGCTGATCTGTTGTGCTGTGTGTCTAATCACCAGTAAATGGCCACTGTTCGGCCTCTGTATCATCTGGAATTGTCTTCTGATCATTTTGGTATGCTCTGTGAAGAAAACTGATCATTTCTGTGCCTTTTCGGGCTTCCTGGGGCTGCATGGAGCGAAGATTCCTTAAAGATTCCCTGAAGATTCTCCATTTTGGCCCAAAAAATCCTGCGATGAGCGATTTGGCGCAAATCGCTCATCAAAAACTGCCTCAGAATTCGATTCCAGGGTTCCGAAGTGCGACTTTCGTGCCTCTGCGTCAAAAAAAGGGCTGATGACGTCAGCATTGTACGGCGGGTGATGTCAGCATGGCGACGTGGCAGGATGATGTTAGCATGATGTTATGTCGTACAGACGATGACGTGGCAAGTACGGTGGCGGGACACGTGGCAGTGACGTGGCAGGAGGCCATGCAGGCGGGTGACTGATCAGGCGACTGTACAAGGGGGGTGACGTGGGCTGTTGACTGTGCAGGGGTGACGTGGGCTGGTGACGTCACCGAGCGGTAAGTGGTATGTGGCGCACCGCTTATGGGTGATGGCGGTTTCGGAGGGAGGGGCTCCGCCACAACCCGGCGCCTGACGCGTGGTGGGAGTACGGCGGAAAAACCGCCGAACTCCCGAACATTAAAGGCCGGGCGCGTCGGGGATAAGGATGTCCACCAGCCGTAGATCTGCGGAGCTGTGGATCGGACGGCTGGCGGCGGATGCGACCGGATATGGGGTTAACGGGTGGGAATATTCACAGGGATATTCCGAATTTAATATGCGCGGCGGGTTATAGACTTAGGAAAACGGGTTTGCGGGGCTAAATAAAGGCGCATGTTAATGTTTATGTGCAAGCAATTTGGGTTAGGAGCGGAATGTGGGTTTTTTGGGGGTTTTTAGGGTTAAGGGAGAGGTTGCTAGCTGACCAGATGTCAAACTAGTTCCTCAGGTACTCGGATGGGCTGAAAACAGTCCCAGATGGACTGAGATTTCCCGGACTTAGTAGAAAGTATGGCTATAATGCCAGGGAGGGGTATTTACATAGGGGGAATTATATACATGATTTTAATAGGGGGAGGGAAAAACTAATAGGGAGTTACATAATAAGGGTGATGAGAAAAAAAGATGTTAGTGAACTCCAGCCTGAGTACCTCCAACTGAAAAAACTGCCTCAACCCAAAAATGGATTGCTTTATCAAAATTGGAACACAGCAGTGGCCCTTAGACCAGCCTACTCTTGTGGATACTTTTTGGCCATCTGTAGCAAATATGGAGCATTGCAGCATGCATAGCACGACATATTTGGCATGTAAAACTGTCGATCATGAAAGATGATTAACCTGCTGCAGCAGGAGGCTAACAGTGGCTCCACTTGGGGATGGCTTTTCCTTGTGAAAAGTCAAGAACAACAGGTCAGACTGCCTTGTATTCAACTGTTACTGTGTTCTGCAAATTTCTCTTGGCTGGCTGCCTTATTGATCCTACCTACCTACCTACCCTAACCAGCACTTACTTTGCTGTTAGGTGAAGTGAAATAACCAATGCAGCCACTTAAGTAATAATAACATGAGTGGGCTTTGCTGCTTATGCTTGCTAGTGACATCAACTGAGATTTTGCAATTTGTTATGGCTTTGTCAATCTTTGAGAAGATCAGGAAGCTACTGACCTCCTTTGCGGTGTTTAAATACTGTACAAAACTGTCCTGCAACATATATATACAATTTTTTGGCTGAATTAAAGAACTGTACAAAGGTTCAGGATCACTACCATGCCTTGGAGTCGGGAGATCATTGACAACTCGATACTGAGCCTTGCAGCCTGTTGATGGCGTCGTGCACTGATCTCTTTCATTATTTTGCCTGCCAGCGGATAGGTCATTCGGAACTTGCAGAGGTGTTTGCAATTTATTAGAATCTGGCTCGAATAGGGCCTGACTGATCTGTGCGGGCTGCTGGTCTTCTTCTTCTTTGAATAATTCAGATGGCTGAGAACAAAGAGGCAGGGGATCCACTTGGATCATCTGGTCATATGCTTCTGCTTTTGGGTCCTCCTCAATCTGATATTCAATGAATCTATTTTTGGTTCCTCCTTAACTGTATGATGATCTTCAATAGCATTTGAAAGTTGTTGCTCTGATGTGCAAGGAGGCTTTTCAACAATCTCTTCCAAAGAAAAAACACAAAAATATGACATAAAATCGCTTTTAAAGTACAGTATGCACAACAAAATTTGGTGCAAGAGAAAGAACATGGTCTCTTGGATGATCATCCAAATCAAGAACCTGATCTGCTTATATAATTCCTTCGGGTTCATTTCTCCAGCGGAGTCTTTATTATGAGGATGGTGTGGAGTCGCCAGGTGGATGATGTAACCTTGAAGTGCCTGATCTCTATCCACCGTCACAGATCAGAGCTGAACATGAAAAACCCTGAAGAAAAGGAACACTTTCTCCAGAAAACGAGGCGAACTGGTCAAAATTGAGGATTCACACTAATAGACACACGATTCATTTCCCCAGTGGAGTCGCCATTATGTTATCACTCAGGTTGTCCCTGAAGGTTAAGAAAGGGATACGACCGAGGTAACCACAAACCAACTTTGGACTGCAGGCCCTAGCCTGCCTGCAGTCAGAGAGGGCTCTCTCTTTATGATTTAGCTTTGTTGAAGGGGGTGATTTTAGGCTAGTTATGATGCACAAGGGTTTTGATCGAGTTTTGGTGGGAAAACTGACACTTTCAGGTAGAGAGGCTGAGTATAGACTGAATGTTTCAAACCATTGGGCGTGGAGTTGAGGAGGGGGAACTGCTGCTGTCTTTCCTTAATAACAGTGAGGGGAAAATGGAGCAAGATAACTGAAGCAGAAACAACTTTCAGGTTTCAAGGGATGGCAAGAATGCTAAAGAAAGAGAGGCAGTTAAGAATCTCTCCAAGAGATTAGCAGAGGAAACAACAAGGCGCTACCTAGGAGCAGTTAAGAATCCCTAGATAATTGGCCAGCACAGGTGAACTGGGGTAAACATGAGCCAGAAGGAATTCAATGTTCATAACCAATTCATTCAGAAGAAAACATCAAGAAACAACAGGAATTGAGCATAGAGAGTATTTAAACTAATTCTAGGCTATTCTTTTTTCCTGCTATTTAGATAATGGCAAACACATAAACAAAGATAAGAGGCACTTATTTCTTCAGGTTGCAGCGCAGGAATTCCATCTTCAACTCTTCAACACATTCATCAACAACAGAGAGTTCGCTCTCCAAGCTTTAAGCAATCTTTGATTACAGAAAAATTCAGGTATACACAACGAGTCTCTAGCTAACATTATCAATTGACCCACCCTTAAAACTATACAGAGGGTGGTATATATAGGGCAAAACTCTCTGCAGAGTTCCTTTATTACATCTTGAACTAATTAGGTCATAAAAATGACTACTTGACCTAATCCTATCTAGAAATAAATGCAAAGAATGTCTCGGGCCGTGCTCAGGGCCGATGTGTCAAAACTGAATGAATGATGTTGTCCTCGGTGGCTAGCTACAGTGCTTTCTGCAATAAATGGGTATGGGTTTATGCTTTCTTGCTGTCCTGGTGCCTTAAATGTCTTGACGTTGATTTGAAAGCAAGGATGGGCTGATGCTTATCAATTTGATTTTCTGGGGGCTTCATCAATGTTCAGGTGCCTAGAGCCCCTAAAAAATCATGACTGATTCTTTCTAGCATCCTTTCTTCCACTAATACTCTCTGACAAAATCTGGGCTGCTGATCTGCTGTGCTGCGTGTCTAATCACCAGTAAATGGCCGCTGTTCGGCCTCTGTATCATCTGGAATTGTCTTCTGATCATTTTGGTATGCTCTGTGAAGAAAACTGATCATTTCTGCGCCTTTTCGGGCTTCCTGGGGCTGCATGGAGCGAAGATTCCTTAAAGATTCCCTGAAGATTCTCCATTTTGGCCCAAAAAATCCTGCATCAAAAACTGCCTCAGAATTCGATTTCGGGGCTCCAAAGTGCGACTTTCGCGCCTCTGTGTCAAAAAAGGGCTGATGACGTCAGCATTGTACGGCGGGTGACGTCAGCATGGCAACATGGCGGGATGACGTCAGCATGACGTCATCTCGTACGGACGATGACATGGCAGGTACGGTGGCGGGACATGTGGCAGTGACGTGGCAGGAGGCCATGCAGGCGGGTGACTGATCGGGCGACTATACAAGTGGGGTGACGTGGGTTGTTGACTGTGCAGGGGTGACGTGGGCTGGTGACGTCACCGGGCGGTAAGTGGTATGTGGCGCACCGCTTATGGGGGATGGCGGTTTCGGAGGGAGGGGCTCCGCCACAACCCGGCGCCTGACGCATGGCGGGAGTACGGCGGCAAAACCGCCGAACTCCCGGACGTTAAAGGCCGGGCGCGTCGGGGATAAGGATGCCCGCCAGCCGTAGATCTGCGGGGTTGTGGATCGGACGGCTGGCGGCGGACGCGACGGGATATGGGGTTAACGGGCGGGAATATTCACAGGAATATTCCAAATTTAATATGTGCGGCGGGTTATAGACTTAGGAAAACGGGTTTGCGGGGTTAAATAAAGGCGCGGGTTAATGTTTATGCGCAGGAACTTTGGGTTAGGGGCGGAATGTGGGTTTTTTGGGGTTTTTAGGGTTAAGGGAGAGGTTGCTAGCTGACCAGATGTCAAACTAGTTCCTCAATGACTCGGATGGGCTAAAAACAGTCCCAGATGGACTGAGATTTCCCGGACTTAGTAGAAAGTATGGCTATAATGCCAGGGAGGGGTATTTACATAGGGGGAATTATATACATGATTTTAATAGGGGGAGGGAAAAACTAATAGGGAGGGTGATGAGAAAAAAAGATGTTAGTGAACTCCAGCCTGAGTACCTCCAACTGAAAAAACTGCCTCAACCCAAAAATGGATTGCTTTATCAAAATTGGAACACAGTAGTGGCCCTTAGACCAGCCTACTCTTGTGGATACTTTTTGGCCATCTGTAGCAAATATGGAGCATTGCAGCATGCATAGCACGACATATTTGTCATGTAAAACTGTCGATCATGAAAGATGATTAACCTACTGCAGCAGGAGGCTAACACTTCGGACGACCCGTGTTCATCTGCCATAGTTGTAACCTCCATGACTCTCGGGTTTTCTTCCTCCAACAGACTATACATGCCTTCCCAAGTAGATATGCCTACTTCTCTGGTACAGGTGGTGTCCGTGAATAATGGAGTCATCTTTGTTTTTTCAGATATCGGAGCTTTTCCTTTCTTCCCCATCACATTTTGCGCATTTCTCTGTGTATTGTTCTGCGTACTGCTGCTGTAAGTTCACAAGTAGATAAATTAAGACACAATAAGAAAGATAACGAATGATGGTAAGTAATAAGGTGACAAGAAAGCTCTTAATTTCAAAATCACATCAAATATATCACCTTACGTGAAATAACCCTTTCGCTCAGATCTAAATCATCTCTCATAAATAACCATCAATAAACCACTAAGTTGACACTAATGGCCACAACTCAGTGTCGGATGACGAGAAATATTTCATCGAACTGTGAGCCCTTTTGATTTGCGATAAAGTGATTTTGCGATTTGCTTCGCAATATTGCAGATCGCAATATTGCTGATTGCAATATTGCTAATCCTTTTGGTTAACAATCATTTGTTTCATTATGCGACTACAAGATGCGATTTGTGAGATGCTCTATTGCATTTCGCAATATCGGGTAGTTTTATCTTAGGTGGCGTTGTGATATATGGAATCTTCGATGTGCGATGAATCTGTGTGGCTCGCGATCTCGCATCATCGCATTTTTGCAATTCTGACAGTTTCTTTATATATGATGCCCTTCGTTACCCTTTTGCGATGTGATGTTCATCATTAAGAGAACGATTTTATTTGGGACTTATCATAATACTTAAGATTTTGCATTTGCGGATGTTTTATCTTAGGTTTATGATAGTGTGTTTTATTAAAAGGGAATTCTAAACTGTGCTAGTCTTTTATTTTTTTTGTAAGGGTCCCCATTTATTTAGTGTTATTACTAATGATAAATAAAAAGGGAGGTTGTTTCTGGCCACAACAATTGGCGATTCACTAGAAAGAACCAGTTATCTCTGATTATCTTTTGAATTTTCTAAAACTTCTAAAACAGAAAAGTTTTCTAGAAAATCAAACTTTATTAAAGAAATATAAAGTGCAGAATGCTCTTTGCAATTAGCAATAGTTTGTTCCTTCTGTGCTAATTCTGATTATTTTCTTCCCAAAGCTAGTCATTGCATTTACATCAGTCACTACTTGATTTATACGGATAAAAACAAAGGCATCTCTATAAATCAGTTTTAAGTATGCTCAATTGTCGTAGGTAGAGCCTCTGCTGCCAGCAGGCATTTATAGCCTTGATAGGGTTACCTATTACCCAACAATGATCCAGTATCCTACTTGAAGAAGTATACAATTTTCAAAGATAAATCCACATTCACACTTATTGTGTTCATTTTCTTTTAATTCTTAAAGAACAATCTCTTGGTTTCGTGGCCAAATTTTGACAGTGCCATTCACTTGATTTATAACTTTACTGAACAAGGTGGCTCGTGATGAGACCCCTTGGCTTTTGATTGTAGCAATCTTGAGTCATTGCCCTGTTTGGTATACATCTTGGCAATGTAAGCTAGTTATAATCTTTATGATCATGATAAGTCAGCTCTTGATGAGACCTCTTATTCTTTAAGTTCGTAGTGCATAGGTGGCTTACTCTTTGAAAGCTGTAATTCCCTAAGTGGGGAGGAAGTCATTGGTTCCTTAAGAATAGCTCTGGATGACAATTATAGAGTTTTTTTAAGACAACTTTTCTATAGAGAACCTTCGTTTTGTTATTGATGCTTTTCATGACTGATATAAGACAAATTCCCACTAAAGGTTGTTTTTAATCAAAATTGTAAGGTTGAAACTAGTAAAATTTTCAGGTTTGTAGCACTTGACTATATTTTTCGATAATAATGATTATTTTTCCAAATTAGTTCTATTTATACAAGCGAATTTTTTTTTTTACAAGAGACATTAATCTTTTTCGTGAAATCCAAAAGTAACCATTTACAACTTGTTTTATTATCAAAATTAAGTTATAAATAATAATTTACAAAAATAGAAGAGGTCATCTTCTATGGAAAGTATTTTTTAAGGATTTTCCCATTAACAGGTAAAGATTCTCTTTTCCCTGCTAAATCTTGTAACATGAAAGTTGATAGACCTAAGATTTCAACAATTTGGAATGGTCCAAGCCACATTTGTTGGAATTTAGAATGTTTGTCTTTTTCTTTGTGATCCTTATCCCATTTTAATACTAAATCTCCAATTTGAAAATCCTTCCTAGATACTATGTTTGAATCAAAAGAAGCCTTACTAATGCTTGATGATGAGCATGGGTAATTTTGGCATATTCTCGTTGCTCTTCTAGCTTAAGGATCTGCAATTATCTTAGTTGCAAAGATGAAGAAGGTGTTTCTTCAATAAATTGAACTAAGGCTAAAGAAGGAATTGCTAGATGAGTTGGGAGAACTACTTCTTTCCCATAAACTAAATTAAAGGGAGAAGTGCCAATAGAAGCCTTTTGAGTTATTCGATATGCCCAAAGAGCATACATCAAATATTTATGCCAATTTCTATGATTCTAATCAATAGTTCGCTTAGTGATTCTGATTAGGTTTTTATTTGTTGATTCAACCAACCCGTTCCCTTGTGGGTAATAATTGGCAGAATAATTAAGTTTAAAACCTCTTTTAAGTGCAAATTCAATCATAGCATTGCAAGAAAAATATGATGCATTATCAAACATTAAAGCGGAAGGTAAGCCAAACCTGGTAATTATGAACTGATCTATGAAATCGATGATATGGTTAGCATTAGCTGTCTTGAGAGGAACTGCTTCTACCTATTTAGTAAAATAATCTGTAGCTGTAAGGATGTACCTATGTTGTTTAGAAAAGTGAGGAACGATCTCACCTATTATATCCAATCCCCATTGCTTAAATGGTTGGTCTATATTAACTGGTTGCAATGGAAATGATGGTTTCTTCTGTCTTCCAGCAGCAGTTTGAAAAACTTGACATTTCCTTACATAGCTATGTGCATATTTAAATAAAGTAAGCCAGTAGTATTTTGCGCATAAAATTTTGTGTTCTGTTGCATCTCCTGCATAATGTCCATCTGCTGGTCCATCATGGAGTTCCTGCAACACTTTTTCAGCTTCAGATTTCTCAAGACATTGAAGAAGAACAGAATCATAATTCATCCTAAAAAGTACATCGTTTACAAGTTGATATTGCTTGCTTTCAATCTTAGGGCTCTTTTCTTTGTATGATTCAGATTTGAAGGAGCATATCCATTTTTTAAATAAAACATGATATCAACATATCTCGGTTCAATATCATTTAGGCTTACCTCATACATTTGTACCTCTTAACTGGGAGATGGTATTTCTGATATAAGCGATGCTCTACTGAACATTCTACAAAAGCCTTGACCTTTTACAATATTTGTTGGCTTGATCTCAGTGTCGTATTCTTGTAGTGCAGTGACCCAATTTGCTTTCTTTTCACCCACATCTTTCTGTACCAAGAGATTTCTTACCATTGGAAACGACACTATTATCTTTGTATGGGTCTTAAGAAGAAAGGGTCTAAAGTGTCTGATTGCTTTGAAAACTGCATAAGCTTGTTTCTCATCATCAGAATAATTTAATTCAGCCCCTTGCAAATTTGAACTAAAGAAAGCAACTGGGGCTTCCGCTTTGTCTTGATTGGCTTGCATGAGTATTGCAGCATATGACTTCTCAGAGGAAAATGTATACAAAATGAAAGGATCAGAAAAATTTGGAGTCGCTAGGGATGGGGCATTAACAATTGCTTGCTTAATTAGATTGAATGCTTCATATTCTGCCTGACCCCATTTAAAAAATGAATTTTTCTTGATCATTGCTTGTAATGATGACACAATTCTTGAGAAGTCGGGGACAAATCTTTTCACAAAATTAATTTGACCAAGGAAGGATTGCATTGCTTTCTTATTATGTGGTAAGGATATTTCAGAAATTTCCTTAATCCTATCTGGATCAATATGGATTCCAGATTTAGAGACTATAAATCCAAGAAGTTTTCCTTCACTTAATGCAAAAAAGGACTTTTTGGGATTAAGTGAAATCCCATACCTTTAACAACGTTGAAAGATCTGCTTTAAATCTCTGAGGTGATTATTATGTTTTTTAGAATATAATGTTATGTCATCCAAGTAAATCATCACTGATTTGTTTACTAATACCTTAAATGCAATATCCATGGCCCTTTGAAATGTGGCACCAACATTAATCAACCCAAAATGCATCTTTTGATATGCATATGTACCCCATTTGGTTCTGAATGTGGTTTTAAGCTCATCATCCAGATGGACTAAGACTTGGTTGTAGCCAGAGAAACCATCTAAAAAGGACATCAATTCTGATCCCGAAACTGCTTGTAATATTTGTTCCATAGGAGGCAGGGGAAAATTATCCTTTTGGCAGGCTTTGTTAACATTTCGAAAGTCAATACAAATTCGAATGTCTCTGTTTTTCTTTTTGATTGGAACCAGATTGGAAACCCATCTAGAATGCTAAGCGGGAAAAATAATTTTGGCTTTCAACAGTTTATTGAGCTCAGAATTAATCTGAATTTCTAGATTAGGATGGATTTTTCTCGGCTTTTGCTGGACTGGTTTTTCATCAGCTATCATCAGGATAGTATGCTAAATGATTGAAGTGTTGTAAGTCTTAAGGTCATTGTAATTCTAGGAAAAGACATTTTTATACCATTTCAAGAGTCGAACAAAGGCTAATTTTTCTTCTGGGGCTAGACCAAGACTTAAGTTGATATTTTGTGGCTTAGCATCTGTTCCTATATTTACTAATTCATAGTTCAGAGTTGAACTCTGAAGTTTTGAATTGGTAGACCATTTGAATCTGTCTTTTAAATCGTATAAGTCTTCTAACTTGAATACAGATTTTGGTATGGCGTTATTGGTGCTCTCTTGTTGTAACTGCTTGTCATGTTGGTCCTTGTCAATTATCTGATTACTATAAGATCCTTCTAAAGTCAAGAAACTTACAATGTTAGGGTCATCGTTAAAAATTCTCTAGTTGGTAACATTATCAGGGATGGAAGGCCGAAAGATCAATTCGATTGAGAATCTGTCTAGGCTATAGTCTTCTGAGGGAATGAGCTTGGAAACTACATTAGCCAGGAGGTCAGCACTAGCATTTTGGAGTCTGGGAATGGATGAAATATTGAATGCTATAAAATGTTCAGTCAAATCTTGTACTAAAGATTGATAATGCTTTAAATGACCTGATAGAAAATATATAGTATTTAGTACCTGTTTAATAACAATCTCATAATCTCCAAAGACTTGTAGATACTTGATGTTTAGTCTGATTGCCTTGTACAACCCTTTCACTAAAGCTTCATATTCTGGAGTGTTGTTTGTGCAATTGAACTCGAGTCTACAGGTTAGCATGGATTTATTCCCTTCTGGACTAACTAATACACATCCTGCTCCTGCTCCATCATTAGACTTAGAACCGTCAAAAAATAATTTCCAAAACAAAGAGTTATCTACAGGACTATCTACAAAATTAACACATTTAGAACTGTCTGTTTGAGAAAATTTCTCTACTTTAGACAACACAAAATGTTCTAAATAAGGGGAAGTATGAGCATTAAAATTTCCTAAGAAAGATTTAATAGAATAGCTCCCAATTATATTGTTGTTGTATGCTATAGGTTCATTTTCTCCTTCTAGTTCCGTTACTATGTCTTTTTTATGTTTTCTCGCTCAACCTTTATCTGATTTGGTTCACCATTGTAAGGGAGCCACATATGTGACCAGTCGGTCGCAAAGTATCCATGAAGCTTTTCAGACCAATCCCTGCTAAGAATTAAACCATAAAATTCAGGAATGTCTGCAACTAAAATATCAATGACTTGACATACATTTGGATTCAATGAGAGCCTTATGGTTACTTGATTTAGTTCACCAATTACTTCAACTTGTGACCGGTCCAGCTGAACTATGTGTACTGCAGATTTTTTAGGTTGGACATTTAATTTTGCACAAATTGTTCTAGGAAAAATATTAGATGAAGCACCTGAATTTACCAAACAATTATGCAAATTTTTATTGAAAATTTCGTAAGTAAGGAGGAATGGAGGAGTATGGGATTTTGACCTACCTCCAATTAAAGCAATATCATTTGGGTCCACTTTATTTGCCATACTAGTTGGAGGTCTTCCCATTTCATGAGAAGCTTGCGAGATTATAGTGGCAAGAAGAGGTGCAACGACTACTACATGCATTTCTTTCAAAAGTAATTTTTGTTGATGCTTTAATTTACTCAGTTCATGAAAAGTAATGTTGGCCCTAGTATTCTTCATGTCTTCAACAATATTACACTCCATTTCATCAGAAACAATCAATGTTTTAGATGGAGTTGATGAATTGGATTAGACTGGGCTTGTTGGAGTCACTTTTGGTGATGATTTCTTACCTGCGACTTTATCCTTGGAAACCGAACTTGCGTTCTTCTGTTTAGAACTGGGCTGTGGAAGATCAAGTTGATTTCTAATTTTGGTACTAACTAGTGATGCCTCTTGATCCTCTTCATCTGGAAGAATGACGTCCCACATTCCCTATAGCTCTACAACCTCATCTTCATCAATAGGTTCTTCATTGGAAACTTCTCCTTCTTCTCCTTCATATTCTGCATTTGTTATAGCATTGGGAGGCTTTGAATCGGTTGAAGAAGTCTCTGCTACTTGTCTTTTAATGTCAACCATTTCATTAGACATGGTTTTTAAAACTTTCTGTAATCCTTCTAAATCAAATGGGTCATGTAATTGCTTTTTCTTAGGATCATCTCTAAAAGCAAACTTCTTAGACTTTCTTTCATCAATAGCGTTTTTATTTTCTAAAGCTAAGATACGCTTTTCTACCGCTATCGCTTCCTTCATGTTTTCGGCCAATGTTGGCTTGGCAGCCCTATCAATAAATATTTTTATATTCGATGGTAAAGCAGATATGTACCATTCACTTCGAACTTCTTCGCTAGGCTTGGAAACGATAGGGATTCTATTCAAGAGTTGGGTGAAATGCAAGTTGAAATCTTTGATAGGTTCTCTCAATTCAGTCTCAAGATTTTATAGATCATTGATTAATGTTGCTGTAGACCTATCATCGCCAAACTTTGTCAAGAATTGCTCTTGGAAAATGTCGCAACTAGTAATGGATCCTGATGGTAATGAAAAATACTAGGACCGAGCTGCTCCTTGCAAAGTATATGGAAAAATTCTAACAACAGTGTCTTCATTTGTAACTCCATTTAAATTTATTGATAACATAAAGTTATTTATGTGTTCTTCTGCTAGCATGCCTGTTTCAGGATTAAACTTGGGCAACCATTTCTTAGGATGGGCCGGTAATTGACTCAAGGGCGCAGGCATTGAGACTGCCCCTGGATTGTTCCATGGGTTTTGAGCCATCGTTGAACTACTAACAGAGGAAAGCACAGATGAAGTTCCTTGTGGTGGGGACAAAGATGTCGAAGTTCCAGTACTCTGTTGAACAACGATATGAAGTGGAGGAGTGGATGGTTGAATTTGCAATGGAGAAGATGGAATGGATGATGATGATGAAAGAGTCCCACTATCAGACCCTTAAGGTGTCTTCCTTGCTATTTTCCTTTTAGGCAGAGGTAATTCGGTTGGTTCAATACCAACCTTTTCACTATGTAATCTGGTAAGAGGATGAGAAGGATTATATTGCGAAGTCACACTACCTTGAGATAATTCATATTTCTGCAGTGATATGGAAAATCCTTGAAGTTTATGGATCAAAGACTCAACTTCAGGGGGTTCGATAGTAGATTTATCTGAAATGTTCAGGTTTGTGGTAGTGGTTGTTATTTTCTCAACTTCTCGCTTAAAATTTAAAGATTCAGAATGCGATGGAGAAGTCGGGGGAGATGTTGAGGGTGATTTACTCTCATAATGGGTTTTGGATTTAGATTTACTAGCCATTCACAGTTCAGGCCTTCCTTCTAGTGCCAAATATGTGGAAGCCCTAAAAATCGGGTCTACAACAAGGGGGATAACCACCCGGTCCGGACCTTGAAAGCAACTCCTTTTCTGTTTGGGATAGTGGCTCCGACTGGGGATAATGGGACTAGTTTCCCAATTTGTTTGTGATGATGCTAAGGGATGATGTTTTCCTTTCTAAAAGTTTCTAAAGAGAATGCTTTTAATCTAAATCTAATCTAACACATGCAATTTTATTCTAATGAATGGAAACATCTAATTCTAAAAACTATCCCGGGATTAACTCTTCACTTATGCGATCTAAAATAGTTTCCAATACTAATCGGTAATAAAGATTATTCAATTGATACGAGAAATGAATCCATTAAAAGTAAATTGTTTCGTATAAGAAATTAGCCGAAACAATTATTATAAGCATATCGCATAATAAGTTATTCATACACTCAGCATAAAAGAATAGTTACCACCGTACAAAAGTGCCAAATGATAACTGAACATTCAGGCCTTCATATATAAACAATTGAAAATAACATATCACTTGACGCATAAGCAGAAATCATTAAAAGATAAAAGTACCATTGACAATAAGTCCTACTCATGAGCTTCAACAATATAGATTTATCTTCTCATAATTCAATATCTAGTAAGAGTACAGAAGTGCATTTCAGTAGTAGACATTAAACACAGATATAAATAAATCCTGTTCCATTCATTTATCAAAACCTCCTCAGGGGGGGAAAAGTGCATGTTCTGAAGAACCGTTTTTGATAAATTTCTGGACCCCTCTCTAAATGCATGAGAGGGGTTTAAATACTACTTAACTAAAGGCTAAAAATAATTATTACAAAAATATAAGAGGAGGTTTAAATGACCATCCTCATCTAAAGCAAAAATAAAATGAAACTAAACTAAAACTGTATCTAAAGATCAACTATGCATCTGTTCTCTTAAGTCGCAAGCATCCAGCATTGGCTTCAGGAGTGTCGGTTGGCTGACCTCCAATTTTAATTGTCCTGCGAAGACAGAATCAGCAAGTGCTGGCACTATCTTTTTGGCAGAATTTGTAAGGCACTTCAGAGTCATACACTGACTATGTGGTTTCACCAAATATTGCCAGTAAGTGTCCCAATTTAACTTAGTTAACCTTTTGATTGACTCTGCCCTTTCTTCAGCTTTCTGTCTCCAACTTGTTTGCAGTTGCTGCATTTTTGGGAGAAATCTTGGAGCGGTTTCAGATATAAGGTTGGCTCTGTGTAGATTTTCATTGAAACAGTCAATGATATTGGTTGCTGCTGTCGCTGCTTCTTCCGCTGCCTGTTCTGCTTTTTCGATTTGTGCATCCCATTTATTAAACAACATTTCTTTGTAGGATTCATTGATCTTAGGCAATCCTACTTTCTTTCCTTCCTCTGATTCCTACCAATTCAAATAGTCAGAAACTTTCTTACCAATTAAATCATAATCAAATCTCAAATCTACGACTTGACTTGTGATTTTGTCACTCATTTTGCAGTGAGAGTTCCATTACGATATTCTTTGGCAAAGTGTTTCCTGTTGTTGCAAGAGTTGATAATTCATGGCAAGGGCTTCTGTGACAAATTCTGTGACTTTAGGATCATATTTATGCTTTTTTAACGTGGCCTGTAATTGTTGTTCTTTTTGAGCCAGACTGCTTTGATAACCCAGCTGCATTTGCTGTAAATCTTGTTGTAATTTTACCAATTTTTCTTCTGCTTCCAGGCTAATGCTGGCCTGCTGTAACTGTTGCTGCAAAAATAGGATTTTATCCTCTTTGTATTTAAGAAATAGTTGAACTTAGGAGGCTTTGTCAATAGTAGTAGAAGCATAAGCTCCTGCGATTTGAGACAATCTAGTCAAGTTCTCTGTCAGATCAGTGGTAGGGTCTTGCCAAAGGACATCCAGCTGCTCTGCTTCAGGTGAGAGCATGTTGTCTAGTTTTCTCTTCTTTCTCTGTCTCCTGATCACAACTTTGTGTTGTGGACTGTAAAACACATCTAGAGGAGGGATTTCCTCTATCTTTAGCATGATTTCAGATGACGAAGCTATGGGAATGTGATCAGTTTCTAGAGCATTGGCAACTGTTTCAATCACCATTTCTGTGATTGTCTGTGCTGGATTCTTTGGTGTTTCTATGTTTTTCTCCTTCGTGTTGATCAATTGATTAAAGTTTTCCCATTCTTTCTCCAGCTCTGTTCTTAATGGATTTGTTGGCTGGATGAAGGGAGCAGGAATTTCCACCTGTGTTGGCGACAACACTTGCTGCTCAGGATTCTCCTTGGATTGGGCAATATCCCTGACTGATCCTTCACTCTTATTGTGATTGCTCTCTGACCGTCTAGACCTTCTTGGCGATTCTCTTTTAGACTTAGATTTAGACTTGTTTGGCCCCGAGCTTCTACTCATGCTAATGCTGGGAGTGGGTTCCCTCGTTGGTTCTACTCGCAATTTATCCAAGGGGAGATTTGCCAATATTCGTTCTTTGTAGAGTTTAAACTCTTGGAATTCTGCTAGGCAAAACTGGATTTGGGCCATGTGTAAAGATGTCTGTGAGTGTGCTCTTCTACTGGAAAATGTCATCGAAGAGATCATCTTCCTTAGTGAACACCTTTATTTTAACAGCCGTAGTAAAATTATTTATCACATCAAAGGGATCAAACTGTTTCCCGGGAACTTAAACAATCGTAGACTCAACATGTTGTTTACTTCCTTGAAAGCATGACCTAGATCAAACAATGAAAAAGCTCCACAGACCATAGGGAATTGTGGCTAGATTGCCTTTTTCTTGTCCTTAAGTTCTCTGCTCATTCCTCCAACCCCGCAGGTTTGGTAGGCTATTTCCCGGGCCATCAATTTGTCAGGAACATGCAAGGGAAGTACATGAGGAGAGGCAATGCTTCTGAATACTCTAATATAAGTGAAAAATTCTTCTTTGAACCATCTTCCCACAGGGAGAATATTAATTTTGGCTTCAGGAGAAAATCTTGGGGCGTCTGTATTATACAAAACCTTGTGAATGGGTAGCATAAATTTCCATGGCAGATTTTATAAAAATTTGGGGTGAACTTAGAATCCCACAATTCCTTATGGTAGACTTGAATGGGTAAGGGATTCTGTACCATCCATTTCCAACCCATGAGAGGAAATTTAGAAACAAAACAGATAGCATCCATGACATAGGCAGCTAGAAAGAAAGGAGGATAAATCCTCTGAGAAGGAGTCCTTTTAGACCGATAATTCCAAATAGCAGAGGCTAAGTTATCAAACAATATTTGGGCCCATTCCATTATAGTGGTGTTGGTGGCTGCATCCAGTAGGGGTAGCCACTCGAATGAAAACTTATTGATATCAGGTTTTCCGAATAGCCTACATAACATTGCAGCAGTGAAACAATACAGAGAAGAGAGGGAACAAGTGTTGTACATACCATATTTGTCCTTCTTTAACGACTCTTCCTTCGATGACTAGCTTTTGGTGCATTCCACCAAATCTTCATTCTCCTTGGCAAATTTCTCCACGAACTTCTTGTTATAGCTAGCTTGCGGCTCTGGTAAATTCCGCGTCCTGAATTTCCTGTCTGTTATATCAACATCGTCTATCACCCATTTGACCATATCTGTATAGGGAAGTATTTTTGGCCTTGTTGTGATACGGTGCAAGAATGAGCATGCAAGCTTTGTAAGTGATGCTTTGGACAACCCGCATTCATCTGTCGTAGCTGTAACTTCCATGACTCTTGGGTTTCTTCCTCCAACAGACTATACATACCTTCCAAAGTAGATATTCCTTCTTCTCTAGTACAGGTGGTGTCCGTGAATAATGGAGTCATCTCTGTTTTTCATATACCAGAGCTTTTCCTTTCTTCCCCATCACGTTCTGCGCACTGCTCTGTGTATTGTTCTGCGCACTGCTCATGTAAGTTCACAAGTAGATAACTTAAGACACAATAAGAAAGACAACGAATGATGGTAAGTAATAAGGTGACAGGAAGGCTCTTAATTTCAAAAACACATCAAATATATCACCTTACGTGAAAATAAAAAATTACTTATTATAAGGGAGATCCAAAGTTATGATCTTATATGAAGAAATAGGCTCAAAGGCATTACATGGATCACATGCAAGAATTGAACATGGAAGGGGAGTAAAACAACATTTCTACCAACCACCCCAACTACATTGAATTAACAAATCCAAAGTTAAGATGGGTAGATATAACCACCCCAACTACATCAAATTAACAAATCTAGAATTAATATTTTTTAATTCGATGTAGCTCTATGGTTATATATGTGTGTGTCTTAACTCTAGATTTTTCAATTGGATGTAGTTGGGGTGGTTGGGAGAAATGTTGTTTCACTCCCCACCCATACCCATGTTCAATTGAGTTTACCCCGGGTGTTTGGGAGGAATGATTGTTATCCTCCCCATCTAGATTCAATACCCACAAGTGACATGTTGAGCTCATATAGAGTATACATATTGTTGCAATAGCTTCGGGCCTTGTTGTCGAATGACCTTAAACCTTGAAGAATATCTTACCGTTTTCCTACAAGGACTAAATTTTTGAAAGTGCAAATCTTATTTTAATGGTTAAGAATCTTGTTACATATTTTTTAAATGAATATCTATTTAAATTATATATAATCAATAATCATTTAATATGCAATTATAATTTAGTTAATTTTAATGATTTTTTTATTACTTTAATTAAATTTTTATAATTTTTTAGTTTTGACGATATAAAATGTATCAGCTAATTAAAAAAATACTAAATAACAATATACATTCAAATGAATATCAACTGAGATGAAGTCATTAAGAATAAGGAAAGCATTAAATTAAGTTTTGATGGGGCCTCGAAAGGTAACCCCGGCCAAGCAGGTTTGGGAGGCATTTTTCGAGATAGTAGTGGGTCTACACGATGGATATATGCTGATTTTGGGGGCGACATGACGAATAATGAGGCGGAGCTGTGGGCTGTTTACCAGGGATTACGCATTGCGGTTAGAAATGGATATTCGAATTTGGAAATTGTCGGCGACTCCAGGATTGTGATTGACATGTTGAGAAAATTACGGGATGGTAAGTGTTGGGACCATGTTGCAAGAAGCTGGCGGACCGCAGGCATAATAAAAGACATCGAAGGATTGCTGCGGGGGATTGAATACACGATTATTTACCATGTCTTACGAGACGGAAACAGGGCAGCGGACCTTATGGCGAATTGGGGAAGCGGAGGAGTGGATAGGCGGATCGATAGTAGCTGGAGGTTGGTAAAAGACGACCCGCGGTGGGCAGAGTTAACCGATATATTAAACCGGGATTTACATGATGCGACTGTGCCAGCGGGGAATACATAACCACTTACGAATTATGGCAAGGAGGGACACACGTACCATCGCTCATGATGGTGGAGAGAGTTTGCAGGTTCGCGCGGATGGCATTAATACTCAGATCGGTTGGAGTCATAAACCCAACGCCCCATTGATCATTCCAAGATGGAAATGGGACTGGGAACCGAGGACGAGAGGACACCCCGTCAGAGTGATGGCGATTGAATCCAATTATGAAAACACAAATGGATTGCGGAGTAATGACGACTTTGAGTTGCAACGAAGCTATAGGAAACCAAGGTGGCCGATTGGCAATGCATTCAGCCTTGCATGCATGCGAATGAATTGGAGTTGGGGATTAATTGGGACTTGTAGGGCGGGGAAGAGTAGTCAGAGGATTTCGGTGATAGCGGGGGACGAGGAAATGGCGGAGGGTCAAGCCAGGGATGTAGGACGCTGGACGAGGAGTAAGGAGGTCAGTCGAGAGGCGAAGGGCAAGAACCAGGTAGAGGAGACCATCAGGAAGATTATGCTTAACATTTCAGATGACTCAGAGACGGAGTTTGACATACGGGATTACCTTGTGGATGAAGAACCGTGGCGTGGACAAGAAAGTAAAGATAGGCGGGGAAAGGGACAGAGGAATGAGGATGAAGACCGGGAAGAAGAACAGGAGTCTGAGGAAGAGGGGGAGCGACAGGTGGGTGGCCGACGAGGGAGGAGACGGGGAATGCGCGGGCAGAAGAAGGAAGGTGCCAGCCAGCGGGGCAGAGGGAGTCTCAGCGGGAGAGGAGGCAGAGGGGGCAGGACAGCAAGAGTTGAGTTTGAGGAAGAAATGGTTAGTGAGGCTAGAGGTAGGAAACGAGGTAAGAGAGATATGAAAAAGAAATTGCAGGAGGCAGAAGAGGCTTATCATCAAAATACTCACCCAAACATTCGAAGAATTATTGAACATTTGGAAGAGGAAGCAATGCAGGAACATTCAGGGTCAGAAATGGAGGATTGGGAGGCATATTTGCCTGATCCAGGACATACCAGAGGAAGGATGACATTATACAAACAATCTTTGCATGTCTATTGGGGCATGAAAAGATTATTAGCTAAAGCACTTGAACAGGTAGCCCTGGAAATGGTAGAATTGGCTCAGGGTATACCTGTCATGAAGAAGGAGCTGAAAAATCTTCAAGTCACCTTAATGATGCAAGATAGGAAGATGGATGAGATCCTGAAGTTTCTTCAAGCTAGTGGTATGGGTGTTAAGACGGAGAATGAAGCCAATCTGGAGACACGGACTTAGCAGCAGATGGAGCAGCTGAAAAGAGGTTTTTTGCTTTCAGTTTACTTTAGATATACTAGTTATGCATGACTCAAATCATACTTAGTTTCACTGTAGGAAGGGTAGATGGATATATAGTATGGGAAGAAAGACTGATGGGTCTCTATTTTTGGATAACTGGATATATAGCATGGGTAGAAAGACTGATGGTATTTTATTTTTGGATGGCTGTTAAGAATCTCAGGTGGTCAAGAAACCCGGTTTCCCTTCGGGGCGGGTTGAGACCGGCCCATATGTTTATGTGTATGTTTCCTATTTTACAGTAATAGAAATGCAGAATCTCGCCTTTGCTTACAAAAAAAAAAAAAGAATAAGGAAATCATATTTTCTTATATAAAACTAAAAATATAAAATATAAAATAAGAATTTAAATTGACATGATAAAAAATAATAATTTTAAAAAAATTGACTCAATTTATATTATTTAATATTTCAAAATAAAAATAAAATAGTATTTAAAACATGTTTTTACTTTATATTTACTTTTTTATAAAGTAAAAATATTAAATTATTTAATTAACAATATGTATGGCCAAATTTAACATCACATTTGTGAAAAAAATGTTCCACAATCTTTTTTTATTTTAATTAAAAAAATTATAAAGTTCGTTATAAACTCTGATATTGAGTTACTAGTTCATTATTCCATCTTATTTGAGTGTTATTCTTGATCATGACCATGATATAACCTCATCATTTTTAAATTTATGAAAAATACATATACCAATTAAAACAACATCATTGACCATCAAAAAAGTACAATTATATTTTTAAATAAAATAAAAAATATATAATATAAAATAACCATTTACATTAACTAGTGAAATTAATTTTAATATAAAATTAAAATAGATTTAAAAATAAATATAGGACCCTTTTCCCACTCATTTCAAATCTGGAATAAACAATTTAATCCAAATACATTAAAATATATTCTTCCAATATATAATTTTTCGACAAGATTTGATATGTCAAATTTAATTACAAATTAAAAAAAAAATTATTTATGTCAAGGTTATTTTTAATTTCAATCCATTCCAATGAAATTTAATTATGATTATGGTAAAGTTTCAATCATTTCTATTAAACTTAAAGCTGAGTAAGAACTAAATCCCAAATAAACAATTTGCCAAAAAAAACAAACATAGTCATGGATGGTGTATACTATGCAACTATGCAAAAATTCAGAAGAATCTAGTTTTCCATATGTTCTTAAGTTATCCTTTTATTATCAAAATTTGGGAGGCCAAGCTAAGTTTACCAAAGTCTGGAATGAGATAAGTATGCTAGAAGCTTGGCAAAATTGGTGGAACTCAGCATAAGATGAAAACTTGAGATCATCACATGAATTTGTACCTTCAAGAATTTTGGGGACGCTCGTTTTCTGAAATTTTTGCGCCCTAAAATCGATTATCAGTGGAGATTAACTACGAGAGCAGCGAGCATGGAAGAGGCCGCCGCTCATTTTTGCGATTAGTCGAGTCCAAGGTGGCCAATCGTAGAACCGTCCTACCAATGAGCAACTGGCGGTCACGTCGCCGTATACAGTTCCGGACTCGCTCCGCCATGTGGCGACCGACGAATTGTATAATGACTATCGAAAATCGTATACAGCTCAGGAGTCGTGTCGCCATGTGGCGATCAAACAAACAAACGATTGAAGGTGCTTGCTGTTCATACATCTGAATGGAAGCCACATGTTTTCACGTCGTTTTCTTGCAAGAGAATGATATATACAGCGCATCGGTTTTCGAAGCAAACCGACGAAGATTAGAAGGAATTCTAGGCTGTGAGGGAAGGGCTTTCACGATTTCTCAGAAAAGATATATAATAGAGACACTCCATCTGGAGCTGCTGAAAGATAGAAGCCATTGAATGGTTTTATAGTTGATGCATAATTAAGCAGAAGTTTTGATAGAGGAAGTTAAGTTGCAGTATTGTTGATATTTAATGGCTTTCTGCTGTAAATCGGTTCTTGGCGAGAATGCGACTCGAACTGTGCTCACTGCTGGAGAAAGTGGAAGGCGGGAGATACCTTCGGCAATGCGGAAAACTATGGTTTCCGTGGATTCGAAGCTGAAAACATCGGCTGCATTAGAATTGCCGGTTTCCACTCCTGTGAAGACGAAACCTGCTTTTCAAGAAGTGGAAAAGGGTGCAAAGTGGAACCCTCTCCAGAAGCTGGCGGTCGCAGTTCTTGATGCGGCGGAGGAAACCCTGGTTCGTCCGCTTGAGAAGCAACGCCCGTTGCCCAACACATCCGACCCAGCGGTTCAACTGTGCGGCAACTTCGCGCCGGTGCCGGAAACGCCAGTCAAGCACGACCTGGAGGTCGAGGGCCGGGTACCGGAGTGCTTAGATGGAGTTTACGTCCGCAATGACGCGAATCCCCGGTTCGAACCCCGCGGTGGCCACCATTTATTTGACGGCGATGGAATGATACATGCCGTGACGCTGAGACACGGGAAGGCTAGTTACAGTTGCCGGTTCACGGAAACCGAAAGGCTCGTCAGCGAGGAGCGGGCGGGGCGGAGCTTTTACCCGAAGCCCATCGGGCAACTCCACGGCCACGGCGGGCTGGTGCGCCTGCTGCTGCATGGTGCCCGGGGGCTCTGCGGGCTGGTCAACACCGGGAAGGGCATGGGCGTGGCTAATGCCGGGCTGGCGTTCTTTAACGGCCGTCTGCTCACTATGTCCGAAGACGATCTCCCGTATGCCGTCAGGGTGACGGGCGACGGCGATCTGGTGACGGCGGGCAGGTTCGATTTCGACGGGCAGCTTCACGGGTCCTCATCGGTCACCGCGCACCCCAGCATTGACCCCGAGACGGGCGAGCTTTTCGTGCTCAGCTACAACGTCGTCCGACGGCCGCACCTACGTTACTTCCACTTCAACCGCGATGGCACAACCTTTGGACCCCCCGTCGACATCAACATCCGACATCCTACAATGGTGCACGACTTCGCTGTTACGAAGCGCCACATCATCGTTCCAGATCAGCAAATGATCTTCAACATCTTCCGCATGTTCGTCGGAGGATCGCCGGTTTTGTATGACAGGGAGAAGATCCCGCGCTTCGGCGTCATGCCGAGAAACGACACGGACGACGGAAGGATGACGTGGATTGACGTCCCCGGCTGCTTCTGCTTCCATCTGTGGAATGCCTGGGAGGATCCCGACACCAACGAGGTTGTCGTTGTCGGATCCTGTATGACGCCACCCGACGGAATCTTCAACGAATATCCCGACAAACGGCCCCTGAGAAGCATCTTGTCGGAAATAAGACTGAACCTGACAACCGGCGCCTCCGCCAGAACTGAGATTTTTCCGGGCCTAAACCTGGAGGCTGGGCAGATCAACAGAAGCTACGTCGGTCGACGCTCACGCTACGCTTATATGGCCATCGCGGAGCCGTGGCCCAGGGTATCCGGAATCGCCAAGGTCAACTTGGAGTCTAGGGAAATCGTGGCCAAGTTTCTCTTCGACGAAGGTTGCTACGGAGGGGAGCCATACTTCGTCGCTCGCTCTCCTCCTACTTCCGCAGAGGACGACGGCTACGTGGTCACGTTCGTGAACAACGAGAATACTGGAAAATCGGAGTTCGTGATCCTGGACCCCAGGACCCCGGGCCTCGACGTCGTGGCCTCCGTCAAACTGCCCTCACGGGTGCCCTACGGCTTCCATGGTACGTTTATAACTGGCGAGGAGCTCGCGCGTCAGCGTGTGTAGGACCTCACATTTTCCGTTGGACATGTAAACAGCGCCCGATTATAAAGTTTGAATATTTTTCATTTTCTGATTTAATCTAAACCCAATGGAGGATGTATGATCCGGTGAATCTCATTATGAACATCAAAAGTCTTAAGGTAAGATTTGATAGTTGACCTTTAAAATCATGATTAATACAGCTATTTATTAATTGAAAGTATTGAATTAACACGAACAATTCGGTGTGAAACCTTATTGATTTTCATACGTGATAAAGTCACACTATTCATCAGTCTTTTGTCTCATAATTTCAAGTATAGTATATATTTAAAATCATTTCACACAAAAATTAAACACAAATATAAGTATTGATTTAAAATTAATCTCACAATCAAGTAATTGCAATTAGACACCTTATATAAAGAATATTATTCAATATGCCCAAAATAAGTAAGAGTTAAATTTCCAACACCTTTTTCTGAAAATCTCTAAAACCCTCTCTTAAAGAGTACTTGTCTTTGATATTTTTGTCGGGGAAAGTTTTGCATTTCTAGTCATGGTCAAAATCATGTAGAGTAACTCATCAAGTTGTCTGATAACCTTCCTAAAGGTATAGTTGGCAAGTTGGATTCTCATGTTCCACTCTTGAAAATCTCCCCAATTCCATTATAATGAATTGAACATCCACAAGTAGCTGCATAACCTCACTGGGGGATCCATCTCTATTGCTATACATACTTGTTCATTTGTGGTAATATAATCTTGTTTAGTAGATTTTCTAAAACACAGGTCCAGTATAAGATTATATTATATGCATTACTTGCTTGGAAGAACAAAACGCTAACTTGGGAAAACTTAATGAAAAGAGATATGTATGGACCTCGTCAATGTGCACTGTGCAGGATGGAAACAAAAAGCAATTATCATATCCTATTGCACGGTATGGTTCACGACCTCATACTTATTTACTTTCACTCACATGGTTCATGACTCAGTGATTCTTATTTGATGTGGCGAAGTGGGAGAACCGAAGAACAATTGGCCATTCCCCTTGTAGTTTTTGGGAAATCTGGAAGGCCATAAATCCCATTATATTTGATGGCTTGTATCTTAATATAGAATATATTGTGAACAATATTGTATTCTTGATGAAGCCTTTGATGTAGAAACAAATAGTGGTTAATGCAATTGACTCCAGGAAATTTGCTTCGCATATCTCTTACCTTGCTGGTTATTTTGATGGAGCTATACAAGGTGGATCATGAAGATCTGGCGCATGGCTTCACATAAATTTAGAACAATAGTACAAAATATTTTGGTCTGGTGGAAATGGCACAAACATGCGGGCTGAATCCATCGCCGAATCAATAGCTCTATAAGGTTTACTGATCTGAAAATGGGTCACTTAGGTTTCTTGTCTAACTTACAAGAACCTCTCCCACTTCCAAAGCTTAAATATTTCCAAGTCTTTATAATTAACCAATGCGGAATTAAATATGTGCTTGAAAATAATGGGTTATGCTTATGTTTATTTAAACTGTTTATGTGATGTAAATGATTTTGTTTAAACTAATATAAAGCATATAACAGTGAACAATGCAGCAACAAGCATCACACATAAGACAACAAATTAATGTGGAGTTCATCCAAAAGTCTTGGGCTACATCTCCTTGAGCTCTAGTCAATTCGACTAGGCTCTCTGGGATTATGGCAAAGTCCTTTTACAAGATCTTCAGCTCAACTCCATTGTTTTACACAGGAACGATGGGCTCAAAACACCATCTCTCAGTGGCTTTGAAGCTTTCGACTTTCTGGCTCTCGGCTCTCGCTCTAGCTCTCGGCTCTGGCTCTCTGCAAATGACAGCTCTCGGGCTTTTCACTTGACTTCCAAGTGACTCCACTCGGTCGCTCTGTGCATTAGCTCTACGTTCTCTTTTCCTTCCCTTTCTGCACTGCTCTCTTTCGCCTCAGCTTCTTGCTTTGGCTTACCCTCCTATTTTTTTTCTTAGCTGCGCCTTCGCTCTCTCTTATGCTCCTATATCTCTGTCATTCTGTGGCATTTAAGCCAATCGACGTTATCTGTTAGTTTTCCTCTTTTGGGCTCTCTGGCTCCCGGCCTCTGTCGGCTCAAACCCCCCTCTGAGCGCTAGCAATCATTGCTAAACGCCTTCAAGGATGGTGTGGCCACCTGTTTTGTAACAGAAGGAACCATTGGCGTTTGAAATCCCCAGAAACAGTCGTTCCCTATTTACACAGAGAAACACTGTAAAACACAGGAAAATTCTCCAATCTTCCATTTATTACACCTGAAATATCATTAAATCTGCCCTAGACTCCTATCGGGTCCTCCTGCAATCGCTATCGCAAGTCGCAAGTGTTCCTTTGCCGAGGTTTCCTTTGTATTTGAAAAATACATTAAAACACGGGAAATCCCAACACTATGGCTCATACCAGACTTGAAATAATATACAGCTGCATTTATAACCCTTTTGGGTCGGTTTCATCGCATCTGTGCATTCCCTTTGGATTTCGTTTATCTAACGAAAACACAAATTTACATTGAATAACTCCTCTTTACAGAACTCAAAATATATATATTTGGGCCAATAAGACCCATCGGGTCCAGTTTTATCGCAAGTTGCATATATATATGGCCTCGCTCCTTTGTATGGTCGCGATGCGATTTTGCGATGCGACCTGTCGCAATCACATATCACAAAGTCTTGGGGTCTTTCCATATGGCATAGCCTATGCTGACGCCAATATCGGTGATCGCAATATCGCTCGGCCCAGGGTCTCGCCTTAAGTCCCATGCCATCGTCGATGTCGATCTACCGATTTCAGTGATCGCATTGTCGCATCGGCCCAGTCCTTATGTTATGTCGCATATCTGCCTCTGACCCGATATGTCGGGGATCAACGTCAGGGGTTTCTCTCCTTTACGCTTAAGTGCGATCTTTTGTCCCTAGTCTGATGCGATTTACCTTTATAGGAGTTTTTTGCCCATTTTAGAGGATTTTTCCTCTTTTTCTAAAGAACACAAGGCATCTTCTTTCTGCGATAACTTCTACATCTTAAGTCCATTTTTGCCCATTCAAGTTGTAGTAGGTTCAGAATGAAAATATCTATGCAATGGAGCTATTCCCATGAACTTCCTTGGACTTTCATTTTCCTCAGTGAGGAACACTTAAACTTAGGAATCTATCCAAAATCCATTTTGGATCACGCCTTCCCACCAAAAGAACTTTTGGTCTCCAAAAGACTAATATACTGATCTGAACAATACCTGAGAGTAACAACACCCTCTTTTTTTAGCCTCCATACACTTGTCTTGCATAGTGCCTCTGAACCAAAGCCTTTGACCACTTTCCTTCGTGGATGTGTTGGTCCTCCTAGGAAGAGTTGCCTTCTTCTTTGCCTTCCTGCAAAACTCTTGCTTAGATGGTCACAGAAGGTAGTTTGAACTTCTCTGCCTTGATCATTAATCCAAGGTGACTCAAACAAATGTGAAGTACACCTGCTCCAAAAAAATTTCATTTGTACCTGTTTGAAAAGCTGTCAACAACAACTATTAACAACAACAGAAATACAGACCACAACTGGAAGGGTTAAACTCCTGCTCCGACAAAAGAAACAGATTTCACATCTTGTGAACACCTCCATGTCTTACATCTGCATACAAATGATGGACTAGAAAACAAACCCTCAAAACATGCCTTTCAAACAAATTACCCTTCAAGTCTAGCATGTAGAAAAAGACCATTAGGACTCTTTTCAAAAGATGAAACATTTCATCACTATCTCCATCTTGGAGACCAAGTCAACTTTCCTCAAGTCAAAATTACATCACATATATGTCAAAGCAATCAACCCTACAAGTTAATCACACATACATGTTCAAATACAAGGAAAACATAAACATCCCTGTGTTCATGCATATCATGCTTATGCATGCATTTCATCCTTCAACTTTCACTTAAGCACATTGTACTTTCGAAGTTGAAATGAAATATAATGTTGTAGCAACAAAGTGAGTCTCCTACCCAAATTTTCCCATTCACCATCTTGGTAGAAACCTACAACTTGCATCTCATCAACAAAGAAATGCAAATAGATGCAACAATAGACATGTAACCTTAATTGGAGAAGAACTCTAACCATTTCTTACCAATCCATTTCAAAGGTCCTTCCTTTTTCTGAACATCAACATCAACATGTGAATCATCTCGAGACACATCATTCATGGAAACTTCCTTTCCATTTCTGCTATCTTCTCTTTCCACCTTCTTCTTCAGCTTTTGTGGAAGCATTGTTGGATTCAGAGTCCAACACCTTTCAGCAAGATGCCCTTGCTTATGGAAGTAAGTGCAACACATGTGCAACCTCTTGACATCATGATTTGCCTTGTCCAATGGACCTTTTGCTTTTTGCTTCTTTTCCTTTGAAAGTTTCTTGTATGTGGCCATTCTCTTCCAACATCTAGAAACATGATGGTTATCCAAACCGCAAAAGGAACATGAAATTCTTTTCCCATGCTTATGTGGAAATTTACCATGCTTTGCAAAATCAAAAGGACTATGATTAGAACCAGATTTATACCTGCCTCTTTCACCTTTATTGCCTTCATGAGGAGGTGAAGCAAATAAAGAAGTGGATCCTTTTGGAACACCATCCATCTCTTCAAGGCTGTTAGAGTTTCCACAACTCTCTGGTTCAAATGTGTGCTTCTGAATACCTACATCCTGCAAGTGATGTTTCAAGTTATTGCATTCCTCCTGAACACAATCTTCACACTCTGCATTACAACTCCTTCTTGGAGCTGTTCTAATGGTCTTCATGGCAACTTTGGAACTCTCTCCATAAGGCTGTCCATAGCCAAGACCCAAATACTTAGGCCTTTTCTCAACCATTATTGGTTCAATAATACCTTGTGCATGCTTTCCCAAGCCCTTTCCTTCATAGCCCATCTTGGAAATTAGCTTGGAACCTATGCCTCTAGTATGTTTTTCAAAAGAACCAATATAAGCATTCTTTGAAGACAAACTGGAATGGTTTACCTCTTCTTCAAGCTGATACTTAACCAAGGCTTCTTTCGAAACAAATAGCTATGACTCCAACTCATGCATCCTCTTCAGGTTCATATTTTCAATATGAAGTTGCCTCTCCATTTCCTGCAGACTGTCAGAAAGCAACTGCTTCTCTTCCTTCATGGAATTCAACTGCTCTCTAAGTATGCTGCTCTTTCTTCCATCCTCATACATTTCTCTCACCTTGTCCATCATGATGAACAAGTCTTGCTTCATGTCTCCATCAAAGAGTCTTGTGATGGAGAAGGAATTTGAGGATACACTTGTAGAAGTTGTCATTATGCCAATGAACAAAAGAACATCAAACAAGATTAAAAGAGCTTATTTAAGCAACCTTTTGCAACAAACCTCTTGTGTTGCGGATTGCCTTGAGATAGAAGAATGCTTTCAACCCTTCTTCCTTCTTGTCCTTCCTGGACTAAGCTATCAATAGCTTTCCCTTCACCTCTGCAAACTCAAAAAATAGTCAGTTTGCAAACAAGCATACATCAATCAAACAATCAATCCTTGATTGCCCAAACACCTTTTAGGCAAGCAATCTTCACTCTGTCAATCAAGCATTCTGATATAACCTTCCTTGAAGGTGGGTTTAATCAATCTTAAGCTCTGATACCACCTGATTTGAAAATGGGTCACTTAGGCTTCTTGTCTAACTTACAAGAACCTCTCCCACTTCCAAAGCTTAAATATTCCCAAGTCTTTATAATTAACCAATGCGGAATTAAATATGTGCTTGAAAATAATGGGTGTATGCTTATGTTTGTTTAAATTGTTTATGTGCTTGTTGAAGCCCCGAAAATCGGGTCTATAACAAGGGGGATAACCACCCAGTCTGGACCTTGAAAGTAGCTCCTTTTCCGTTTGGGATAGTGGCTCCGACTGGGGATAATGGGACCAGTTTCCCAATTTGTTTGTGATGATGCTAAGGGATGATGTTTTCCTTCCTAAAAGTTTCTAAAGAGAATGCTTTTAATCTAAATCTAATCTAACACATGCAATTTTATTTTAATGAACAGAAACATCTAATTCTAAAAACTATCCCGGGATTAACTCTTCACTTATGCGATCTAAAATAGTTTCCAATAGCAATCGGTAATAAAGATTATTCAATTGCTACGAGAAAAGAATCCATTAAAAGTAAATTGTTTCGTATAAGAAATTAGCCAAAAAAATTATGATAAGCATATCGCATAATAAGTTATTCATACACTCAGCATAAAAGAATAGTTACCACCATACAAAAGTGCCAAATGATAACTGAACATTCAGGCCTTCATATATAAACAATTGAAAATAACATATCACTTGACGCATAAGCAGAAATCATTAAGAGATAAAAGTACCATTGATAATAAGTCCTACTCATGAGCTTCAACAATATAGATTTATCTTCTCATAATTCAATATCTATGTTGGTACCATCCCATGACCTCCTTTTTCCTCCTAAAACATATCATTTGTCTAGCTCTTTCCATCATACATCTCTTAGATCCCTTGAAAATTGATTAGTTAATAGTACTATAGTTATTAAAATGCATTAAAATTGATTTAGGAGTTTTACGTTAAAGAATTAGGAATTTTTGGTAAAATGACTACAGGAAGTTCCAACATCCTGTAATTGGTTTATTGTTTGACATGTGGCATGACAGCTAGGCTAGAGCGAAGGGTAGGGATGAAAAGTATAATGTCCAAGCATGGACGAATACCTATCCTACAGCAGAACCGACCCTCCTACATGCGCGGTCAACGATGGTCAAAGTATAGCATGTTGGCGACAAAGGCAACAACAACATAGCATTCTAAATTGATTTAGTTTTGTTCCTTTTTGAAATCAGTTTAGCATAGAAACATTTTAAAAATCACGACATGATAAAAGCGGCAACAGCCACATCATGAATGTACATTCGTTTTCGAAATGTAAGGGTTGTAAAAACATATGTAAACACAGTTCTGTGTAGTCAGTAGTTAGTTATCATTGTATCGTTTGAAAAACAGAGTTTTGAACTTAATACCAAGAACACGGTTGCAGTCACGATTTTTCCTTGTTGCGTTGATTTTATAATCGGTTGATCATAGTCCAGTATACCTCTGAAATGCGGACGGGCCCTGTGTTAAACTGGTATACTGTCATTTCCTTTTCATTCGCAACTTAGGGTATTAAATGATATGCACAGTAATTAGAATTGGTTTCGATTTCAATAGAATGCGTATGGGTAATATTTATGATAGTGCTTGAATAGTTCATCACTGAGATCGTGAATCATATCCTGTAAGGGATTCGATCCTTTGTTGTCTTTTAAAGCAATGTCATGAACTCTGTTATCATTTCAAAGTATGCTTATAATTTTCGTATGTCTTTATCTTGCATGAATATTAGTGAATGCTAAGTATTTGCTGAACAGGGGTTTTATGCATAGTGTCTCCGTAAGGAGATTGAAATCTTGGTTTAAAGTGATACACAGTGTTTTAATTTGGTAAATGAATTGAATGGCAGTGTTGTAATTAGGTAGATTAACTGAGTGACCTAAGTGTTTGGGTGATAGGTAACATACCTGAATCTTCCGTAAAGAAGTCCTGTGACCTACCATCATAACCACTTAGCTAATAATCCTTTATGTCTATATACTGTAGACGCATGCCTCTAAGTCTACGCATCCTGGTCGATAATAAATATAGCCTAGTCTAGCACGCTAGATAGGACACTAAATTTTGGCGCCGTTGCCGGGGAGGCGTACTTAAAGGATTAAAAAAAAAAAAATTCAATAAACAAAAACGAGCAAAAACACAGTTAGAAATCATGTTCATTTATGTCTAGATTTAGAGACAATCAAGGTAGATTCATAAAAACCCCCCACCATCCAAAAACTAACCCATCATCATCAGGAGCAGACTCTTTAGGGAATACAATAGCAGCTGAGGAAGTCACCATCCAAGTATTAGAGGAAAAACAAAAGTCAGGACAAAGTCTTACTCTCATCGAAAGGCAAACTTTATTAACACATAAATCACAGAAGAAGCACTTTCCTAGATCTTCCACACAAGGAGAAAGTAGCACAATAACCGAACAAGCTTTCTTTAATCTCCTCTTTCAAACAAGTGACACTGACACAGAGAGACCTATTAGAATGGCTGAGGAAGGAGCTGGATCAGTACCAAATCATGGACAGAGAGATGAAGAAGAGTCAACTTTTAAGTTTCCTATACATGAACCACAAGAAGATGATGAGATCAAAATGAAAAACATACCTCCATTCGTGCTACCAAACTTTTATGGTATGGCTTCGGAAGATCCAGACTCATTCTTGTTCGAGTTTGACATTGTATGTCGAACATATGGCTATACAGATGATGCCCATAGGCTTAGACTCTTCCCAGCGACATTAAAAGCATTAGCCTTAAGATGGTTCATGAGGCTTGGTGAGCATGCTATAGTTGATTGGGATGGCATGAGAAGAATATTTCTAAGGAAATATCAACCTTATTGTAGATCCAAAGATTCTAAATATGATATCTTTAGAATGAGCCAGCAAGAGGATGAAACCTTAGAGGAATACTTAGAACGGTTTGTCTACAACTTACAAAAATCCAAACACCGAACTATGCCTCTTGATCTAATCCGCACAATATTCTTGAAAGGTATCCGAGAGGAATACATGGATGATCTTAACTTGATGGGCAAAGGTGACATTTCTGCCTTACCCTTTGAAGAAATCGCTAAGTTATGCGAAAAGTATTCAAGGAGCAAAGCTAAAATGGGAAAAAGAACCCTGTCATCCAAAGTCACAAAATCTGCCTCCGCAAGTGTCACAAGGGGTGAAATAGGGAATCTGTTAGAAGAGTTTAAAACAGATCTGTTAAGCACCCTAGGGAACCAAATTGACACTCTAAAAGCTAAGAAGAAACAAGAAGATGAAGATCAAATAATGGCTATCTTCTGCCCAAAATGCCGGAAGAAACATGCATTAAAAGACTGCCCACTAGAAAACATCCAAGTTTGTGCTTTCTGTACTGAACATCATGATATGTTTAATTGTCCTAAAGTTAAGGTTTTGCAGAACTGTCATATGGCAGCTAATGCAGAGATGGAAAACGTGTATTACATGGGCACAAAGAGACCATGGCAGCCAAGGCCAGCACCTCAAGGTATGTTTCCAAATCAAAATTTGCAATTTCCTGTAAATGATCAAATGTATGCACAGAATTCATGGAATGTACCCATGCCATGGCAGCACCAAAACCACCCACAGCAACAATGGAGACCATCTCAACATTTCTCTCAATCCTATCATACATATCCTCAATCATACCCACCATATTCACAACCATATCAACAATACCATCAGCCGTATTCATCACATTCTCAACCATATCAGCAGTATCCTCAGCAAGTTGTTTATCAGCCTCAACCTACTCAACAAGCACTGCCTGCTCCTCCACCAATAAATCCACCACAACTGCAATTTCCAGCTAACTCACAACCTCCCAGACCTACTCAAATTCCTGCCCAAACTGTCCCAAATCCAAATAACAGAGCAGAGAGGCCAGCCTACAATGTAGAAGAGGGAACCTCATATCCCACACTACCCTTGCAAAATATCAACTTGAGGTCTGGTAGGGTACTCCACAAAGATTCTCCAATAGCATATAAGCAAGAAGAAAACACAGAAAATGAAAATGAAATGAAAAATCAAAGAAAACCACACGATGATACCAAAGATAAGCGGATGCAACCATTGCATCCACCTTTTCCAGACCGATTGGTCCAAATAAAACCTCCACTGTCTATACCACAATTTGATGTCTTAGATGAACTCAAGAATGTCTACATAAAAATTCTGTTGCTGCAAGCTATAAAAGACATTCCCATATATACTAAAGCCATCAAAGACATGTGCCTCAAGAAGCCTGCTAGAAAAAGGATTGATCCTCAAACCATTCATGTTATAGGACATTTAGCAGGCCTTATGACCAATACCATCTCCATGGTGAAGTATGTTGATCCTGGCATTCCCAAAGTGACCACCATCATTAACAACATACAAATTCCAAACACTTTGATAGATCTTGGGGCCGCAATAAATGTCATGACTCTTGAAACCATGAGAACACTCCAGCTCATAAATTTGCAACATACAACGATTGTTCTAGAACTAGCTGATAGGTCTAAAGTGATTCCTGAAGGGATTTTGGAGGACATAATTGTCTCACTGGACTCTTGGGAGTATCCAGTGGATTTCTTAGTTCTTCAACCCAAATCCAATTTAGGAGGGCATCCTATCATCCTTGGTAGACCATGGTTAGCGACTGCTGATGCATTCATAGGATGTCGATCAGGCAACATGATAATTTCAAGAGGGACCGAAAGAAAACAACTCACTCTTTATCCATCGGCACAATCACCAACAGTAACACACAATTTGTGGCTTGATGATAAATTCAATGATAAAGAAGAAGTACAATCTGTTTTTAGCATTGACCAAATCTATGATTTCCAAGAACAAGACAATAATGATTTGGTAGAATTATTCCTTTCTCAACCTGATATTTCCGAAAATTTGAGAAATGACCAATATCATGCTGCAGATGTACTTTTAGCCCAAAATTTTCAGGAAACATGCACCATTCAATCTTTGCAAACCACATTTCACGATATTTTTCCAGTTCAATCCATCACCAACACACAGAGTCAGATCATAGAGATTAGTCCAGGGAAAACTCTAAACATAGGCAATCACCTAGACTCATCTCAGCAAGAGAAATTGATTCGACTACTGAGAAAATACCAGAAAGCATTTGCTTGGGACTACACCGATATGCATGGGATTCACCCTAACACATGCACTCACCATATTTATACAGATAGTACCATCAAACCAGTGAGGCAACCATAGAGAAGAATGAACCCCATGCTCCAGGATATTGTCAGAGAAGAATTGCAAAAACTGTTGAGAGTTAATTTTATATATCCTATTTTTGACAGTCAGTGGGTATCCCCATTGGTTATAGTGCCCAAGAAAAATGGTAAGTGGCGCATTTGTGTTGATTACAGACAACTGAAAAAAGCAACGCTCAAAGATTATTTCCCACTACCATTTATTGACCAAGTGTTAGACACCCTAGCTGAGAAATCATCATTTTCTTTTCTTGATGGTTTCAGTGGCTACAACCAGATCAGGATAGCCTCAGAAGACCAGGACAAAACCACATTCACCTGTCCTTGGGGCACTTATGCTTACAATGTTTTTCCATTTGGACTTTGCAATGCTCCAGCTACATTTCAGAGAGCTGTATTAGCTATTTTCGCTGATTTAGTTCATGATTGTGTTGAAGTTTATATGGATGATTTTTCAGTGTATGGAAATTCATTTGAACATGCATTAGAGAACCTTGAAAGAGTTTTGAAAAGATGTATTGAAGCTAATTTGTCTCTGAGCAATGAAAAGTGCTTTATGATGTTAAACGAAGGGATAGTATTAGGCCACTATATTTCTTTTCAAGGCATCAAAGTTGACCCAGCAAAGATCCAGATCATTGTTGATTTGCCAATTCCAAAGAATCAAAGAGAGGTAAGAAGTTTCCTTGGGTATGCAAGCTATTACAGAAGATTTATTGAACATTTTAGTAAAATAGCTTTACCTTTGTTTAAACTTCTAACAAAAGATGTACTTTTCAACTGGAATGAGAACTGCCAACAAGCATTCGAAGTACTCAAAAAGAAATTATCAACCGCACCAGTCTTAAGAGGGCCTAATTGGAGCCTACCATTTCATATCTTTACAGATGCATCTGACACTGCAGTGGGTGCCTCATTAGGCCAAAAAGAGGAATCTTGTAATTATGCCATTTATTTCATTAGCAAAAATCTCACACCTGCAGAGTCAAACTACACAGTCACAGAAAAGGAAACACTTGCCATCATATATGCTGTGAATAAATTCCGACATTATATAACTGGTTATGAGGTCTTTGTACATACTGATCATTCTGCCATTAGACATTTAATGAATAAACCAATAACTAGTGGCAGAGTTACCAGATGGTTATTATTGTTACAGGAATTTAACATCACAGTGTTAGATAGACCAGGTAAAGAGAATCAGGTGGCAGATTTTCTTTCTAGACTGCAAAATCCAGGTGAGGTTGTTCCAGTTGAAGATTCTTTTCCAGATGAAAATTTATTTGCAATTTCCATAGTAAATCCTTGGTATGCTGATTTGGCCAATTATTTGTCTACAGGAAGGACACCTCCACACTTTACTGCAAAGGAAAAGAAGAGACTAGTCAAACAAAGTGCTAGATATTCATGGCTTAATGGTGATTTATTTTACACTGGTTATGATATGATCATTAGAAGATGTGTAAGAAATGATGAGATAATTGATATTTCAAAATCTTGCCATGATGAACCGTGTGGTGGGCATTTTGTAGCTAGGCGGACAGCATTCAAATTTCTTACTCTTGGATACTACTGGCCATCCATTTTCAAGGATGCCAAGAAGTATGTGAAGAGTTGTGACAGCTGCCAAAGAATGGGCAGGCCCACAGCTACAGACAAGATGCCCCTTCAGCCCCAAGTTCACCTAGAGCCATTTGAAAAATGGGCTCTAGACTTTATAGGACCCATTAACCCAACCTCCAATGGTAAGAAGTACATCTTAGTATGTACTGATTACGTCACAAAGTGGGCTGAAGAAAAAGCACTGGTTAGAGCCACCGAACACACAGTGGTAAATTTCCTTTTTAAAGAGATTTTTGTAAGGTATGGAGCACCAAGGGAGATAGTGACTGATCAAGGTACTCAATTCACCTCAAAACTAGTGAAGGACATCACAGACAAATACCAAATCAAGCATAGGAGAAGCACACCTTACCATCCACAGGCCAATGGGCAGGTGGAATCCACAAACAAAACTTTGGAAGGGATCATTACTAAAACTGTGGCAATGAACAGGAACAATTGGGAAGAGAAGCTCAAAGATGCACTCTGGGCTTACAGAATTACGTGGAAGGATACTACAGGATTTACACCATATCAGTTGGTGTATGGCAAAGAGGTAATGCTTCCTATTGAGTTTCAAATACATACTTTTAAACTGGCTGCAGATTTGCAAATTGACTTGGACCAAGCATAACAAGAAAGAATTCAGCAGTTGAACCAGCTGGATGAAATGAGGCAGCAAGCAGAGGAAACCACAATCCTCATGCAAAAACAAAGGAAGCAGTGGCATGATGCACATATCAAGAAGAAGCAGTTCAAGGAAGGTGACTGGGCTTTACGTTTTGACTCTAAATTCAGAGATCATAAAGCCAAGTTTACCACCCATTGGATGGGCCCATACCAAATTATTCAGGCTTACGACAATGGTTTAGTCAAGCTCAAAACTATTGATGGAGAAGGTCATTCCTTTACTGTCAATGGTCATCGCTTGAAATTGTACACTAAGCCCATCAGCAAGCAAGATTTTCTCCAAACAGTATCTCAACAAAGAGAGGTTGAGATACTGCAGCCTTCAGCTGCAGTATCCCTGCCTTAGTTCATTTCCTTTCAATTTAGAAATTCAAAAAGAAATTAAAAAAAAAAAAAACAAAATCTAAAAAAATATATATAAAATAAAATTAAAAAAAATAAAAATATAATAACACTGGGTTAGATGTGAAAACCAAACTCTGGCACACTCTAACCCCGAATTCTTACTTGAAAACCAATTCGTTGGCGGGTAAGAATTCTCTTTCTTTTGTTCACTATTTGATTTATCAACTGAATCATGACTTGAGGACAAGTCAAAACTTTAGTGGGGGAGAGAAGCATCAGCATTTTGTTCTTTTATCTCTCCATTGTAAATTCTTAAAGATTTCTTATCTCATCTCTTCACTGTAAATTTCCAAAGCAGTTTGTTCCAGCATTCCAGATTTCAATAAAGAAGTTGTTTTGTCATTGTTTTATCTCAGAGGGACCTGGTTATAAACATTATGCAGGGGGACCTGTTCTGTCCAGAAGACCATGCTACCAACACCAGCAGTAATGGGACCTGTTTAAGACACATAAAAGGGACTTGTTAAGAGACTGTTACTTCAGGATTACTTCAACAAAGCTTCATCAAGTTTCTACAAGGATCCACAGGTTGCTGGGCACCAAGACTCCATCAAATACCCAAGCTCAAGGAACCTGTATACATATAATTCTTTCTCCGGATCTCAAAGGAGCTGCATGAACATCTTCAAGATCTCAGAGGGACCTGTTGCATTCGAATCTATCTCAGGGGACCTGTTATGAACAACAAAGAATAGTCAAAAGAGACTAGTCCTACTCAACATGCCAATGCAACAACAACCAACAAAAGTGTAATGTGTTCCTTATTCTTAACATTTAATTTCTTAGATTAATTTTTAATGTTGAATTTAATGACTGTGACTGTTATGATCGATTTCAAGGACACTACATTTTCCATCATCCCTTATCTTACTGTTAATTCTTATCATCTTTCATACTCCAACCTATTTCATACCTCTAAATTCGTTACCCCTTTTCATATCAACCTTTTTATGCCAATCGCATCCTACAGCCATACCAACATCTTCCATTTGGCCGAATACCAATAGAAGCAGGACACGTGGTGAATTGTTTTTTTTAAAAAAAGGGAAAGAAACAAATGTTAAGTGGGCTTATTCATTGTATCCCACACGGCTGAATTATGATTCCACGACCCGACGTAGCCAAATGATTCAGAGGACTCCCTGAAATCATACCCCAGTATTGCATATACGCTTCCAGCGCTCCTATGATGGCATCTATACAAACGGTACAGTCATTCCTCTGTTCCAAAAGATGAATACGCTATGAAGTAAGTATAGTTGGTTATTTCACCATCATTCTCAGTTATTTCACGCTGGCATTTGACTCCCGTGACTTCCACAGTAAGGATTGAAAGCAGTGAGCGCCACAAGAGGGAAATATAACCATTCGGTTTCGACTCCCACCAAAGTCACAAGACAGTCAACCGATCATCATACTGGATACTAAGGGAGCGACACCACCATGTAACAAATTGAAACTTCTTTTTTGAAATTGAAAAACATAAATAGAGAAGAGTTAGAGCACGACCCTCTGCCAAAATGACAAATAGGGTCGAGCCGAGCATGTTCGACAGTTCTCAATATCATGAAGATTTCATTTCAATTCTCAAAGAGATACAATGGTTGCCCTTTTTAGAGAAATTTCATGGAAGTAATGAAGAGGTTACCAAACAATTCGCTTTCACATTCAATGGAGAGAAAGCCCTGATAGGTAATTTCTCATTCAGGGTTTCGGAAGACACCATAGCCCAGTCAATAGGGATCAGCCCAGAAGGGGAGAAGTACCTTAAGACAAAGCAATTTAAAGAGAAGTAATGGACTCAATTTATGTCTAGATCCAGAGTCTCATCAGTTAATTGGAAGAAAGGTGTCCCAAGGAGTTGGTTGATGCATCCCTGGGACGAGATGGTCTATATTCTCCAAAAATTCATAACTTGTGAAGGCCGTTACAGTATTGTCTATCTATACCATATTAAACTACTGCTACACTTGAAAAGGTAGTGTGTTATCCGTCTACCATATTTTCTATTGCAAAGCCTAACCAAGATGTCAAAGACCATCCAAAAGCAGAAGGGAAATGAAGACAAGAACCTATATCACTTTGGCTTAATTAAAATTCTTATTGAGCATGAATTGCAGAGAAGAGGGAAAACATGGAAGGAGTTCTTAGCTGCTAACCAGATTAAAGATGAAGAAGACAAAGAAGAACTGCAGGAGAACTCAGGATTCATGAAGGATATTGATGAAGAGATCCCAGTATCCAAAGCAAGCAAGGTACCTCCACCTGTGAGCAGCATAAGGACTAGGAAAATGAGAAAAGAAGATGCTCAGAAGGCAGAGCAAGATAAAATTTTCACCACTTATTCAAGAAGAACAAGGAGAGCACTAAAAGCCCAGTTACAAGAAGACCAGCTTGAATCCAATGCACCTATACCGATGGATATTGAGAGTAGTGACCACTCACAACCAGGACCAGGAGCTGATATAGAGGTTGAAAGCAATAACAGGCAAGAAAAAGGTTCACCACCTCCCATGAAGAAACAGAAGAAACTGGAGAAACAAATTGAGAAATTAAAGGAAGAACTCATGGAGGCTAATATGCTAGAAAAAGTTATCAAGAAAGAAAATGAAATGCTCCGAGCGCAGAGTAAAGAGACTCAACAAAAGAATGAAAAGTTAAGGGAGCGAATCAGTGAACTTGAGGCTGAGCAAACGGATAGTTGTAAATGGGCCACTAAGTGGTACAACCAGAAGAAGACCCTCAAAGAAAAATACAAAAGATTAAAGCAGGAGCTCCATGGTCAGAAAGATGCCCAGGTGAAAAAGAATGTGGATACATTGCTAAAGGCAGCAGAGGTCCAAGCAGGGACAGAGTTCAAGGGAAGCACTTCGGGGTTAGCATGAGGATATGCTAATTCATTAAGTCGGGGAGAGATGTTGGTACCATCCCATGACCTCATTTTTCCTCCTAAAACATATCATTTGTCTACCTCTTTCCATCATACATCTCTTAGATCCCTTGAAAATTGATTAGTTAATAGTACTATAGTTATTAAAATGCATTAAAATTGATTTAGGAGTTTTATGTTAAAGAATTAGGAATTTTTGGTAAAATGACTACAGGAAGTTCCAACATCCTGTAACTGGTTTATTGTTTAACATGTGGCATGACAGCTAGGCTAGAGCGAAGGGTAGGGATGAAAAGTAGAATGTCCAAGCATGGACGAATACCTATCCTACAGCAGAACCGACCCTCATACATGCGCAACCAACGATGGTCAAAGTATAGCATGTTGGTGACAAAGGCAGCAACAACATAGCATTCTAAATTGATTTAGTTTTGTTCCTTTTTGAAATCAGTTTAGGATAGAAACATTTTAAAAATCACGACATGATAAAAGCGGCAACAGCCACATCATGAATGTACATTCGTTTTCGAAATGTAAGGGTTGTAAAAACATATGTAAACACAGTTCTGTGTAGTCAGTAGTTAGTTATCATTGTATCGTTTGAAAAACAGAGTTTTGAACTTAATACCAAGAACTCGGTTGCAGTCATGATTTTTCCTTGTTGCGTTGATTTTATAATCGGTTGATCATAGTCCAGTATACCTCTGAAACGCGGACGGGCCCTGCGTTAAACTGGTATACTGTCATTTCCTTTTCATTCACAACTTAGGGTATTAAATGATATGCACAATAATTAGAATTGGTTTCGATTTCAATAGAATGCGTATGGGTAATGTTTATGATAGTGCTTGAATAGTTCATCACTGAGATCGTGAATCTTATCTTGTAAGGGATTCGATCCTTTGTTGTCTTTTAAAGCAATGTCATGAACTCTGTTATCATTTCAAAGTATGCTTATAATTTCCGTATGTCTTTATCTTGCATGAATATTAGTGAATGCTGAGTATTTGCTGAACAGGGGTTTTATGCATAGTGTCTCCGTAAGGAGATTGAAATCTTGGTTTAAAGTGATACACAGTGTTTTAATTTGGTAAATGAATTGAATGACAGTGTTGTAATTAGGTAGATTAACTGAGTGACCTAAGTGTTTGGGTGATAGGTAACATACCTCAATCTTCCGTAAAGAAGTCCTGTGACCTACCATCATAACCACTTAGCTAATAATCCTTTATGTCTATATACTGTAGACGCATGCCTCTAAGTCTACGCATCCTGGTCGATAATAAATATAGCCTAGTCTAGCACCCTAGATAGGACACTACAATCTACTAAGAGTACAGAAGTGCATTTCAGTAGCAAACATTAAACACAAATATAAATAAATCTCGTTCCATTCATTAATTATCAAAACCTCCTCAGGGGGGCTAAAGTACATGTTCTGAAGAACTGTTTTTGATAAATTTTTGTACCCCTCTCTAAATGCATGAGAGGGGTTTAAATACTACTTAACTAAAGACTAAAAGTAGTTATTACAAAAATATAGGAGGAGGTTTAAATGACTATCCTCATCTAAAGCAAAAATAAAATGAAATTAAACTAATACTCTAAAGCAAAAATAAAATGAAATTAAACTAAAACTGTATTTAAAGATCAACTATGCATCTGTTCTCTTAAGTCGCAAGCATCCAACATCGGCTTCAGGAGTGTCAGTTGGCCGACCTCCGATTTTAATTGTCCTACGAAGACGGAATCAGTAAGTGCTGGCACTATCTTTTTGGCGGAATTTGTAAGGCACTTTAGAGTCATACACTGACTGTGTGGTTTCACCAAATATTGCCAGTAAGTGTCCCAATTTAACTTAGTTAACTTTTTGATTGACTCTGCCCTTTCTTCAGCTTTCTGTCTCCAACTTGTTTGCAGTTGCTGCGTTTTTGGGAGAAATCCTGGAGCGGTTTCCGATATCAGGTTGGCTCTGTGCAGATTTTCATTGACACAGTCAATGATATTTCTTGCTGCTGTCGTTGCTTCTTTCGTTGCCTGTTCTGCTTTTTTGATCTGTGCATCCCATTTATTAAACAACATTTCTTTGTGGGATTCATTGATCTTAGGCAATCCTACTTTCTTGCCTTCCTCTGATTCCTGCCAATTCAAATAGTCAGAAACTTTCTTATCAATTAAATCATAATCAAGTCGCAAATCTACGACTTGACTTGTGATTTTGTCGCTCATTTTGCAGTGAGAGTTCCATTGCGATATTCTTTGGCAAAGTGTTTCCTGTTGTTGCAAGAGTTGATCATTCAGGGCAAGGGCTTCTGTGACAAATTATGTGACTTTAGGATCATCTTTGTGCATTTCTAACGTGGCCTGTAATTGTTGTTCTTTTTCAGCCAGACTGCTTTGATAACCCAGCTGCATTTGTTGGAAGTCCTGTTGTAATTTTACCAATTTTTCTTCTGCTTCCCGGCTAACGCTGGCCTGCTGTAACTGTTGCTGCAAAAATAGGATTTTATCCTCTTTATCTTTAAGCAATAGTTGAACTTCGGATGCTTTGTCAATAGTAGCAGAAGCATAAGCTCCTACGATTTGAGACAATCTAGTCAGGTTCTTTGTCGGATCAGTGGTAGGGTCTTGCCAAAGGACATCCAGCTGCTCTGCTTCAGGTGAGAGCATGTTGTCTAGTTTTCGCTTCTTTCTCTATCTCCTGACCACAAATTTGTGCTGTGGACTGTAAAACACATCTAGAGGAAGGATTTCCTCTATCTTTAGCATGATTTCAGATGACGGAGTTATGGGAATGTGCTCAGTTTCTGGAGAATTGACAACTGTTTCAATCACCATTTTTGTGATTGTCTGTGCTGGATTCTTTGGTGTTTCTACATTTTTATCCTCTGTGTTGATCAATTGATTAAAGTTTTCCCATTCATTCTCCAGCTCTGTTCTTAATGGCTTTGTTGGCTGGATGAGGGGAGCGGGAATTTCCACCTATGTTGGTGACAACACTTGCTACTCAGGATTTTCCTTGGATTGGGTAGTATCCCTGGCTGATCCTTCACTCTTATTGTGATCACTCTTTGACCGTCTAGACCTTCTTGGCAATTCTATTTGAGACTTAGATTTAGACTTGTATGGCCCTAAGCTTCCACTCATGCTAATGCTGGGAGTGGGTTCCCTCGTTGGTTCTATTCGCAATTTATCCAAGGGGAGATTTTCCAACCTTTGTTCTCTGTAGAGTTTAAACTCTTGGAATTCTGCTGGGCCAAACTGGATTTGGGCCATGTGTAAGATGTCTCTGAGTGTGCTCTTCTGCTGGAAAACGTTGTCGAAGAGATCATCTTCCTTAGTGAACACCTTTATTTTAACAGTCGTAGTAAAATTATTTATCACATCAAAGGGATCAAACTGTCTCCCTGGGAACTTAAACAATCGTAGACTCAACATGTTGTCTACTTCCTTGAAAGCATGACCTAGATCAAACAATGCAAAAGCTCCACAGACCACAGGGAATTGCTGCCAGATTGTGCTTTTCTTGTCCTTAAGTTGTCTACTCATTCCTCCAACCCCGCATGTTTGGTAGGCTATTTCCCGAGCCATAAATTTGTCAGGAACATATAAGGGAAGTGCATGAGGAGAGGCAATGCTTCTGAATACTCTGATATAAGTGAAAAATTCTTCTCCGAACCATCTTCCCACAGGGAGAATATCAATTTCGGCTTCAGGAGAAAATCTTGGGGCATCTGTATTATACAACATCTTGTGAATGGGTAGCATAACTCCATGGCAGATTTTATAAAAATATGGGGTGAACTTAGAATCCCATAGTTCCTTATGGTAGACTTGAATGGGTAAGGGATTATGTACCATCCATTTCCAACCCATGAGAGGAAATTTAGAAACAAAACAGATAGCATCCATGACATAGGCAACTAGAAAGAAAGGAGGATAAATCCTCTGAGAAGGAGTCCTTTTAGACCGATAATTCCAAATAGCAGAGGCTAAGTTATCAAACAATATTTGGGCCCAGTCCATTATAGTGGCGTTGGTGGCCGCATCCAGTAGGGGTAGCCACTCAGATGAAAACTTATTGATATTAATTTTTCTGAATAGCCTACATAACATTGCAACAATGAAACAATACGGAGAAGAGAGGGAACTAGTGCTATACATACCATATTTTTCCTTCTTTAATGACTCTTCCTTTGCTGACCAGCTTTTGGTGCATTCCACCAAATCTTCATTCTCCTTGGCGAATTTCTCCACGAATTGCTTGTTATAGCTAGCGTGCGGCTCTGGTAAATGATACATGCGTCTTAAATTCTATGGGGTGAATGATCATATAACTTTCTGGTTCCACTTCCTAAATTACTTGTCCATTATATCAGCATCATCTATCACCCATTTGACCATATCTGTATAGGGAAGTATTTTTGGCCTTGCTGCAATACGGTGCAGGAATGAGCATGCAAGCTCTGTAAGTGATGCTTCGGACGACCCGCGTTCATCTGCCATAGCTGTAACCTCCATGACTCTCAGGTTTTTTTCCTCCAACAGACTATACATGCCCTCCCAAGTAGATATGCCTACTTCTCTGGTACAGGTGGTGTCCTTGAATAATGGAGTCATCTTTGTTTTTCAGATACTGGAGCTTTTCCTTTCTTCCCCATCACATTCTGCGCATTGCTCTGTGTATTGTTCTGTGTACTGCTCCTGTAAGCTCACAAGTAGAGAAATTAAGACATAATAAGAAAGATAACGAATGATGGTAAGTAATAAGGTGATGCGAAAGCTCTTAATTTCAAAATCACATCAAATATATCATCTTACGTGAAATAACCCTTTCGCTCAGATCTAAATCATTTCTCATAAATAACCATCAATAAACCACTAAGTTGACATGAATGCCCATAACTCAGTGTTTGATGACGAGAAATATTTCATCGAATTGTGAGCCCTTTTGATCTGCGATAAAGCGATTTTGTGATTTGCTTTGCAATATCGCTAATCCTTTTGGTTAACAATCATTTGTTTCATTATGCAACTGCGAGATGCTTTATTGCATTTCGCAATATCAGGTCGTTTTATCTTAGGTGGCGTTGCGATATATGGAATCTGCGATGTGTGATGAATCTGTGTGGCTCGCGATCTCGCATCATCGCATTTTCGCAATTCCGATAGTTTCTTTATATATGATGCCCTTCGTTACCCTTTTGCGATGTGATGTTCATCATTAAGAGAACGATTTTATTTGAGACTTTTCATAATACTTAAGATTTTGCATTTGCGGATGTTTTATCTTAGGTTTATGATAGTGTGTTTTATTAAAAGGGAATTCTAAGTGCTAGTCTTTATTTTTTTTAGAAGGGTCCCCATTTATTTAGTGTTATTACTAATGCTAAATAAAAAGGGGGGTTGTTGCTGGCCACAACAATTGGCGATTCACTAGAAAGAACCAGTTATCTCTGATTATCTTTTGAATTTTCTAAAACTTCCAAAACAGAAAAGTTTTCTGGAAAATCAAACTTTATTAAAGAAATATAAAGTGCATAATGCTCTTTGCCATTAACAATAGTTTGTTCCTTCCGTGCTAATTCTGATTATTTTCTTCCCAAAGCTAGTCATTGCATTTACATCAGTCACTACTTGATTTATACAGATAAAAACAAAGACATCTTTGTAGATCAGTTTTAAGTATGCTCATTTGTCGTAGGTAGAGCCTCTTTTGCCAGCAGGCGTTTATAGCCTTGACAGGGTTACCTATTACCCAACAATGTATCCTACTTGAAGAAGTATACAATTTTCAAAGATAAATCCACATTCACACTTATTGTGTTCATTTTCTTTTAATTCTTAAAGAACAATCTCTTGGTTTGGTGGCCAAATTTTGACAGTGCCATTCACTTGATTTATAACATTATTGAACAAGGTGGCTCATGATGAGACCCCTTGGCTTTTGGTTGCAACAATCTTGAGTCATTGCCCTGTTTTTGTATATAGCTTGGCAATGTCAGCTAGTTATAATCTTTATTATCATGATAAGCCGACTCTTGATGAGACCTCTTATTCTTTAAGTTCATAGTGCATAGGTGGACTACTCTTTGAAAGCTGTAATTCCCTAAGTGGGGAGGAAGTCATTGGTTCCTTAAGAATAGCTCTGGACGATAATTATAGAGTTTTTTTAAGATAACTTTTCTACAGAGAACCTTTGTTTTGTTATTGATGCTTTTCATGACCGATGTAAAACAAATTCCCACTAAAGGTTGTTTTTAATCAAAATTGTAAGGTTGAAACTAGTAAAATTTTCAGGTTTGTAGCACTTGACTATATTTTTTAATAATAATGATTATTTTTCCAAATCAGTTCTATTTATACAAGTGAAAAAAACAAAATTTACAAGAGACATTAATCTTTTTCGTGAAATCCAAAAGTAACCATTTACAACCTGTTTTATTATTGAAATTAAGTTATAAATAATAATTTTCAAAAATAGAAGAGGTCATCTTCTATGGAAAGTATTTTTTAAGGATTTTCCCATTAACAGGTAAAGATTCTCTTTTCCCTGCTAAATCTTGTAACATGAAAGTTGATAGACCTATGATTTCAACAATTTGGAATGGTCCAAGCCACATTTGTTGGAATTTAGAATGTTTGTCTTTTTCTTTGTGAGCCTTATCCCGTTTTAATACTAAATCTCCAATTTGAAAATCCTTCCTAGATACTATGTTTGAATCAAAAGAAGCCTTTACTAATGCTTGATGATGAGCATGGGTAATTTTGGCCTGTTCTCGTTGCTCTTCTAGCTTAAGGATCTGCAATTGTCTTAGTTGCAAAGATGAAGAAGGTGCTTCTTCAATAAATTGAACTAAGGCTAAAGAAGGAATTGCTAGATGAGTTGGGAGAACTACTTCTTTCCCATAAACTAAATTAAAGGGAGAAGTGCCAATGGAAGCCTTTTGAGTTATTCGATCTGCCCAAAGAGCATACATCAAAGATTTATGCCAATTGCTATGATTCTAATCAATAGTTCACTTAGTGATTCTGATTAGGTTTTTATTTGTTGATTCAACCAACCCATTCCCTTGTGGGTAATAATTGGCAGAATACTTAAGTTTAAAACCTCTTTTAAGTGCAAATTTAGTCATAGAATTGCCAGAAAAATATGATGCATTATCAAACATTAAAGCGGAAGGTAAGACAAAACTGGTAATTATGAACTGATCTATGAAATCGATGATATGTTTAGCATTAGCTGTCTTGAGAGGAACTGCTTCTACCTATTTAGTAAAATAATTTGTAGTTGTAAGGATGTACCTATGCTGTTTAGAAGAGTGAGGAACGATCTCACCTATTATATCTAATCCCCATTGCTTAAATGGTTGGTCTATATTAACTGGTTGCAATGGCAATGATGGTTTCCTCTGTCTTCCAACAGTAGTTTGACAAACTTGACATTTCCTTACATAACTATGTGCATCTTTAAATAAAGTAGGCCAATAGTATCCTACGCGTAAAATTTTGTGTGCTGTTGCATCTCCTGCATAATGTCCACCTACTGGTCCATCATGGAGTTCCTGCAACACTTTTTTAGCTTCAGATTTCTCAAGACATCGAAGAAGAACAAAATCATAATTCATCCTAAAAAGTACATCATTTACAAGTTGATATTTCTTAGCTTTCAATCTTAGGGCTCTTTTCTTTGTATGATTCAGATTTGAAGGAGCATGTCCATTTTTTAAATAAAACATGATATTAGCATATCTCGATTCAATATCATTTAGGCTTACCTCATACATTTGTACCTCTTAACTGGGAGATGGTATTTATGATATAAGCGATGCTCCAGTGAACATTCTGTAAAATCCTTGACCTTTTACAATATTTGTTGGCTTGATCTCAACGTCGTATTCTTGTAGGGCAGTGACCCAATTTGCTTTCTTTTCACCCACATCTTTCTGTACCAAGAGATTTCTTACCGTTGGAAATGACACTATTATCTTTATATGGGTCTTAAGAAGAAAGGGTCTAAAGTGTTTAATTGCTTTGAAAACTGCATAAGCTTGTTTCTCATCATCAGAATAATTTAATTCAGCCACTTGCAAATTTGAACTAAAGAAGGCAACTGGGGCTTCCGCTTTGTCTTGATTGGCTTGCGTGAGTATTGCAACATATGACTTCTCAGAGGCAAATGTATACAAAATGAAAGGATCAGAAAAATTTGGAGTCGCTAGGGATGGGGCATTAACAATCGCTTGCTTAATTAGATTGAACGCTTCATATTCTGCCTGACCCCATTTAAAGAATGAATTTTTCTTGATCATTGCTTGTAATGGTGACACAATTCTTGAGAAGTTCGGGACAAATCTTTTCACAAAATTAATTTGACCAAGGAAGGATTGCATTGCTTTCTTATTATGTGGTAAGGATATTTCAAAAATTTCCTTAATCCTATCTGGATCAATATGGATTCCAGATTTAGACACTATAAATCCAAGAAGTTTTCCTTCACTTAATGCAAAAAAGGACTTTTTTGGATTAAGTGAAATCCCATACCTTTAACAATGTTGAAAGATCTACTTTAAATCTCTGAGGTGATTACTACGTTTTTTAGAATATACTGTTATGTCATCCAAGTAAATCACCACTGATTTGTTTACTAATACCTTAAATGCAATATCCATGGCCCTTTGAAATGTGGCACAAACGTTAATCAGCCCAAAAGGCATCTTTTGATATGCATATGTACCCCATTTGGTTCTGAATGTGGTTTTAAGCTGATCATCCGGATGGACTAAGACTTGGTTGTAGCCGGAGAAACCATCTAAAAAGGACATCAATTCTGATCTCGAAACTGCTTGTAATATTTGTTCCATAGGAGGCAGGGGAAAATTATCCTTTTGGCAGGCTTTGTTAAGATTTCGAAAGTCAATACAAATTAGAATGTCTCCATTTTTCTTTCTAACTGGAACCAAATTGGAAACCCATCTAGAATGCTGAACGGGAAAAATAATTTTGGCTTTCAACAATTTATTGAGCTCAGAATTAATCTGACTTTCCAGATTAGGATGGATTTTCCTCAGCTTTTGCTGGACTGGTTTTTCATCAGCTATCATCAGGATAGTATGCTAAATGATTGAAGTGTCGTAAGTCTTAAGGTCATCGTAATTCTAGGAAAATACATTTTTATACTGTTTCAGGAGTCGAACAAAGGCTAATTTTTCTTCTGGGGCTAGACCAAGACTTAAGTTGATATTCTGTGGCTTAGTATCTGTTCCTAGATTTACTAATTCATAGTTTAGAGTTGAAGTCTGAAGTTTTGAATTGGTATACCTTTTGAATCTGTCTTTTAAATCGTATAAGTCTTCTAACTTGAATACAAATTTTGGTATGGCGTTATTGGTGCTCTCTTGCTGTAACTGCTTGTCATGTTGGTCCTTGTCAATTATATGATTACTGTAAGATCCTTCTGAAGTCAGGAAACTTACAATGTCAGGGTCATCGTTAAAAATTCTCCAGTTGGTAACATTATCAAGGATGGAAGGCGGAAAGATCAATTCGATTGAGAATCTGTCTAGGCTATAGTCTTCTGAGGGAATGAGCTTGGAAGCTACATTAGCCAGGAGGTCAGCACTAGCATTTTGCAGTCTGGGAATGGATGAAATATTGAATGCTATAAAATGTTCAGTCAAATCTTGTACTAAATATTGATAATGCTTTAAATGACCTGATAGACAATCTATAGTATTTCGTACTTGTTTAATAACAATCTCAGAATATCCAAAGACTTGTAGATACTTGATGTTCAGTCCGATTGCCTTGTACAACCCTTGCACTAAAGCTTCATATTCTGCAGTGTTGTTTGTGCAATTGAACTCGAGTCTACATGTTAGCATGGTTTTATTCCCTTATGGACTAACTAATACACATCCTGCTCCTGCTCCATCATTAGACTTAGAACCGTCAAAAAATAATTTCCAAAACAAAGAGTTATTTACAGGATTATCTACAAAATTAACACATTTAGAACTGTCTGTTTGAGAAAAGTTTTCTACTTGAGACAACACAGAATGTTCTAAATAAGGGGAAGTATGAGCACTAAAATTTTCTAAGAAAGAGTTAACAGAATAGTTCCCAATTATATTGTTGTTCTACGCTACAGGTTCATTTTCTCCTTCCAGTTCCGTTACTATGTATTTTTTATGTCTTTCGCGCTCAACCTTTATCTGATTTGCTTTACCATTGTAAGGGAGCCACATATGTGACTAGTCGGTCGCAAAGTATCCATGAAGCTTTTCAGACCAATCCCTACTAAGAATTAAACCATAAAATTCAGGAATGTTGGCAACTAAAATATCAATGACTTGACATACATTTGGATTCGATGAGAGCCTTATGGTTACTTGATTTAGTTCACCAATTACTTCAACTTGTGACCGGTCTAGCTAAACTATGTGTACTTCAGATTTTTGAGGTTGGACATTTAACTTTGCACAAATTGTTCTAGGCAAAATATTAGATGAAGCACCCGAATCTACCAAACAATTATGCAAATTTTTATTAAAAATTTCGTAAGTATGGAGGAAAGGAGGAGTATGGGATTTTGACCTACCTCCAATTAAAGCAATATCATTTGGGTCCACTTTATTTGCCATACTAGTTGGGGGTCTTCTCATTTCATGAGAAGCTTGCGAGATTATAGTGGCAGGAAGAGGTGCAATGGCTACTGCATGCAGTTCTTTCAAAAGTAATTTTTATTGATGCTTTAATTTACTCAGTTCATGAAAATTAATGTTGGCCCTAGTATTCTTCATGTCTTCAACAATATTACACTCCATTTCATAAAAAACAATCAGTGTTTTAGATGGAGTTGATGAATCGGATTGGACTGGGCTTGTTTGAGTCACTTTTGGTGATGATTTCTTACCTGCGACTTTATCCTTGGAAACCAAACTTGCGTTCTTCTGTTTAGAACTGGGCTATGAAGGATCAAGTTGATTTATACTTTTGGTATTGACTAGTGATGCCTCTTGATCCTCTTCATCTGGAAGAATGAAGTCCCACATTCCCTATAGCTCTACAACCTCATCTTCATCAATAGGTTCTTCATTTGAAACTTCTTCTTCTTCTCCTTTAGGTTCTGCATTTGTTATAGCATTGTGAGGCTTTGAATCGGTTGAAGGGTTTTTTCTATAAGGCTTGTAGGGTTTATTAGAAGAAGTCTCTGCTACTTGTCTTTTAATGTCAACCATTTCATTAGACATGGTTTTTAAAACTTTCTGTAATCCTTCTAAATCAAATGGGTCATTTAATTGCTTTCTTAGGATCATATCTAAAAGAAACCTTCTTAGATTTTCTTTCATCAATAGCGTTTTTCTTTTCTAAAGCTAAGATACGCTTTTCTACCGTTATCGCTTCCTTCATGTTTTCAGCCAATTTTGGCTTCGCAGCCCTATCAACAAAGATTGTTATATTCGATGGTAAAGCAGATATGTACCATTCACTTCGAACTTCTTCGCTAGGCTTGGAAACGATAGGGATTCTATTCAAGAGTTGGGTGAAATGCAAGTTGAAATCTTTGATAGGTTCTCTCAATTCAGTCTCAAGATTTTATAGATCATTGATTAATGTTGCTGTAGACCTATCATCGCCAAACTTTGTCAAGAATTGCTCTTGGAAAATGTCACAACTAGTAATGGATCCTGATGGTAATGAAAAATACTAGGACCGAGCTGCTCCTTGCAAAGTATATGGAAAAATTCTAACAAGAGTGTCTTCATTTGTAACTCCATTTAAATTTATTGATAAAATAAAGTTATTTATGTGTTCTTCTGCTAGCATGCCTGTTTCAGGATTAAACTTGGGCAACCATTTCTTAGGATGGGCCGAAAATTGACTCAAGGGCGCAGGCATTGAGACTGCCCCTGGATTGTTCCATGGGTTTTGAGCCATCGTTGAACTACTAACAGAGGAAAGCACAGATGAAGTTCCTTGTGGTGGGGACAAAGATGTCGAAGTTCCAATACTCTGTTGAACAACGATATGAAGTGGAGGAGTGGATGGTCGAATTTGCAATGGAGAAGATGGAATGGATGATGATGATGAAAGAGTCCCACTATCAGACCCTTAAGGTGTCTTCCTTGCTATTTTCCTTTTAGGCAGAGGTAATTCGGTTGGTTCAATACCAAACTTTTCACTCTGTAATCTGGTAAGAGGATGAGAAGGATTATATTGCGAAGTCACACTACCTTGAGATAATTCATATTTCTGCAGTGATATGGAAAATCCTTGAAGTTTATGGATCAAAGACTCAACTTCAGGGGGTTCGGTAGTAGATTTATCTTAAATGTTCAGGTTTGTGGTAGTGGTTGTTATTTTCTCAACTTCTCGCTTAAAATTTAAAGATTCAGAATGCGATGGAGAAGTCGGGGGAGATGTTGAGGGTGATTTACTCTCATAATGGGTTTTGGATTTAGATTTACTAGACATTCACAGTTCAGGCCTTCCTTCTAGTGCCAAATATGTGGAAGCCCTAAAAATCGGGTCTACAACAAGGGGGATAACCACCCGGTCCGGACCTTGAAAGCAACTCCTTTTCTGTTTGGGATAGTGGCTCCGACTGGGGATAATGGGACTAGTTTCCCAATTTGTTTGTGATGATGCTAAGGGATGATGTTTTCCTTTCTAAAAGTTTCTAAAGAGAATGCTTTTAATCTAAATCTAATCTAACACATGCAATTTTATTCTAATGAATGGAAACATCTAATTCTAAAAACTATCCCGGGATTAACTCTTCACTTATGCGATCTAAAATAGTTTCCAATAGTAATCATTAATAAAGATTATTCAATTGCTACGAGAAAATAATCCATTAAAAGTAAATTGTTTCGTATAAGAAATTAGCCGAAACAATTATGATAAACATATCACATAATAAGTTATTCATACATTCAGCATAAAAGAATAGTTACCACCGTACAAAAGTGCCAAATGATAGCTGAAAATTCAGGCCTTCATATATAAACAATCGAAAATAACATATCACTTGACGCATAAGCAGAAATCATTTAAAGGTAAAAGTACCATTGATAATAAGTCCTACTCATGAGCTTCAGCAATATAGATTTATCTTCTCATAATTCAATATCTACTAAGAGTAGAGAAGTGCATTTCAGTAATAGACATTAAACACAGATATAAATAAATCCCATCCCATTCATTTATCAAAACCTCCTCAGGGGGGCAAAAGTGCATGTTCTAAAGAACTGTTTTTGATAAATTTCTAGACCCCTCTCTAAATGCATGAGAGGGGTTTAAATACTACTTAACTAAAGACTAAAAATAGTTATTAAAAAAATATAGGAGGAGGTTTAAATGACCATCCTCATCTAAAGAAAAAATAAAATGAAATTAAACTGAAACTGTATCTAAAGATCAACTATGCATCTGTTCTCTTAAGTCGCAAGCATCCAGCATCAGCTTCAGGAGTGTTGGTTGGCCGACCTCCGATTTTAATTGTCCTGTGAAGATAGAATCAGCAAATGCTGGCGCTATCTTTTCGGCAGAATTTGTAAGGCACTTCAGATTCATACACTGACTATGTGGTTTCAACAAATATTGCCAGTAAGTGTCCCAAATTAACTTAGTTAACCTTTTGATTGACTCTGCCCTTTCTTCAGCTTTCTGTCTCCAACTTGTTTGCAGTTGCTGCATTTTTGGGAGAAATCTTGGAGCGGTTTCTGATATCAGGTTGGCTCTATGTAGATTTTCATTGACACAGTCAATGATATTGCTTACTGCTATCGCTGCTTCTTCTGCTGCCTGTTCTGATTTTTTGATCTGTGCATCCCATTTATTAAACAACGTTTTTTGGTGGGATTCATTGATCTTAGACAATCCTACTTTCTTGCCTTCCTTTGATTCCTACCAATTCAAATAGTCAGAAACTTTCTTATCAATTAAATCATAATCAAGTCACAAATCTATGACTTGACTTGTGATTTTGTCACTCATTTTGCAGTGAGAGTTCCATTACGATATTCTTTGGAAATGTGTTTCCTATTGTTGTAAGAGTTGATCATTCAGGGCAACAGCTTCTGTGACAAATTCTATGACTTTAGGATCATATTTGTGCATTTCTAACATGGCCTGTAATTGTTGTTCTTTTTCGGCCAGTCTGCTTTGATAACCTAACTGCATTTGTTGGAAATCTTGTTGTAATTTTACTAATTTTTCTTCTCCTTCCAGGCTAAGGCTGGACTACTGTAATTGTTGCTTCAAAAATAGGATTTTATCCTCTTTGTCTTTAAGAAATAGTTGAACTTCAGATGCTTTGTCAATAGTAGCAAAAGCATAAGCTCTTGCAATTTGAGACAATCTAGTCAGGTTTTCTGTCAGATCAGTGGTAGGGTCTTGCCAAAGGACATCCAGCTGCTCTGCTTTAGGTGAGAGCATGCTGTCTAGTTTTCTCTTCTTTCTCTGTCTCCTGATCACAGCTTTGTGCTGTGGACTGTAAAACACATCTAGAGGAGGGATTTCCTCTATATTTAGCATGATTTCAGATGACGAAGCTATGGGAATGTGATCATTTTTTAGAGCATTGGCAACTGTTTCAACCACCATTTCTGTGATTGTCTGTGCTGGATTCTTTGGTGTTTCTACGTTTTGCTTCTTCATGTTGATCAATTGTTTAAAGTTTTCCCATTCTTTCTCCAGCTCTGTTCTTAATGGCTTTGTTGGCTAGATGAAGGGAGCGGGAATTTCCACCTGTGTTGGCGACAACACTTGCTTCTCAGGATTCTCCTTGGATTGGGCAGTATCCCTGACTGATCCTTCACTCTTATTGTGATCGCTCTCTGACCATCTAGACCTTCTTGGTGATTCTCTTTCAGACTTAGATTTAGACTTGTTTGGCCCCGAGCTTGTACTCATGCTAATGCTGGGAGTGGGTTCTCTCATTGGTTCTACTCGCAATTTATCCAAGGGGAGATTTGCCAATATTCGTTCTCTGTAGAGTTTAAACTCTTGGAATTCTGCTGGGCCAAACTGGATTTGGGCCATGTGTAAGATGTCTCTGAGTGTGCTCTTTTGCTGGAAAACGTCGTCGAAGAGATCATCTTCCTTAGTGAACACCTTGATTTTAACAGCCATAGTAAAATTCTTTATCACATCCAAGGGATCAAACTGTCTCCCTGGGAACTTAAACAATCGTAGACTCAACATGTTGTCTACTTCCTTGAAAACATGACCTAGATCAAACAATCAAAAAGCTCCACAGACCATAGGGAATTGTGGCTAGATTTCCTTTCTCTTGTCCTTAAGTTCTCTGCTCATTCCTCCAACCCCACAGGTTTGGTAGGCTATTTCCCGGGCCATCAATTTGTCAGGAACATACAAGGGAAGTACATGAGGGGAGGTAGTGCTTCTGAATACTTTAATATAAGTGAAAAATTCTTCTACGAACCATCTTCCCACAGGGAGAATACCAATTTTGGCTTCAAGAGAAAATCTTGGGGCATCTGTATTATACAACATCTTGTGAATGGGTAGCATAACTCCATGGAAGATTTTATAAAAATATGGGGTGAACTTAGAATCCCACAGTTCCTTATGGTAGACTTCAATGGGTAATGGATTCTGTACCATCTATTTCCAACCCATGAGAGGAAATTTAGAAACAAAATAGATAGCATCCATGACATAGGCAGCTAGAAAGAAAGGAGGATAAATCCTCTAAGAAGGAGTCCTCTAGACCGATAATTCCAAATAGCAGAGGCTAAGTTATCAGAAAATATTTGGGCCCATTCCATTATAGTGGTGTTGGTGGCCGCATCTAGTAGGGGTAGCCACTCGGATGAAAACTTATTGATATCAGGTTTTCTGAATAGCCTACATAACATTGTAGCAGCGTAACAATACAGAGAAGAGAGGGAACGAGTGTTGTACATACCATATTTGTCCTTCTTTAACGACTCTTCCTTCGTTGACTAGCTTTTGGTGCATGCCACCAAATCTTCGTTCTCCATGTCAAATTTCTCCACGAACTGCTTGTTATAGCTAGCCTGCGGCTTTGGTAAATTCTGCGTCCTGAATTTCCTGTCCATTATATCAGCATCGTCTATCACCCATTTGACCATATCTGTATAGGGAAGTATTTTTTGCCTTGCTACCATACGGAGCAGGAATGAGCATGTAAGCTCTGTAAGTGATGCTTCGGACGACCCGCGTTCATCTGCCGTAGCTGTAACTTCCATGACTCTTGGGTTTTCTTCCTCCAATAGACTATACATGCCTTCCCAAGTAGATATGCCTGCTTCTCTGGTATAGGTGGTGTCCATGAATAATGGAGTCATCTCTGTTTTTTCAGATACCAGAGCTTTTCCTTTCTTCCCCATCACGTTCTGCACACTGCTTTGTGTATTGTTCTACGTACCGCTCATGTAAGTTCACATATAGATAACTTAAGACACAATAATAAAGACAACGAATGATGGTAAGTAATAAGGTGACGGGAAAGCTCTTAATTTCAAAATCACATCAAATATATCACCTTACATGAAATAACCCTTTCGCTCAGATCTAAATCATTTCTCATAAATAACCATCAATAAACCACTAAGTTGACATTAATGCCCATAACTCGGTATTGGATGACGAGAAATATTTCATCGAACTGTGAGCCCTTTTGATTTGTGATAAAGCAATTTTGTGATTTTCTTCGCAATATCGTAGATCCCAATATTGTTGATCGCAATATCACTAATCCTTTTTGGTTAACAATCATTTGTTTCATTATGTGACTGCGAGATGCGATTTGCGAGATGCTTTATCGTATTTCGCAATATCGGGACATTTTGTCTTAGGTGGCGCTGAGATATATAGAATCTGCGATGGCTCTGCCTCTTGTAACCTTCTTCTTCTGTGACTGCAGATATGACCTCAGGAGACATTGGTATTTCTAGCACTCCAACTTTCGAATTCAAATCGGTGAAATTAAAGGCAAAATCCTTGGTTATTTGACTGTGACCTCCCTTGGAGTTTTTCACAAAACCTCCAACTGCCTACCTATTTGAGTGCTTCTTCAACCTCTCTAGAAGAAATATGAATCTGTGTGGCTCGTGATCTCGCATCATCACGTTTTTTGAATTCCAATGGTTTCTTTATATATGATTCCCTTCGTTACCCTTTTGTGATGCAATGTTCATCATTAAGAGAAGGATTTTATTTGAGACTTTTCATAATACTTAAGATTTTGCATTTGTGGATGTTTTATCTTAGGTTTATGATAGTGTGTTTTATTAAAAGAGAATTCTGAGTGCTAGTCTTTTATTATTTTTAGAAGGGTCCCCATTTATTTAGTGTTATTAATAATGCTAAATAAAAAGCGGGGTTGTTGCTGGCCACAACAGTATTGTAAATGGTTTTGTTTAAACTAATATAAAACATATAACAGTGAACAATGCAGCAACAAGCATCACACATAAGATAACAAATTAATGTGGAGTTCACACAAAACTCTTGGGCTACATCTCCTTGAGCTCTAGTCAATTCGACTAGGCCCTCTGGGATTATGGCAAAGTCATTTTGCAAGCTCTTCAGCTCAACTCCACTATTTTACATAGGAACAATGGGCTTAGAACACCATCTCTCCCTGGATCTGAAGCTTTTGGTTTTCTAGCTATCGGCTCTCGCTCTGGCTCTCAGCTTTGGCTTTCTACAAATGACAGCTCTCGGGATTTTCACTTGACTTCCAAGTGACTCCACTTGGCTGCTCTGTGCATTAGCTCTGCATTCTCTTTGCTTTCCCTTTCTGTGCTACTCTATTTTGCCTTAGCTTTCTGCTTTGGCTTAGCATCCTGTTTTTTTTTCTTATCTATGCCTTCACTCTCTACTTATGCTCTCCTGTCTCTGTCATTCCGTGGCGTTTAAGCCAATTGGCGCTGTTTGTTTGTTTTCCTCTTCTGGGCTCTCTCGCATCCGGCCTCTGTCTGCTCAAACTCCCCTCTGAGCATTAGCAATCATTGCTAAACACCTTTAGGGATGGTGGCCACCTGTTCTGTAATGAGAGGAACTGCCGGCACTTGAAATCCCCAGAAATAGTTGTTCCCTGCTTACACAGAGAAACATTGTAAAACAAGGGAAAATTTGCCAATATGTTGTTTATCAAACCTGAAATATCACTAAATCCACCCTAGACTCCTTTCGGGTCTACCTGCAATCGCTATCACAAGTCGCAAGTGTCCCTATGCCAGGGTTTCCTTTGTATTTGAAAAATACATTAAAACACGAGAAATCTTGACACAATGGCTCATATCGGACTTGAAATAATATACAACTGCATTTATAACCCTTTCGAGTCCAGTTTCATCGCATTAGCGCTGTTATCTCAAAATCAGACCCTGGAAGGCTACTGATCAGGAAGACTTTGAGTAACTATTTCTAACCTACTTTTGGCTGAGGCTTAGCCTCCTCAACCTGAGAGGGCTCTCTCAAATGATTAATGATATTGATAATGGATTAGACGGCTAACTCTATTGAACAAATGAAGAAATGTAAGTGGTTGAAACAAAATCAACAAACATCCATTGGGCTTATGGAGTCATAAAAGCTTAGTATGATAGCAATATCAACTAAACATGGAATTCAGGGCATCAAAGTTCAATATATCAGTTAACACATAGAGACATGTAGGAAAACACAGTCCATGAATGTATGAAGGAAGTTAGAGCATGTCAATGAGTTCTAAGTATCATAATTCATACTACTGCACATAAGGAAATAAGGACAAATATAAACAAGCCACCATTGAACTCCTTTTGAAACCTGAGAAATAAAGCCAAAGCCTGCATTCATAAAAACATAATCTTCTATAATGGCACAATATCAGTCTTTCTCTGAAAATTTCCAACCCTTTGTACATCAGCTCTTCTGCTATATATATATATCTTTACATAACTTAGATTCCTCCTCTAGGATGAGGAAAATTTGAATTCTACCTGACCTGACACCTATTGACACTTAAAACTAACTATTAAATGCAAATGACAACTAACTAGCAGTCCTAGAGACCTAAAACAATTAGGAGTGTAACTCCTCATTATGATTAAAACAACCTTATCTAGGAATTAAACACTCCTTTTGACACCTATTACTCCATGAATTCTAATTTTATGGTGCTCATAACCCTCTAGCTGGCCCTTGATGACTCATCCTTTTACTGTTCCTAGAAACTAGGAGACTGTTCCTTGCTCTGTTCTGGCTGAAAAATAGGTCTTGGGACAGAGCTCATATCTTCTCATAAAAAATGTATTTGTAAAAAATGAAGGAGGTTTTTGTGAATCAATCCGTGATGAACAAAAACCTCTTTTTGTTTTTTGAAACACCTTTTCTACTGCCCAAAATGTTTCTTTGAAAAACAGGTGTAAAACAGAGAAATATGTTTGTGAAAAACTGCACCTACAGCAGTTTCGTAGTGCAAGTTTGGTCATTCATTTCTCTCAGATAATAATGTATTTGAAGAAAGCGGAAGAGGTTTTTGTACTGTAGTATCTTAGAAATGAAAACCCCTTTCATTTTTCAGATATGAATTTTCAACTGCTCAGAAACTCTTCTAGAATTTGACTGGTAAAAACCAGGAGACAAAGTTCCTCCCTTTTAGAGTTTCATTCTTATGCTTGTCTTCGACCTTTTGCTATTTGTTTTGCCCTTTTTGGATGTTTACGCCTTGTAAATACTCCCTTTAAGCAACCATTCTTCAGAAATATTTACTTTTTGTCTCTCAAAATTGGTCCATCAAGTCATAATATGCAGCTACGAAACTGCTGTGTGAATAAAAAAAACACAGTTTTTTTCTCAAAAATTATTCTTCTTGTGATTTCTTCACAGCTTCATCTTATGCCAATATGCCATATATCTTTGACGTAATTCATCCATAAATAGCTTCGAAAAGGTAATGTTCTAACCAAAATTGTGTTAAAGCTCCAATCACTTACTGCCCGATTCTTTTATGCTGAGATTGTCCTCCTGGTTTGCTCAAATGAATTTGTTGGTCCTCAATCTGTCTCTCTTACCTATGGCTCTGCCTCTTGTAACCTTCTTCTTCTGTGACTGCAGATATGACCTCAGGAGACATTGGTATTTCTAGCACTCCAACTTTCGAATTCAAATCGGTGAAATTAAAGGCAAAATCCTTGGTTATTTGACTGTGACCTCCCTTGGAGTTTTTCACAAAACCTCCAACTGCCTACCTATTTGAGTGCTTCTTCAACCTCTCTATTTCTTGTGAGAACATCTAAGCCTTCAGGCTCAGGTCTAAGACACAGGTTTGATTTCTGATTTTTCTTTTCTTCAGACATGTCTATGGAATCCCTGCAAGGAAACTTGAAGATAAACCTGCACTGTATTGGTTTGAACACTGCCTCACTTAAATTTGAAACTGAGAACTGCCTCGCTTGAGCTTTCAAAAAGTTCTGATGAGTGCCATCCTTAAGCTTTCCAATTATCTTATTATGCATGAAAGGAACACGGGAAAAACTAAGACTAACTCACCTCAACTTACTTTTTTCAAATCTGAAAGAATGCGTACAAGACATCTAACGAAACTAATGATGAGAATGAATGGCTGCATGTGATAGGCATGGTTCAAGGACTGACACATGGTGATGAAAAATTAACTAATTTTGATGGAAAAGACAGTTAGACCAGATCTAGCACAAATCCCTTATTTCGTAGCGCAACCAGTGTAAATTCTGTGTTTTGCGCTACGAAATCTCCTAGTTACGAAACTGTCTAGGTGTTTTCGTAGTGCACATAGTGTATTTTTGTGAGTTTGCGCTACAAAAACTCCTAGTTGATTTCGAAACGCATGTAATTTTTGAAACAGCCTTAACACATGACACTTTGAATAAATGTGGGACCAATGGTGGGTAAAACAAGATTGTTGACCATATTTAACAAAGGGAACAAGACTCCTAGGACTTAGATAGTAAAGAAAACATGGAAAAACTAAACCCGGACTAACGCCTAACCTTTACAATCAAACTGATGTGAACAATTTAGAAATTTCTTCTTAAGTGATAACAGTGGCTCCACTTGGGATAGTGTGCTCCTGTAGTACACTAAGAACTTGCAGGTCCAGTGCTTTATCCTCTTATGAAAAACGGACATTTTCTTGACAAGCATCCCCTTCAATATTCTTTGGCCTTCAGCTTGGGCTTAAGCTTGATGATCACTGTAGGAGAAAGAAGTCTATATCTACTGAAAAATGCTCATTCAACCTTGAGCTTATTTTCATTTTCCTACATACCTACCCTATCAGCTGCAATCTCCACTTGTAGCTCAAGGAACATGAAATTTCCAATGAATCCAGTCATCGATGTGATCTGACACTTGAATCTCTTGACTGCATTCAACCTCAAAATAACCATGATAGTGAGATGACCAAATCAACTTATAATGTATATGCTCTTCATAATGCAAATGAAAATGAAATACTGATGTGAAAAACTTTGCCATGTATTCATTTATAGGGTCAAAGAAAACATGGTTATTTTGATAATCATCATAACATTCTATCTCTTCAGACAACTGATCTTCAGCCACACAAAATTCCTTTGATGTGCTATCCAACTTCCTTTCTGCATGATTCCCATAGACAATGTAATTTTCCTCACTATTGTGATCATTATTTGAAGTAAGCTGCTGCAAGGAATTACAAAATTGAACAACCTTTTCCTCTGCCTGAGGGCTATAAAAGCTATTTTACAGTACTTCTTCTTGATGTTTGCAATCAATTTCATACTCATAATGATCTGAAGCCTGACAGGTCTGGTGCATCTCTACATCAATATCAGAGGATGTAATATGATTTTCATAAGTAAACCCCTGCTGATCTTCATGCTTCATTTCATGAGATGTTATAATTTCTTCTTGGTGTTGAAATGCATTGTTATGAAGAGCCTCTAAAATTTCTTCATCCATAAATTCATCATCATCATAACAATCCTCCAAATACTGAATAAGACTTAAAGAATGTTTACAACAATCTTGGACCAGCAACAAGGAGGGGTGACACTCTTTATACATCTCATAGAATTCATCATGAAAATTACCAAGCGAATATATTGAACCATTTTCCAAACTTTTATACGAAGACCATGCTTTTCCTTCTAAAGTGGTCATAAACATCCTCATGAGACAATCTTTAGGGAACTGAACCTTAAGACTGCGTACATGCATATGAAACCTAACCAAATGAAGAGCAACATTGTCTTTCTTGTCATCTTTGAATATTGGAAGATCCTCTTGCCAATCAACCTTTGGCATAGGATTTGGAAAACTAGGGATATGAGACCGATTCATAGGAGCATACCTCGAATTCATTCTTGCAATGGAACTCATCTTGCAACTTCATCAAGCTATTGATCTTTCTAGCAGTGGAGTCACCTTCCAATTTGTTATTTGATGTGTGGAGTCGCCAAGGTAGTTTTGCAGCCTCAAAAAGATGTCTGAGCTCCTGCTACCTTCAGAAGTTTAGCTTCTTGATTTCGGGAACGAATAGACTTCAGGCTCCCGGCAGGCGCACCAAAATGTTATCTCAAAATCAGACCCTGGAAGGCTGCTAATCAGGAAGACTTTGAGTAACTATTTCAAACCTACTTTTGGCTTAGGCTTAGCCTCCTCAACTTGAGAGGGCTCTCTCAAATGATTAATGATATTGATAATGGATTAGATGGCTAACTCTATTGAAAAAATGAAGAAATGTAAGTGGTTGAAACCCAATCAACAAAAATCCATTGGGCTTATGGAGTCAGAAAAGCTTAGTATGATAGTAGTGTCAGCTAAACATGGAAGTCAAGGCATCAAAGTTCAATATATCAGTTAACATAGAGACATGTAGGAAAACACAGTCCATGAATGTATGAAGGAAGTTAGAGCATATAAATGAGTTCTAAGTATCATACATTCATACTAATGCACATAAGGAAATAAGGACAAATATAAAGAAGCCACCATTGAACTGCTTCTGAATCCTGAGAAGTAAAGCCAAAGCCTGCATTCATAAAAACATAATCTTCTACAATGGAACAATATGAGTCTTTCTCTGAAAATTTCCAACCCTTTGTACATCAGCTCTTCTGCTATATATAGAGCTCTTTACATAACTTAGATTCCTCCTCTAGGATGAGGAAAATTTGAATTCTACCTGACCTGACACCTATTGACACTTAAAACTAACTATTAAATGCAAATGACAACTAACCAGCAACCCTAGAGACCTAAAACAATTAGGAGTGTAACTCCTTATTATGATTAAAACAACCTTATCTAGGAATTAAACACTCCTTTTGACACCCATTACTCCAAGAATTCGAATTTGATGGTGCTCATAACCCTCCAGCTGGCCCTTGATGACTCATCCTTTTACTGTTCCTAGAAACTAGGAGACTGTTCCTTGCTCTGTTCTGGCTGAAAAATAGGTCTTGGGACAGAGCTCATATATTCTCATAAAAAATGTATTTGGAAAAAATGAAGGAGGTTTTTGTGAATAAATCCGTGATGAACAAAAACCTCTCTTTTGTTTTTGAAACACCTTTCCTACCGCCCAAAATGTGTCTTTGAAAAACAGGTGTAAAACAGAGAAATATGTTTGTGAAAAACTGCACCTACAGCAGTTTCGTAGCGCAATTTTGGTCATTAATTTCTCTCAGATCATAATGTATTTGAAGAAAGTGGAAGAGGTTTTTGTACTTTAGTATCTTAGGAATGAAAACCTCTTTCACTTTTCAGAGATGAAATATCAACTGCTCAGAAACTCTTCTAGAATTTGACTGGTAAAAACCAGGAGACAAAGTTCCTCCTTTTTAGAGTTTCATTCTTATGCTTGTCTTCGACCTTCTGCTACTTTTTTTTCCCTTGCTGGATGTTTACACCTTGTAAATACTCCCTTTCAGCAACCCTTATTCAAAAATATTTACTTTTTGTCTCTCAAAATTGGTCCATCAAGTCATAATATGCAGCTACGAAACTGCTGTGTGAATAAAAAAAACACAGTTTTTTTCTCAAAAATTCTTCTTCTTGTGATTTATTCACAGCTTCATCTTATGCCAATAGGCCACATATCTTTGACATAATTCATCCATAAAAAGCTTCGAAAAGGTAATGTTCTAAACAAAATTGTATTAAGGCTCTAATCACTTACTGCCTGATTCTTTTATGCTTAGATTGTCCTCCTGGTTTGCTCAAATGAATTTGCAGGTCCTCAATCTGTCTCTCTTACCTATGGCTCTACCTCTTGTAACCTTCTTCTTCTGTGACTGCAAATATGACCTCAGGAGACATCGGTATTTCTAGCACTCCAACTTTTGAATTCAAATCGGTGAAATTAAAGGCAAAATCCTTGGTTATTTGACTGTGACGTCCCTGGAGTTTTTCACAGAACCTTCAACAGCCTACCTTTTTGAATGCTTCTTCAACTTCTCTATTCCTTGTGGGAACATCTAAGCCTTCAGGCTCAGGTCTAAGACACCGGCTTGATCTGTGATTTTTCTTTTCTTCAAACATGTCTATGGAATCCCTGCAAGGAAACTTGAAGATAAACCTGCACTGTATTGGTTTGAACACTGCCTCACTTGAATTTGAAACTGAGAACTACCTCGCTTGAGCTTTCAAAAAGTTCTGATGAGTGTTGTCCTTAAGCTTTCCAATTATCTTATTATGCATGAAAGGAACACGGGAAAAACCAAGACTAGCTCAGCTCACCTTACTTTTTTCAAATCTGAAAGAATGCATACAAGACATCTAATGAATCTAATGATGAGAATGAATGGCTGCATGTGATAGGCATGGTTCAAGGACTGACACATGGTGATGAAAAATTAACAAATTTGATGGAAAAGACAGTTAGACAAGATCTAGCACAAATCCCTGATTTCGTAGCGCAATAGTGTAAATTTTGTGTTTTGCGCTACGAAATTTCCTAGTTACGAAACTGTCTAGGTGTTTTCGTAGCGCACATAGTGTATTTTTACGAGTTTACGCTACGAAAACGCATGTAATTTTTGAAACGCATGTAATTTTCAAAACAGCCTTAACACATGACACTTTGAATAAATGTGGGACCAATGGTGGGTAAAACAAGATTGTTGACCATATTTAACAAAGGGAACAAGACTCCTAGGACTTAGACACTAAAGCAAACATGGAAAAACTAAACCCAGACTAACACCTAACCTTTACAATCAAACTAATGTGAACAATTTAGAAATTGCTTCTTAAGTGATAACAAGCGCATTCCCTTTGAATTTCGTTTATTTAATGAAAACGTGAATTTACATTGAAAAACTCTATTTTTTTATGAATCTCAAAATATATATATTTGGGCCGATAAGAACCGCCGGGTCCTTCTTTATCGCAAGTCGCATATATATATGGTCCCGCTCCACTGTATGGTCGTGATACGACATGTCGCAATCGCATATCGCAAAGTCCCGGGGTCTTTCCATATGGCATGGCCTATGCTGACATTGATCTGCCAACACTGATATCGGTGATCGCAATATCGCTCGGCCCGGGGTCCTTCCTCAAGTCCCATGCCATCATCAATGCTGATCCGCCGATTTTGGTGATTTCACTGTCGCATCGGCCCGATCCTTATGTTATATTGCATGTCTACCTCCGAACCGATATGTCTGGGATCGACGATCGGGGGTTTCTCCCCTTTCCACTTAAGTCCACTCTTTTTTCCCTGGTCTGATGTGATTTCCCTTTATAAGGAGTTTTTGCCCATTTTAGAAGATTTTTCCTCTTTTTCTAAAGAACACAGGGCATCTTCTTTCTGCAATAACTTCTGCATCCTAAGTCCATTTTTGCTCATTCAAGTTGTATCAGGTTCAGAATGAAAAGATCTCTACAATGGGGCTATTTCTAGGAACTTCCTTGGACTTTCAGTTTCCTCAGTGAGGAACACTTAGACTTAGGAATCTATCCAAAATCCATTTTGGATCATTTACTATAGTTTTCTAGTTTTTGGACATTCAAAGCATCCAGATCGTTGATGACTCACAAGCTCTAATCAACCACATATTGGATATCTCTTTTATCTCTCATCCTCATCTGCAACGCTGGTTCTGACATATGAATATCTTAAGAGGTTTTCCATCATATTTCGTTCCACCACATCCATCGGAAAAATAATTGCATTGCATTGTAGATACCATGTCAAATAAGAATATTTTGGCTGCGATGGACTGCTTACATTTCACTTTGCTAGTAGACAACATCATCATGGCTGTGGATACTCTTTTCCTCCTAGGTTGATTTTTTTTATGCTTTGATTGTCTCTAGATAGACCATGGTTCATGGTGCTCATTGCTTCAAGCGAGCTCGACTTCCTCTTTATGTTTTGCACTCTGAGGTTTTACCTTTTTTCATGTTTGCTAAACTTTGGACATATGTTTTGGTTATTGTTTGTCTCTTATAGCGATTTCTATGATTCTGCATTTGGGTTTTAAGATACAACATACACTGGACTGTTGTATATGGCATTGTATTACCTTTTTTCTGCAACCCACTTTTTTTTTTTGTAAAAATAACATCACTAGAAAAGTATTTCACATCTTCAATGATTAATATTTTTTTTCCTTTAAATACACAAGTTACAAACTATTTACACAACCATCCATACTAAACTTTACTCCCACTGTATAATTTCTTTACACCACAATCGATGCTTCTTATAAAAATGCACCCAAAAAATAGTTTTCGTTAATTCCAAGAGAAGAATGTGATTTGGATTCTCTTATTCATGCCAACTGTCGTGATTGCCTAAGCAAACCAACTAACATGACGTTTGTCTGTTCTCTTGGACATATCAAAATTTGGCTACCCTAGGCCTAGATTGTGGTCAGAGTTGTACAACTTCCATATTGGCCATTCTTGCTCGCTTGACACTGGGCTGTTAGGAAGGTGCCAGCCTCATGGCACTCGATCTCGCTACTTATGTACTCTTATGCTTGCATCTTCTTCTAGCAACTTTATTCTATTGCATGACTTCTCCGCCATGACCATAGAGTTATCTCTATCTTCTAGTAACAAATCAAAATTCTGCAATAATTTTGACCTGAAACATAGAGCATTGACCTTCACGCATATTACTCTCTCCACAATAGTGATATCAGTGTTGATTAAAGAGAGAGAAACTTCATTCCATTTTTTCGCATGCTTTTTTTCACACAACTCTTCCGCGCATGCCTTTCATTGCTTTGGTCGTTATATTCATTGATCCGCTACAGATTGTCATCTCTCACACAAAACAACACGTCAAACAAATCTGTGCAATTATTTGGGCATCCTTATCTCGATTGCTGATTCCCCGAATATTCGACAATCAGATGGACACTGGCTTGGTCAAAAATTTGACCGAGCCAGTGTTCATCCGATTGTCAAATATTCGGGAAATCGGCAATCGAGATAAGCTCAGGGAAATTTTTCCAAGGCTTTTGCATTACACATAATCACAAATGCAATCACTTTTATCACGTTTTGTTAGGCCCCTGTACTACTAGTGTAACCCCTTATTGTTAGTAGTACAACCCCCTTATTTATTGATGTACCCATGTAGTGCCCATATTGTTACTCTTGTGCCCCATAGAAGCCCACTATTGTTATTATTGTGCCCTTACATTATTATTGTTATGTCGGCTCTGATTATGTTATGCCCCCTTAGACTCCTATATATAGAAAGGAGGTATTTTCATTTGTATCATCAAAGAATTGTTCATTTATGTAATGTAAAGGAGGTTGCCCCCTCGAAGAGGCTGAATTCTAAGGCGTTGATCTATCTTTTCTTGAGCTGGTTTCATAACATTTGGTATCAGAGCTTTGGATTCTAGGGTTTTGCTGCTCCAAACAGGTCATCGTGGAATTTTCGCTATAACTTTTTTTCTGTGACGTTTCAGAAGTCGCAAAAAAAACCCATTTGAGAAGAAATCGCGCTGAAACGTGGTTCTGAATTTCAGATATTTTAGCGTGATATTTGCGGAGATATGATCTGAGGAAGCTGGTTTGTTTGCAGACTCCTAAATTACATTCAAAATAGGTGACCTGGGGAAAATTGTCATAACTTTCTCTCTGAGCATCAGATTGAAATTTCGTAAGAAGGTATAGAAAGAGGACAGACTGTAGTTTCCTGTATATCTTTTTCAGAACCAAAGGTCAAAAAATTGACACGTGGCACTTCATACAAGTTCGCTCTTCTGTAAAGGTCTATAATCAGGTCATCTTGGGAGATTGTGCATAACTCTTTCTTGGAGAATCCAATTTGGATCAGACTAGTGGCATTGGAAAGAGGACACAGAGGGATACTACAGGTAGAAATTTTAGAACTTAAATATCTGAAATTACAGAGTTACAGTCGTTTCAAGATCAAGGTCCTAAAATCAAGAAAAATCAAGATGAGGAAGTTTGATGGCAAGGATCCGGTAAATTGGATACTTCAGATGGAGCAATATTTTGATCTACATGGTGTACCACAATTACAAAAGGTATGTATTGCATCTTCATATTTAGAACCGGATCAATTTTTATGGTATAAAGGGTTTTGTTCTCGTAAACAACTTGTTACGTGGTCAATTCTCACGGAGGAAATGATAGCACATTATGAGGATACAAAGAGCAACACCTTCTTTAGAGCAACACCACAGCAATTGGAAAGAGTAAAAGGGCTTTTTGACATATTGGAAAGTAAAATTATGGCAACAAGGAAGTCTACCCCTCACAACTATAAAGATGGAAGTGTTGTTTCTCCTAGCCTTCCACAACCTACAAGGGTTACACCACAACAATTGGAAGAAAAAAGAGAGAAAGGGCTTTGTTACAATTGTGATAGAAAATGCACTAAAGGTCATAAGTGTGCCGAGAAGAAATTATTTTACATAGAGTATGAAGAGGAGGAAGAAAAGGACCAAGAAACATCAAAAGAAGAGGATATATGCCAGGACTCAACCCCAGAGAAAGAAGAAAAGAATCAGACCATATCTTGTAAACTATTAGCAAGAATGGCCACTCCTCAAACTCTCAAGATAGAAGGACATATGAAGAAGAAAAGGGTGAAAGAAGTGAAAGATCACGTCAAGAAAGAAGAAATGAATCCAACCATATCTTGTAATTCATTGGTCGGAATTACCACTCCTCAAACTATCAAGCTTGAAGGACATATCAAGAAGAAAAAGGTTCAAGCAGTGAAAGATCACATCGAGCATCAACAACAAGTTCTCCAACTTTTAAAGGATAACGCCACTTTGGTGCAAAATCAAATGAAACAACAGGAAATGTTGGCAATACTACATGCACTTAACAAATGGTGACCTTACCGAATGGGAAGACTCTTCAAAGATGGGGATGTGGAAGCATTGTTTTGTGCTATTTCTATTATCCAACCAGAATTGATAAACGAAGCAAGGGGTGAATGGAAGAAGGAAAAAGAAGTATGTCCACTTATTCAAAAGTTGCAAAAGATTCCAATGCAAACAATATTGCCAGAAATTGAAGAGGAAGGAAAAATCATATTGGAACCTGGAGTAGTCATAGAAACAAGAACCCAACAGCTACGAAATCAATCAATTTCAGAGTATCTCATCAAGTGGAAGAACTTACCTGCTAAAGATTCCACATGGGAGGACAAGAATTTTATACGGAAGCATCAAGAACTACTCAAGCATTGAGGACAACGCTTTTTGAAGGAGAGGGGCATGTTAGGCCCCTATACTACTAGTGTAACCCCTTATTGTTAGTAGTACAACCCCCTTATTTATTGATGTACCCATGTAGTGCCCATATTGTTACTCTTGTGCCCCATAGAAGCCCACTATTGTTATTATTGTGCCCTTACATTATTATTGTTATGTCGGCTCTGATTATGTTATGCCCCCTTAGACTCCTATATATAGAAAGGAGGTATTTTCATTTGTATCATCAAAGAATTGTTCATTTATGTAATGTAAATGAGGTTTCCCCCTCGAAGAGGCTGAATTATAAGGCGTTGATCTATCTTTTCTATCTTTTCTTGAGTTGGTTTCATAACACGTTTTCTCACAAATTTCATGCAAACATAGTGCTTTCACACATGTCTCCTAATCCACTTTCACAATATTAATCTGACATTTTTCTCATAATATTGGGCTCTCCTATAATGGAGTTATACCTAGATACACGTAGAATTGTATATGATGGAGTTGGATCTGCGCTGTTAACAATTTTAAGTTATATAAATACATAAGTATTTAACTTATATACACAAGTATTAGTTTATGATAGAAATATATTAATTAGTTGAGAAAATATGTAACCAAATATTGAAACTATTTTAGTTGGATTAATATCTAAACAACTTATGTAACAAAGAATATTATACATAAGAAAAATAAATAAAAAGTTAAATCTCCAACAATTATTTTATCCCATAATTTTCATAAGCACAAGTCTTCATTTATTCATTTAGCATTGACTTTATGATATTGAAATTTTGTTTTAGGATCGACAGTTATATTTAAAATCTAACTGATATCTGATCCTTATAAAGTTTTTAGCTTAACATTTCTACATGGTGTCTTATATAATTTCCAGCCGATAATGGTAAGTTTAGATTGATATTTCAGTACTAAAACTTTGAATATTGATATTTTGGTTTTAAAATTTTAATGATATCCTATCTCTATAAAGTTAGGGTATGTGATCCTTGTAAAATCCTTGAGATAAGATTTGAGTAAGCTTTCGGCAAAGCCTTTTATCAGATCGACTATTTCATCATCTTATTTCTAAAGTTATTGTGATTCATCATTTTATTAGTCCCTGCCATCTGGCAATGGTATGGGACTATAGTAATCAGTTTTTTGTCCCTTAATATTAGTTGGTTGTGCGTTTTCGAATGTTTTAATTTATGTGAGGTTATTTATTTTATTAGCCATCTCATTCAATTGATGGTCTTATTTGGCCTCTTCCCGAGGTGGAAGAGGCTGGACCATAGGTTGTTCTCGTTTTAGCCTATTCATTATTAATTAATTTTTGTAGTTAATGCTTGGAGTACCGAACTAATGTTAGCATTATTCTTCCATTAGTTTGAGCATATTGGTTTATTTGTAGGTTGGGTTATTCAATGTGTGCATGCAGATGCAGGTGGTTTCTCCTCCCCTTCCTCTTTCTCCTGCCCTTCTTGGATTCCAAGGGCTCTGTTCCGAAGGGTCTTCCCGAAGTGCTTGGATCTGTTCCTGAAACTTATGAAACTTCCTCTGCAATAGGTTGTGGGCGCAACATCCTGGATTGCACTCTGGATTGGACGCTTTCAGTACGGGTTACTCGGAGCTATAAGTAGGAAGGTTACTCACGCAGGCATCTGACTCCTCTTCAATAGAGATGAATAGATAGGGCAGTTGGCTGGTCAATCTTAGAGATCTCGCCCTCCCCCTTCCCCGTTAAGTGGGTTGAACTGAAGCTAAGCGGGGTTTCACCTTCCCCTCGCTATGCCTCTTGAAGTAAAAGGTTTCACTTTTTTCCCCTGCTCGCTCGGCTCGGGAAAGGTTTTTCTTTATCTTCCCATCCAGGCTCACACCAAGCTTGGAGTAGGGGCGACTCAATCTAGCTATGCTAATGGGATCTTCACTTCTGATCTTAGCTGTGCTCCTGCCTTTGTTTCATCGACTAGATCAACAAATGGTTCTGTGAAGGCTGGAATAAGAGAAATTGAATCAACCCTGGCCGGTTGGAATGGAATGCACTGAACAGGATAAGAATGTGAAGCTGTCACGGTACTCACTGGCTAGATCAACCAACCTTACCCCCTTTCGCCTCCCTTTTTTCTCATAATGCAGAAGGCTTCAGCCCTAAGGTACTAGTTGTAGTCATTGTATTAGCTGCATGGGACTGCCTTTGAAAGCCAGGCAGGGAGATAGAATAGATCTAAGCAAGTATAAATCAAGATATGGGTATCCAAATCAGGATTTGGAACTGAGCGGGATGATGCTAGCTTTGCTTCTTACTCGGATGCTTGGAATGTTGCCTATCCTGGAACCTTATCTTGGAACTAAGCTAAGCAAGGTGGTGGGGGCTAGTTCTGGTTATTTTTTAAGCATGCTAGAAGGAAGGAAGGAACCCATGGCATTGGAAAGGGCAGAAAAATGAAACCTACGTGATGGAAATATTACCGATATGGAAATGGAGGTACCATTTTTCTTCCCGATTCCCTCTGGAAAACTAGTTTTTTTTCGCAAAATATTCTCTTCTGCTTCTCTTCTGGCAGAGAGCTCTGCATATACACTGTCAAACTTTTCAAGACCCATCCCATGTCTTTGTTGGTATCTTGAGCTTGGAAGAACCGAGCTCCTTAACAGTGCAGGGAAGGTGCTTGACAGCAGCAGTACCTGGTATTGTTTTGGTGCTTGGATAAATGGCTGCTCACTCATCACTCATCATCTAAACAGTTAGGGATGTTAGACAATTAAACAACCAACAATACCTGGTATTGTTTTGGTGCTTGCATTAATGGCTACTCACTCATCATTTGAACAGGCAGTGCTCACTCATCATCTAAACAAGTAGGGAGCTTAGATGGTTAAAAAACCAACAATGTAAACACGTGAGCCAACCACTCCACTACATTGGTTTATATGAGGTACTGTTTATGTTATTACATTGTATTGACATATTTTACCCTCTGTAGGGTTTGAGTTTTTGAGCTAGGCTATTACGGTTATGGTTGAAACTCGATCCTGCTATATGCAATGGAAAATTTATTTGAAAATGGGTTTTGTTTTTCTTTTGGTCCTTTCAGAGGAATGATGTTAAAAGGCTTTTGTGTTTTTATCAGAGTTTTTATATTGGGTGGTTTTTATATTTTACGCTGTGTAGGGTTTCAGTTTTTGAGCTAGGCTGTTACGGTTATGGTTGAACTCTTGCCCCTCACCCTTCTTTGGTCGGGAACTGACCTTAACCCAACCTAAGTGGCTAACCTCGTATGAGGGGATACAACTCAGCTTGGGTTTGATTCCCTCCGGCTCGTCTCTAGTTGCCTCTACTATGGTGACTGGGTAGCATGGGCTGTCCTAAATATGGCAGTGTGAAGGATAAGCCCATTTTTAAACTCATACTTATAGGGATATAATTAATTAAGATAGAATATGCCTTCCTATGCGTATGCCCTATAGTGCGTAAATTTTTGTAAAGCATGTGGCAAATCTGTATCATTCAGCCATGGTGTAATTCCTCTCTAATCTAAAGTATATAAAGGAGTGGCTCATCTCCTAGATGGCTTCTTAAACCCAATCCATGTTTATAGTGGCTTTCTCCATTGGTGTTGATCCACCACTGCCAGTAGACAATCGTCGTGTGAGCTCTGATTAAGTTATATAAAGCAATAAGTCTCATATCAATGCCTCTATAAATGCTATCTGTCGCTTAAATAGCTCAGCTATTTAGATTCGAAGACTAAGGTATTCCAGATTTGCTAAACATATGGTTTCTATGGAGCTTCAACAACTCTTCAACAATATAATCAAGAGCATTTGAACTTAGGAAGGAAAGATTAACAAATATTCATGCCTAGATCTTGAAAAATGTAACACAAGATACATCCCTTGTCAATTTTCCTTGTTCATACCTTCAACAGATGAATGTTATCTTCCTGTAATAGGAATAACTGAGACTTCTAGTTGTTGGGCTACATAGAATTATTTTACGCTGCTAGCAATGTTCCTCTTGGTTCACATGGATTGCATGTGCACATGCATGGCAAGGTAATTCTCCATTATCTCACAAGGGTGAATTACTTTCTCCACAAGTTCAATCTCATATCCAAGTTTGCTACTTTCAACTTCCTCTTTTGGCCACTATAACTTGAAAGCACCTTTGCAAGGCTTACGAATCCAAAACTAGACCCACAAATTGATTGATAGCTTCCCCCCACCATTTCTGACAGCCATTTCTTCCAATGCCCACTCTAGTCACCCAGTGCCAGAAAGCCAGAGAGAGCCATTTCCCTTTCAGACAAACAAAAAGCAAAACCTTTCCCAAGCGGAATCTAGAACTGTTTCACGGAGGCATGCTTCAAGAAGACAATCCTCAGGGATCTTGTCCCTAAAAATAGAATTTTCCTTCAAGGATCTCAACTTTATACACCCAACAAGAGGTTGCCTAGCAAGTCACTAGGTATTGGCCTAGTGTACAAGATCATCAATTTAGACCTTTGTGTTAACTTGGACCTCTGTCTTCAGGTGAATAATCCCACCACACCCAGCTTTTCTTGTATTTTTCTTCATTGCCCCATGAAAATTTACTTTTCTTTGGTCATCATTTTCAGGTTGTTTGATCTTCTTGGGGGTTGTCATCCGACATTTATCAATAAAATAGAGTTGTACTTTACTTATTCAGAGAAATTATTCTTTGCTATAGATTCTAGGTCAACCTTTTAGCTTTTAGTATTTCTATTTCAGCTATATTATAGGCTGTTGGAGCAAAAGAAAAAATGACATCCTATCAGGAATTATGTACCTAAAAAACTAGATTTATCATATAGGAACTTTAAATGGGAAGAATGACTATCCTCTACCGAGCCATTCTCTAGGGTAGAATGATTGTCCCATTTTGGACTACTAGCCCTAAGGTAAAATGTCTATCCATGATACTATTGAACCATATTCGCTAATCTAGTTAAACATGACACATAGGGAATATGTCTATCCTCTTACTGGGAGCCTATCTTAACAAGTACAAGCTTGCACCTACAAAATATAATTCTTAAAGACTCCCTCAAAACTAGAGAATTAAACTACTTCCTCCAAGTCCAAAGCTTATTTTAAATTCAAGGTTCTTTTTGTATCAAAATATCCCTCTAAATCCACATGCATGATGCATTTAGCCAAGGTTGTCATATTGAGATCATATGCACATTTAAGGTTGTTACAACTAAAGAAATATCTATGCTTTTAAGTATGCATTCACCAAACAAAACCCAGCCAAGTTGAAGCCACTCTTCAAATGAGCCAGCAAAAGGAACACATCAACTTGCCATAACCAAACTTTAGATATAAAATTTGCAACTTTTAAATCTTCTAAGGGAAAAATGAAATGATGCATGGATTCTTGGTCTTCCAAAAAAACGCAAGTGACTTTGACTTTCTATACACCCTTACATGGTATTGATTTAGAGCTTGTGAATACACCCATCCCAAACTATGTTGGCTACACATACTTTCTCAACAAGCCCTAAGGTTAATAGTGAAATTACTTTTCTCTTTTACTTTCTACAAATACAATGACTATTCAGAAAAATGGCTTTACAAGGATAGCTAAAGCTCCCCTATTTGATTCAGTCCTCTTAGCATCGTTATATAGACAATAATAGTGCATATTATTTATTTTGTTGCTATGTTAGAACTTGGACAGCGAAGAGCAATGTTAAAATAAGAAATCTTTATCATAGTGTGATATATAGATCCAAAACTTCTGTCACTTGTATTGAGAGTTAGTTATGTTTTTTAAACCAATCCTCTTTTGAAAAGTAGCTATAAGGTTTGGCACCAAACATAGGTCCTCTCTGTTCTACTTCATGTCAGAGGTAAAGAGCCTACTACATATTACCTTTTCATAAAATAGATTTATCAGGGTATCCTAAGAGTGCGTATGGGAACCATCCCCATGCCCATCATTTTAATTAAGTGCTTACATAATTCCTGCATTGTCCCATCTAGAAAATTCTATAGATGGTCCCACTGAATGTCTAAGAAGAATTAAATTGCTCCCCTCAAGTCCAAAGCTTCTTTTAAGTTCAAGGTTCTTTTTGTATCAAAAGCTCTCTCTAAATCCACATGCATGATGCATTCAACCAAGGTTGTCAAATTGAGATCAGATGCACATTTAAGGGTTACAACTAAAGAAATAATCTGTGCTTTTAAGTATGCATTCACCAAAGAAAACCCACCCAAGTTGAAGCCACTCTTCAATGAGCTAGCGAAAGGAACACATTAGCTTGACATAACCAAACTTCAGATATAAAATTTGCAAAAAATGCAAGTGACTTTGACTTGCTAGACACCCTTATATTGTATTGCTACAGAGCTTGTGAATGCACCCATCCCAAACTATGCTGGCTGCACATACTTTCTCAACAGGCCCTAAGGTTAATAGTCAAATTACTTTTCTCTTTTACTTTCTACAAATACAATGAATATTCAAAAAAAGGGCTTTACAAGGATATATAAAGCTACCCTATTTGATTCAATCCTCTTAGCATCATTATACAAACAATAACAGTGCACATTATTTATTTTGTTCCTATGTTAGAACTTGGACAGTGAAGAGCAATGTTAAAAAAATCTTTATCATAGTGTGATATATAGATCCACAACTTCTGTCACTTGTATTGAGAGTTAGCTATGTTTTTAAAACCAATCCTCTTGTGAAAAGTAGATATAAGATTTGGCACCAGACATAGATCCTCTCTGTTCTACTTCATGTCAGAGGTAAGAGCCTACTATATATTACCTTTTTCACAAAGTAGATTTATTAAAGTATCCTAAGAGTGCGTATGGGAACCATCCCCATGCCCATTATTTTAATTAAGTGCTTACATAATTCCTACATTGTCCCATCTAGGAAAGTCTATAGATGATCCCACTAAAAGTCTAAGAATCTGGAAGCAGATCATTAACTACTATTTCCTTCCCTAGAGAGAGCCTGCATTATGCCATTTTCCTTAAAATTTTCATTTATTGTGGTGTTCTATGTCACAGAATTAAGAGACAAACTATTTTTAATCATTTTCACTAATATCTGGTCTTCTTCTTTAATGATTTCATCATATGCAATAGCACCTGACTAGCGAGGCTCATGTGCTATCCTATTAAGAAGTTTAGAAGAATCCTGCATTCTACCTTTCTTAGGCTAGCCATTATTCAAACCATTAAGGAGAGTAGCATTGGGACTTATAAAGTGGACAAACCATTGAACAATAAGTAAAAGTGTTAGGACAAATACCTTTCTTTTGCTCTCATCTCGCAACTACAAGCTTCATTGCATATCACCCTCATTAGAATTTTCAATGATAAAAGTGTTACAATTTTGTAAATTAGCAATAAAACTTTGTCCAATAGTTCGCAAAACACATCCTCTGCCTCCTTAGTCATAGATTTCCTGCGGAGTCCCTGAATTAATAAATTGTGCAAAATGCAATGATGCATGGATTCTTGGTCTTCTGAAAAAGATGTAAGTGAATTTGACTTGATATACACCCTTACATGGTATTTCTTCAGATCTTCTTAATACACCCATCCCAAACTATGCTAGCCGCACATACTTTCTCAATAAGCCCTAAGGTTAATATTGAAATTACTTTTCTCTTTTACTTTATACAAATACAATGACTATTTAGAAAAAAGGCTTTACAAGGATAGCTAAATCTCCCCTATTTGATTTAGTCCTCTTAGCATCATTATGCAGACAATAATAGTGCACATTATTTATTTTGTTCCTATGTTAGAACTTGGACAACGAAGAGCAATTTTAAAATAATAAATCTTTATCATAGTGTGATATATAGATCCACAACTTCTGTCACTTGAATTGAGAGTTAGCTATGTTTTTTAAACCAATCCTCTTTTGAAACGTAGCTATAAGATTTGGCACCAGACATAGGTTCTCTCTATTGTACTTCATGTCAGAAGTAAAGAGCCTACTATATATTACCTTTTTCACAAAGTAGATTTATCAGAGTATCCTAAGAGTGCATATGGGAACCATCCCCATGCCTGTCATTTTAATTAAGTTCTTACATAATTCCTACATTGTCCCATCTAGAAACGTCTATAGATGATCCCACTGAAAGTCTAAGAATCTGCAAGCAGATCATTAACTACTGTTTCCTTTCTTAGCGAGAGCCTGCATTATGCCATTTTCGTTAAAATGTTCATTTATTGTGGTGTTGTATGTCACAGAATTAAGAGACAAACTATTTTTAATCATTTTCACTAATATCCAGTCTTCTTCTTTAATGATTTCATCATATGCAATAGCATCTGACTAGAGAGGCTCATGCGCTATCCTATTAAGAAGTTTAGAATAATCTTTCATTCTACCTTTCTTAGGCTAGCCATTATTCGAACCGTTAAAGGGAGTAGCATTGGGACTTATAAAGTGGACAAACCATTGAACAATAAGTAAAAGTGTTAGGACAAAGACCTTTCTGTTGCACTCATCCTGCAACTACAAGGTTCGTTACATATCACCCTCCTTAGAATGTTCAACGATAAAAGTGTTACAATGTTGTAAATTAGCAATAAAGCTTTGCCTAGTAGTTTGCGAAACACATCCTCTATCTCCTTAGTCATGGATTTCCTATGGAGTCCCTAAATTAATAAATTGTTAGTAAACGTATCGATGTGATGTTGCTCTCCACCATATTATCATAGGGGCCAAACTACTGAAGCATATTGTTACCTTTATGCAATATCCATAGATCAAAAAATCATAAGTGAGCTGTGATTCGATACATTTGTCAACCATCTATGTGAAGAAATCCTTAGCACTTTCCTTCTCCATCTAAGCCTATCCATGAGCACAATGTGCACAGTCATGGAAAGGCGATTCTCCATTAGCTCACAGGGTTGAATTACTTTCTCCATTAGTTCAATCTCATATCCAAGTTTGCTACATTCAACATCCTCTTATGGCCACTATAACCTAAAAGCACCTTTGCAGGGCTTACGAATCCAAACCTAGACCCAGTAAGAGGAATCAAGTCAGAAGTGATATCCCAGAGAGAAGAACTAGTCTTTTAGCCCCCCACAAACAAGCTGCTAGCAATGTTCCTCTTCGTTCACATGGATTGCATGTGCACAATCATGGCGAGGTGATTCTCCATTAGCTCACAGGGTTGAATTACCTTCTCCACTAGTTCAATCTCATATCCAGGTTCGCTACTTTCAACATCCTCTTCTAAGCACTATAACCTGAAAGAACCTTTGCAGGGCTTACAAATCCCAACCTAGACCCAGTACGAGGAATCAAGTCAGATGTGATATCCCAGAGAACGGAACTAGTCTTTTAGCCCCCCACAAATTGATTGATAGCTTTCCCCCAACAAGAGGTTGCCTAGCAAGTCACTAGGTATTGGCCTAGTGTAGTGGTAACCCAATTTTGTCATTGTCAAGCAGATTCAAGCCACCCATCCCAAACTATGCTGGTTGCACATACTTTCTCAATAAGCCCTAAGGTTAATAGTGAAATTACTTTTCTCTTTTACTTTCTACAAATAAAATGACTATTCAGAAAAATGGCTTTACAAGGATAGCTAAAGCTCCCCTATTTGATTCATTCCTCTTAGCATCGTTATACAGACAATAGTAGTGCACATTATTTATTTTGTTCCTATGTTAGAACTTGGACAATGAAGAGCAATGTTAAAATAAGAAATCTTTATCATAGTGTGATATATAGATCCACAACTTCTGTCACTTGTATTGAGAGTTAGCTATGTTTTTTAAACCAATCCTCTTTTGAAAAGTAGCTATAAGATTTGGCACTAGACATAGGTCCTCTCTGTTCTACTTCATGTTGGAGGTAAAGAGCCTACTATATATTACCTTTTTCACAAAGTAGATTTATCAGAGTATCCTAAGAGTGCGTATACCTTAGAATGTTCAACGATCAAAATGTTTCAATTTTGTAAATTAGCAATAAAACTTTGTCCAGTAGTTCGCAAAACACATCCTCTGCCTCCTTAGTCATGGATTTCCTGCGAAGTCCCTGAATTAATAAATTGTCAGTAAATGTATCAGATGTGATGTTGCTCTCCACCATATTATCACAGGGGCCAAACTACTGAAGCATATTGTTACCTTTCTTGCAATATCCATAGATCAGAAAATCATAAGTGAGCTGTGATTCGATACCTTTGTCAACCATCTATGTGAAGAAATCGTTAGCTCTATCCTTCTCCATCTAAGCCTATCCATTAGCACAATGTGCACAGTCATTGGAAGGTGATTCTCCATTAGCTCACAGGGTTGAATTACTTTCTCCACTAGTTATATCTCATATCCAGGTTTGCTACTTTCAACATCCTCTTCTAGCCACTATAACCTGAAAACACCTTTGTAGGGCTTATGAATCCCAACCTAGACCCAGTGAGAGAAATGATCTAAATTTGAAACTACTTGTAAATTCTTAGCAAGGTATTCAATTCAGTAAACATACATGTTTAAGTGATGTACATGTCTTGCAGTTAGAAACAAATGAGTTTTTCAACTATTTATGACCCTTTTATGTGTAGTAGAATTAATTCATTTCTCTGTTTAACATACTAAAACAGATTTGTTCAGGAAAATAACTCAAACACAGATGCAAAAGAAGTTGATAACGCAGTTCACCCCTCCTGGGCTACATCTGCCAGGTCCAAGGCTCCCAAATGGGCATGTCCTTGATTTGATTAAAAGCTCAAAATGATTGTACATCTGAATACAAGCCTATACAGGCAAAATAGACCATAAAAATGGATTCAGAACACTCAAATCCTTCAGGATTGACTACTGGTTCACCTCCAATGGGTACCTGCAACCCAATACAGCTCTTAAATGCTCGGCCCTAGTGGCTCCTAGAAATTCCATGGAGCAAATGCACCTACAAACGACCTTTGATTTCTCTCTAACCTATGCCAATGGCTTCAGCATCATCTGAATACTCAAAATCAAAAAAAAATTTGTCCAAAAAGGACTTTCCTAGCCAAAGTTATGGCCATTTACTCCCAACTGCCAGTTTGCCCTGAAAAGACTCCCAGTTAGCTAAAGTTAGAGTCCAGTTAGGCCCGCCAAATATGGTGGGCCCGCCAATTTTGGCACTCTCCGCCAAACCCGCCGCTATAACTAACCTGACCGCTGGATTAGCAGTTGGGGTTTGAATGCGCATGTGAACACCTTAATGAACGGGCAGTTTACCTCGGAGTTTGCGCCATGCCTTTTAATGAACAGTTAATAAAACTGAGTGTTAACCCACATTGTCTGCCATATATAATGTGACCACATATTTAACACATAACCGTTATGTGCTGGCGGGTTATGGACAAGCTCCCGGTCATGGGGCCGTGGTCTTATGGCGTGTGGGGGGGGGGGGATTGGCCCCCTTTGGGCCCCGCCTTAATACAAAACCAAACTTATAAAACATTTCCACCACCCATATAACAAATGTGACCCCGGTGGTGCGTTGGTAAGGCGTGGTTGTTGGAGCGCACAGGTCATGTGTTCAAATCCGGATCCGACCCAAACTATTTTAGAACTGTGCCAACGTCATGCTGACGTCACCCGAGCCACATGGCATCCTGCAGATCTGCCACGTGGTAGCTTTCCATTCGTTTCCCAGAACATAATATTCCAAGGAATATTCTGTGGAATATTTAATTTTAAATTTTTTCAAAAAATTCAAAATTTCAATGTTATTGGGCAATTCTTCTTTTTGGCATAACTTTCTCATACAACGACTGTTTTTCGAACCGTTCGCAGGGTCGGAATCAAGAAGACAAGATCTATCCGATCATTTAGGTTCACCACACTTTTGAACACTTTGAAATTTGAGCTATCACTGAAGTCCTGGATCAATATCTGATCACTCCTCCCCATTAGGATCTTTTGGACCCCAAAAGACTGATATACTGATCTGAACAGTAAATGAGAGTATAACACCCTCTGCTTTCAGCCTCTATACACTTGCCTGTATAGCTAGTGCCTTTCAACAAAAACTGAAAGGTAGATGACATTTCCCTTCCTAAATGCGCTTGTCCTCCTATCAAGAACTGTGTTCCTTGAACACATTTAGGATTTATAGAAGGTAGCTGAACATCGCTTCCAAGCCACTTCCATGAAAAAGTCAAAAATGTAACCATGGCGAATTTTGTTGCTGCAAATCTTCTTCTGTAGATGATGTCGAAAGAAGATAATAACTTGATGAATAAATTCTTGTTTCAAGAAAAGAAACATCTTTCACATCCTGTGAATCAACATTGGATCTATACATCATGTTTAAAAATGATCGACTAAATCACAAGTCGACAAAATCATGCCTTTCAAACATTTGACCCTTCAAGTCAAGCATGTACAAAACGAATTTAAATGATTCTTTTACAAAGATGAAACAATTCATCATTTCCCCTCTTTACAATCTTAGAGAGCAAATTAACTTTTTCCAAGTCAATATTACATTACATGCATGGTTAAAACAAAGTAATTAACCCTTCAAGTTAATCACACATACATGTTTAAAATACAAGGAAATCATCATGATCTTGTGCTCATGCATATCATTCTCATGCATGCAGTTTATCTTTCAACTTTCTCTTAAGTACAATCATAAGTACAAGATCCTCGATCACATGTACATGTACTTTCAAAGCTGAAATGAATATAACTTTCGCTGCGATAGAGTGAGCCTCATACTCAGCTTTCCCATCGTGCAACTTGCATTCCCTTATCAAAGAAATGCATTCAATCAAAAGACATGCAACTTTAATTGGATAAGAATTCTAACCATTTCTTACCAATCCATTTGAAAGGCGCTTCCTTTAACTGCACATCGATATCAACATGTGTATCATCCTTACACATATCAATGATGGAAACTTCCTTCCCATTCTTGCCATGCTCTTTCTCCAATTTCTTCAACTTTTGTGGAAGCATTGTTGGATTCAGAGTCCAACACCTTTCAACAGTATGTCCTTGCTTATGGCAATAAGTGAAACACATGTTCATCTTCTTGACAGCATGATTTGCATTGTTCAATGGAACTTTGGCTTCTTGCCTCCTTTCCTTCAAAAGTTTCCTGTATGTTGCCATTCTTTTCCAACATCTAGAAACACTATGGTTAACCAAACCACAAAAAGAACATGTAATTCTTTTCCAATGCTTGTGTGGAAAATTTCCATGCTTTACATGATCAAAGGAAGTGTGATGGAAATCAGAGTTATACCTTTCTCTTTCACCTTCATTACCTTCATAAGGAGGTGAATCGAATGAAGAAGAAGCTCCCTTTGGAACACCATCAATCCCTTCAATGGTTTTAGAGCTTTCACCACTTTCTTGTTCAAGTGCGTGCTTATGCACACCTTCTTCCTGCAAAGCATGTTTCAAACTATTTCATTCCTCAAGGATACAACCTTTAAAACCTTGATATAGAGAACCTGAAATGAAGCTCCTTCTAGGAACTGTTTCAATTGCCTTCATGGCTGCTTTGGAACTTTCTCCATAAGATTGTCCATAGCCAAGACCCAAATACTTAGGCCTTACCTCAACCATTATTGGCTCAACTATACCATGTGCATGTTTGCCCAATCCTTTTCCTTCATATCCCATTTTGGACATCAACTTGGACCCTATGCCTCTGGTATGTTTCTCAAAAGAACCAACATAAGCATTCTTATAAGAATTTGAAGACAAACTAGAATTGTTTACCTCTTCTTCAAGCTGATACTTGGCTAAGGCTTCTTTGGCAACAAGGAGTTGTGTCTCCAACTCATGCATCCTTTCCAGATTCATGTTTGTAATATGAAGTTGACTTTCCATTTCCCGCAATTGGTCAGAAAGCAACTGCTTCTCTTCCCTCATGGAATTCAACTACTCTTGAAGGTTAGTGCTCTTTCTTTCATCCTCATACATTTATCTCACCATATTCATCATGATGAAAAATTATTTCTTCAAGCCTTCATCAAAGAATCTTGTGAAGGAGGATGATTTTGAGAACTCACTTATGGAAGTTTTCATTATAAAAATGAACAAAAGAGCTTCAACAAAATTAAAAATCTATTAACAAATTCCTGAATCAAATGATTGCAGAGTCAAACTCTTATTCAAACAACCTGTTTTGCATCAAACTTCTTGTGCTTCACGGATTGTCTTGAGGTCCTTGGGGTAAGGAAAATATCTGCTATTCCTTTTTGTCTTCTCCAAGACTTAGCTATTCAGTGGCTATCCCCAATCTTCTGCAAACTCAAACAACATGCAGTTTGCAAAGTAGTAAAGCAGTCAATCTTCAACACTGCTTAAAACACCTTTCAAGCTATACAATCAAGCTATTGTGATCAAAACTTGCAAGACAGTCAAAATATCCTTGCACAAAAACAATCAAAAGACAACTACACCAGAGATTGACTGAAAAGAGCGTTTATCTACTTTGAAATTGTATAACAAGAGCATTTCGAAGGCTTCCTGGCTCTTTTCAGGCTCTGTCTATAGCTTTATTTGACTGCTTTTGATACAAAGAAGCAACAACATAGCTTTGATACCATCTTGATCTGAATTTGAAACTACTTGTAAATGCTTAGCAAGGTATTCAATTCAGTAAACATACATGTTTAAGTGATGTACATGTCTTACAGTTAGAAACAAATGAGTTTTTCAGTTGTTTATGAGCCTTTTATGTGTAGTAGAATTAATTCATTTCTCTGTTTAACATACTAAAACAGATTTGTTCAGGAAAATAACTCAAAAACAGATGCAAAAGAAGTTGATAACGCAGTTCACCCCTCCTGGGCTACATCTTACGAGTCCAAGGCTCCCAAATGGGCATGCCCTTGATTTGATTAAAAGCTCAAAATGATTGTACAGCTGAATAAAATCCTCTACAGGCAAAATAGACTATAAAAATGGATTCAGAACACTCAAATCCTTCAGGATTGACTACTGGTTCACCTCCAATGGGTACCTGCAACCCAATACAGCTCTCACAATGCTGGGCCCTAGTGGCTCCTAGAAATTCCATGGAGCAAATGCACTTTCAAACGACCTTTGATTGCTCTCTAACCTATGCCAATGGCTTCAGCATCATCTGACTACTCAAAATCGAAAAAAAAATTGTCCAAAAAGGACTTTCCTAGCCAAAGTTATGACCATTTACTCCCAACTGCCAGTTTGCCCTGAAAAGACTCCTAGTTAGCTAAACTTAGAGTCTAGTTAGGCTCGCCAAATATGGTGGGCCTGCCAATTTTGGCACTCTCCGCCAACCCGCCACTATAAATGACCTGACTGCTGGATTAGCAGTTGGGGTTTGAATGCGCATGTGAACACCTTAATGAACGAGCACTTTACCCTGGAGTTTGCACCATGCCTTTTAATGAACAGTTAATAAAACTGAGTGTTAACCCACATTGTCTACCATATATAATGTGACCACGTATTTAACACATAACCGTTATGTGCTGGTGGGTTATGGACAAGCTCGGGGTCACGGGGCCGTGGTCTTATGGCGTGTTTTGGGGGGGAGGGGGGAGCTGTGTTATCGATAAATCTAGTGTCTATGCAGAGCTACTAGTCCCACTAAGGCTGGTAGCTACCTTAGGAACAAACAAACTAAAACCACTTTCTTTTTCCTTTGTGAGAAGTAAATAAGAGGGGAAAGAAGGAGACCAACCTCTGTCTTGCACTTGGTTCCTTGCTTGATTCCTCTCCCTTCTGATAGACATTTGTCACTTGCTTCCTCGTTTACCCAGCTTCAAAGAGTACCTATAGAATCAAAGCAGCATAACACTATCCAAGAACAGAGATATACTATCATAAACAATATAGGACCAGATATATATTGACCACACAAATGCATATATCATCAATCATACAAGAATGTGGAGGAAAACTTGAATAGCTTTATTAATAATCAAGAATAGCAAAGAGGATTACAACCAATTGTTCTAGCCTAGCATCATCCTCTCAGCAAGAAAGCCCTTCTTCACCTCATTAAAAGCTTAGATCACCCAACACTATGATGTTACACCAAGAAACCAACAACACTTCCTTACAAGATACAAAATTCCAGCCTCCAACCTCCGGATCTCTGGGATAAGAGATCTATATATAGATATTTGCAGAGGTGTGAGTCAGCTCTGGGTTTTTATTAGTGTCTTCTCTCTGATAGTTCTTGTTTCCACTTGGAGATCTCATTGATCTCTTACTCATCCTTGGACGATTCTGAGAGGCAAGTGTCACAGGAGAAGTTTCTGGAAGATTCCATGATCATCCACCTCACAAACTGTCTCCACCACTTGTCTATTCTCATCCATCGCACCCTATAGAAGGGATTTTCAGTATGCATCGCACCTCCCGTGTGCATTTAGGTGGGATGCATCGCACCTCCAGTGTGCATTTAGGTGGGATGCATCGCACCCTCAGCACTGAGCAATCAATATGGTCCAGTTTTGACCATTTCTGAGTAGTTTTTCGTGGAGAACTTCTGGGAGATGATGTAATCAGTTGACCTTGTTCTTTTATGGGTTGGAACAACACTTTTAGGGACTTAGGAGCCCTTGGTTTATGGACATATTTGATTGGAGTTTCAGTGCCCAAAAATGTCTATAATAGTTGACCCCTAAAGCATGAGGTTGTTAATCTTTTGATGTCGGGTGAAATGCTTTTTCATGAGGATCTGAAGTTTTTTCAAGCTGGAAGGCGACCTGTAATAAGATAAAATACAATACATTATCTTCATAATACTTTCATGATCTAGCTGAGGCGGGCATTCCCATGCTCAACTTTATAAACTCATTTTCATGTACATAAGACAGACAATCGTCTGAGTGCAGAATGATGATTTTGGTAGAGCCATCATCCCTTGGATTGGATGATTATCTGTGCAGTAATGATGTACATTTGATGTCTTTATTTTCCTGAATATATATCGCAGCCCGGATGGATGAAACTATATCCAGGGTCTTCAATCTCGTTTGATCTTCACTCAATGTACAAGTCGATCCATGTGAGAGATGTTTTGGAGTCGAACATGGAAAGACATCGCCTGATTACCAGCCAATGATGTAAGCTATTAACAGGCGCGAGGGGAATCACCGATAATGATGATGACCCTCAAGGTACTACAGTACAATTCACATGGTGTGAATAAGGGACTTGGCATCGAACACCACGCAAAATCTTTCGGTCGAAGGCCATTGATGTAAACCTATTGCCGGAAGTGCGAAACTTGCCATTGAGGCATGCAAGCTTCAAAGTACTGAAGGGTTGTTCCTAGATCGACTTCCTAGATAATCAGTTGATGTTGACAAGAAGCGATCTGCCATAGGAGGGCCTTAGTGAATCCCACATAAATGACATGGAATGGAGAAAATGATTTCAATGGAGGTGAAAACGATCTGATGATATAAGGTTCAGGGTGGCGGTCATGAAAGGATGGAGTGTAAATGCATTGCAGTGGATGAGACACAGGTGAATTCTCTGAGCGACTTCTCTTTAACATATCGGCGACACTGACATGATGGATTGGTAGCGTTAACCCCAAATATGGATGGTGTGATGGACCCATGGTGATATGACCAGTGAACGGAACAACCCAACCCGACTCGAATGCGGAGTGAAAGTGTCATGTTCAAGAGTGACTTGCTACCAATAAAGTTTCTTCAAGTTTTCTTCCCAATTTTTCCCCAGTCATTGCTGACCAGTACCTCTTTATTTTTGTAAAGCTTGAGGAGGATAACATATGCTTGTTCTATAATTTTCCCTTCGGGCAAACCCATCGCTATGTTTTAACGAGCCTAGCGATAGTGAAACTCTTTCTTGTCCGTATGGACAAGTTTGTCGCTATTGAGTTTTAACGAGTTTAATGACAAAGATAACTCGGTCCTTTTCAATTTTAGAGAGTCTGAAAAAGGGATGTAAAGAAAACTCCAATAATCCTTTTTCATCATATAATCCCTTGAGTCCGAAAAAGTATAAAACAATACAAAAGGGATTAATTTTCGGTACTTTTAACGAGCCAAACAAAACAAGCGCTCGATCTTTTTGTGTAATAATCCCTCAAGTCCAAAAGGATTAAAATCTAAAGGAGGGATAGCACTTCTGGTCACTTTAACGAGCTGGAGAGGCCAATTGCTCGGCAATCTTTTCATATTTTACGAGTCAGATGAAAAGAGCTTAAAGGAGACTCATTTTTCGAGGAATGAGTGATAAATTCGGGTAGCAGATGATTCCAGGTAAGGTTTGGAATTTTCCAATCATGGCAGTGTCACAAGGATGGCTAACAGGATCACTCTTCGCAGCTGTTCCTCAAAAAGGGTAAAAAATCAAATGGAGGTGAATGATCGACCAATACAGAGTGGAGGTGATGATGAGAACATGACCAAGGCTTCAAAGGCTGATGATAATACATTCACGATGGTTATTTACTGGAAAATGGTTCATTTTTTAATGAGTTTAAACTCTGGGGGAACATTTGCTCATTTCTTATGTTTATTTTTTAACAAGCTTGAATTTCGCGTTAAAACTGCTCGATGTGGGTTTATTTTTTAACGAGCTTGAACCCTGCATAACACTGCTCATGATAAGTTTGCATGCCCCCAGCATAATAACACAAATCGAGGTGCATGCCCCCCAAGCTTCATTGCATTCATCTCAGTGGTTGGAATGAAGGTTTACGAGATCGTAATCAAAGACTTGATTTGGAAAGGGAGTCGTTTCATTTTTTAATGAGGTTGACACAGTAAAATAACTATCCTCATGACTCCTTGTTTCATTTTTTAACGAGGTCGACACGAGATAAGAACCATCCTCAAAATCCACCATATTTACAGTACTTGATAGAAAATCAAAAATTGAAGGATGATTAAGGTTGCTGGAATAATCTTCGTGGTAATCCGGAAGAAGGGAGCAATGGTGGTAATCTTCCCATGGTGCCTCTCCTATCATCATTGATTGAATGACTCCTTCATATGTAGAATGTACATGCGACCAAGGATCTAAAGAGGTGTCATATTCCTTAGACCTATCTATCCAAACATTCGATGAGCGTTGATTTGGGTTTGCCCCCCAGGCCAAGAAAATTGATTGCTACAATATTTCTAAAATGGCGATGATCCATGCTGACAAAATGTTTAGGAACCTTCTGAATCCATTAGATATAGAAGATTTCATATTGTAGGTTTCCGCTGTGGCCACTTCCGCCAGATTATTCGGAGGCGGTAGGGCAAAAGTACCCATTAAGGCAGGGTCTTTTAGGAGGTCTACTCCAATATTTTGAAGCGAATGATTGCTTCCATGGATCATTGGAATGCTTCCCGTAACTTGTGAACTGGTTGGGATAAATTTTTGTTGGTCGACGATTGTAATTCCTCCTTGAAAGGGAAATGCAATCTTTCTGAAGTATGTCGACACAACTGCAGCCATAGCATAAATCTAGGGCCTTCCCAGTAGGATATTGTAATCAAGGTTTCCATCGATAACCTCAACATCAATTTCTACTGTTTTGCCCCCCAGTTCAACTCACAAGTTACTTAAAATCCCATATGGAGTGTATGATCATCCATAAAATGCTTTTAACGTCGTTGATGATCTCGACAAGGGTGGTGAGCCTAAATTTTTCTAGCAACTCATCGACATAATACATGTAGATGCCCCCTCATCAATAATTGTTCGATGAACAGTTTTGTTGAGGGCTTTCACTTGAATAAGGAAAGCTAGTTGAGCTGGTAACTGAGGGTCATATCCTTTATGATCAAAGGCCACAAGATTGGAATCCATTGGGTCAATCCCACCTATTGTTGATAATAAAGCTTGCTTTTGGGAGGGGCAATTTTGTGGTACCTCAAGTGTCGACATAGCGGACGGCGATTGGTCCAAGTCCCCTACTATATTATAATGTTGTGCTGCTCTGGCCCGAGGATTAAATGTTGATTTTTGTACTACTCCCTTTGGCGGCTTTATCATTAGCTTAGGAATGATGGGTGGCACAAATTCTGTCGAAGTTGTTGTCGAACTACTAGGTTGATCTTTATCCTTGTTGTTTGACAGCTGTGGATTCCCGTAATCTTTATTCCTTGTCGATATCAAAGCATCATTTTGGTGCTTCGAAACGGACAGCGTAAGTATTTGGGATCGGGAAGCATTGTCACTAGCAACCATATTTGTTCCTGGATTCGGAAACAGATCGGTCAATATTGCCGAGGTTTTTGTATTCTTGAAGAATTTTCTAAGCTCAACTTTATATGGACAATCTCTTGTCCAATGATCCTCATCACATATAAGACATGGACGATTTGGTTTCTTATCTCCAAAAGGGTTTGCAGAAGATTTTTCAGGTGATGATTCCTCCTGTTTCTTCTTCTTCCCTTTGTTTTTCTTCTTGCCTCCTGGTTGCTTGGTTTCTTTGCCTTTATTAGTTGAGACAACATTTACTTCCGAGGCGAGAAGTTCTTCTTTTGCATTTTGACTAGAAATCTTACGGGCCTTTTAGATGTAGCCTTTGTTGATTTCGTGTCTATCGTACCAATCACGCCATCGCCGGAATGAGAGTCATTATTCGATTTAGGAGGAGGAGGAACGGAAAATTCCGGTCTGGGAGCGTCAGGGATTTTATCGTAGAGCGTGCCAGATTGAGTATAAATCAAGTCTAAATATTGCACACGAGCAATAACTTGCTCTTCAGTGATGACTCCTCCCTTTGCCACATCTTCTGTAATGGAAGGTAATAATGACTTAATAAACCATTCAGCTAAAAGCTGATTAGGAACATACGTTTTTACCATTCTACGATGACGTTGCCACTCATGAATATGATCGGATATGTGAGTGGCCGTCATTTGCTTGAAATTGGTAAGAAGTTTTGTTCCCGTTTCATACCTTATTGGTAACTGAAAATGGGTTAAAAAGGTTGTGGCTAGGGTACTGAAGTTATCAAACGAAGCTCTAGGTAATTCGATATACCATTTTGCTGCCGGACCAGTTAACATCCTCTGAAAAAGGCGAAGCCTAATCAAATCATCATTTAGGGTGTTTGATGAACACCACAGATGAAATGTCATCACATGATTCGACGGGTCTTCACCCAGATTTCCATTAAATTTAGGAATATCTGACGGAATTTTATGCGGAATCGCTGGCCACCAAGGGGTGTAAGCAATTGGATCGTTCGTTAGCCGATTTAGATCCGGTAACTCTAAAGTTGCTACGAAGGGCAACTGTTGATTTAGGTTTGGCAAAGCATACCAAGGATAAGATGGGATTTCCTGAGCAGTTGGTCTTTGCATACCATCATAATGCATTTGATGCTGGTAACTTTGGTAAGGTTGATGGGCATAACCATTGTAGAATGGTTGATTTTGACCATTTTGAATATATGGCTGCCCATTATTTGCAAAAATTTGTTGTTCAGATCCTTGGTATACTTGTTGGAATTGCGGTTGTTGATATTGCACCAGCCACGGTTGTGAAGCCATGTGTTGTTGTCCAATACTAGTCGTTTGACCAAGATGAGGGGTAATTGTATGCATTTGGGCTTGTGTCATTCCACTAGTTGGCGATTGTGGTTGAGTTGCAGGGACAAGAGGCTGTTGCATTACAACCTGAGAAACCTGAGGTTGGCATACAACAGGCAACGCTTGTCCTTGCGACACCGTCACAATAGCCGACGTAGTTGGTATATTTGACACAGGTAAACATTGTTGCATTGAGTATACAACTCTTGGTTGTTGAGGCAGTATTGGCACCCAACCGCTAGATGTAATTCCAGCATAACCTGAATTTTGTTGTGAACTCTTGTATGGTTGTCCTCCCGGAGGAGACAATGAAAGGGTATATTTCCCCCCATACGGCAATAATCTGGTACTCAAAGGAACTGTTTTCCCTTGAGGACCAGACTGCCCAAATTGACACCGTGAGGGATCAATTTGCCGAGACTCAACATAAGAGTCCCCGGATATTATTCCGGATGAACAAATGGGAACGGACCATACTGTCGAAATAGCCCCTGAGTGGGCCCCATCTAGCGATTGAGAGCTAGTTGGGACAGATGGTATGCCGGCGAACATTGTTGGAGTGACAGCAGGAAGCTCTGCCATTGCTGTGTCAGATGACACAATCCTAGATGTCGACGGTTGTTGAGACATTTCTAGTCTATACAAAAGATTGCCTAGCGATTCTACAAGAGCTTCTGATAACGGTAGACTAATTTCTGTTGAAGAAGGATATAGGGTGATCCCAACTCCAACTTGTGATGGAGTACTAGATGAAGGATCCTCCACAATCTCTTCTATAGCAATCAGACCAGGTGGAAGAGGTAGACCGTCAGGTCCATAAAATATTTCTGGTGCCGAAGAAGGTATAGAATCTACAACGACAGATGTTTTAGGAATAACACCTTCAGAATCAGCTGTAGATGGAGCTAGTTCAGTAATACATGTGTTTACCTTCACACTAGGATCAGTTCTACTGTATTTTGGTGGCTGCAGAACTTCTTTTGTAAAGGCATGGATACCAGAAATGTTTGGAGTAACCGGAGTCTCCGATGGTGTTGGAACACTTGTTCTAACTTTACCAGGGGATTTGGAACCGGTTAAACGAGTTCGCTTTGTCCATAACAGTTTTGATTCTGGAGACAAAGACGGTTGACTCGTAAGCCTCCGCGAATGACGAGGTTTCAATTGAATTTCTTCCACGATTGCAGATTACTCGATCAACTAAAAATAAAGGGGAAATATATTTCCGAATTAAATGAATTTTAGACGCTTTGACACAACTTGTTTTTTCAATTTTTAAGAGTCGAGAAAAAACAAAAGATGACTCTAGTCGCCTTCGATTTTTAATGAGCTTGAAGTGACAAGTGCTCAGATGGACCTTTTCCTTTAAGGAGTCTGAAAAGGAACGAAAGAGACTACTCTGGAAATCTAGACAGAGGGATTACCAAACCAATCGCAAAACTGCAGAATACTTTTATGGTACGACAATCAATCTTCCTGAATGCTGTGTTCAGTGCATTGCGATTGATAGGGCGGCAGACACGACTTCCTATGGATAAAAGATAAAGCCTATGTTATGAAACCAACTCAAGAAAAGATAGAAAAGATAGATCAACGCCTTAGAATTCAGCCTCTTCGAGGGGGCAACCTCCTTTACATTACGTAAATGAACAATTCTTGGATGATACAAATGACAAAACCTCCTTTCTATATATAGGAGTCTAAGGAGTCACAATATAATCCAGTCGACCTAACAATAATAATATAAATCCACAAAAATAGCAATAGAGGGATTCTATGAGGCACAGAAATAACAACATGGGGGTAATAGGGGCACAACAATATAAATAAGGGGTATAACTACAATAGTAATGGGGTAATCACTAGTATTATAGGGACCCAACATGCCCCTCTCCTTCAAAAGAGTGTTGTCCTCAATGCTTGAGTAGTTTTGGATACTTTTGCATAAAATTCTCATCCTCCCATGTGGAATCTTCAGTGGATAAGTTCTTCCACTTGATAAGATACTCTGAAATTGATCGATTTCGTAGCTGTCGAGTTCTTGTTTTTGTGACTGTTTCTGGTTCCACTATAATTTTTCCTTCCTCGTCAAGTTCTGGCAATATTGTTTGAACTGGGAGCTTGTCGCCTATAACCTTCTTTAAACATGAAACATGGAAAACTGGGTGCAATCTAGAAGCTGCATGAAGCTCCAATTTGTATGCCATAGTACCAATCTTTTGCAACACCTTGTACGGACCATAATACTTTGGTGATAATTTATTATCCTTCTTAGCTTGCTTTAGGGACATTTGCTTATATGGTTGTAGCCGTGGGAATACCCAATCACCTAAATCAAAACTTCTTTCACTGCGATGTTGATCTGCCTGTTGTTTCATTCTATTTTGTGCCAACACGAGGTTATCCTTTAAGAGTTGGAGGACTTGTTGTTGATGTTCGATGTGATGTTCCACTGCCTGAACCTTAGAATTTTCTCTTAAATATGATGTGATGGATGGTGGTTGATACCCATAAAGTGCCATAAATGGGGTCATTTTTGTTGTTGTATGGAAGGAAGTGTTATACCACCATTCAGCCAGAGGCAACCATTTGACCCATTGTGTATGTTTATCAGAAATAAAGCAATGAAGATATCCTTCCAAAAATTTGTTTACTATCTCAGTTTGCCCATCAAATTGAGGATGATAAGATGAGCTATGAGCTAACTGAGTACCAAGACAAGAAAATAATTCTGTCCAAAAATTTCCAGTGAAAATGGGATCTCTTCACTTACAATAATCTTTGGGTTTCCATGTAGCTTTTGAATTGTTTCCATAAATGCAGTAGAAACTGTACTGGCTTTAAATGGATGTGATAATGCACAAAAGTGTGCATACTTGGTAAGTCTGTCAACTACCACCATGATTACACTCTTTCCCTCAAACTTGGGTAAACCTGTGATAAAATCCATTGAAACCTCCTCCCAACATTGGCTTGGAATGGATAAAGGTTGTAATAGACCTGGTTTCTTAATTGTTTCAACTTTATTTTGTTGGCAAACCAAACATTCCGCCACAAACTTTTGAATATCTGATTTAAGGCCATCCAAAAAAAATTCCTTCTTAACCCTATGGTAAGTTTTTAAAAATCCTGAGTGCCCTCCTAAGGGAGAAGTGTGCAATTCCATAAGAATATTTTGTTTTAGCTGGGAATTCTTACAGAGGTATAAGCGATCTTTGTACCATAACGAATCATTTTTCCAGCTAAATGTATCAGACGTACTGGAATCTTGTTGTAGCTTTCGAATAAGTGCCCACACTTCTTCATCATTCTTCCATTCCTCCCTTGCTTCGTTTATCCAATCTGGTTGGATAATAGAAATGGCGTACAACAATGCTTCCACATCCTCATCCTTTCTTGAGAGTGCATCTGCCACCACATTTTGCTTCCCTTTTTTGTAGATGATTTCAAAGTCATAACCCAACATCTTTGTGACCCACTTTTGTTGCTCTTCAAAGGATAATCTTTGTTCTAAAAAGTATTTAAGGCTATCATGATCCGTTTTTACCTTGAAGTGTCTTCCCATTAGGTAGGGTCGCCATTTCTTAAGTGCATGGAGTATTGCCAACATTTCCTTCTCATAAATAGCTTTGCTTAAAAACTTTCCCTTGATTGGACGACTTTCAAAAGCAATGGGTCTTTCATCTTGCATTAGAACAACACCAATTCCATTTCCTGAAGCATCACATTCCACAATAAAGGTTTTTGTGAAGTCCGGTGTAGCTAAGATGGGTGCTTGGCACATTGCCTCTTTAAGATGTTCAAAGGCCTTTGTTGCTTCCGGAGTCCATGAAAATGCATCTTTCTTCAATAATGTTGTTAGAGGTGCTGCTATTCTCCCATAATTCTTAACAAACTTGCGATAATACCCTGTCAACCCAAGAAATCCTCGCAGATGCTTTATGGATGTGGGAATTTTCCATTCCTTAATGGCTTTAATTTTGCTAGGGTCTACCTTAACTCCTTCATGAGATACAATATGACCCAAATATTCCACCTCCTGGACTCCAAAGAAACATTTGGATCTTTTTGCATATAATTGTTTCTCCTCCAATAGTTGTAGCACCTTGTCAACATGTTCAACATGATCCTTCCAAGACTTGCTGTAGATTAGTATATCATCAAAAAATACTAACACAAATTTTCTAAGGAATGGTTTGAAAATTGAATTCATCAAACCTTGAAATGTTGAAGGTGCATTGGTAAGGCCAAAAGGCATGACCAAAAATTCATAATGACCCTCATGAGTTCTAAATGCCGTTTTCAGAATGTCTTCAATCTTCATTCTGATTTGATGATATCCTGAACGAAGATCCAACTTGGTGAAGTAAATTGATCCATGCAATTCATCCAGTAATTCATCAATGACAGGAATGGGGAACTTATCTTTAATAGTGAGCTTGTTGAGCTCCCTATAATCTGGACACATGCACCATGATCCATCCTTCTTGTGCACCAATACTACTGGAGCAGAGAAAGAACTTTGACTTGGTTGAATTATACCAGCCTCTAGCATTTCTGCAACCATACGTTCAATTTCACTTTTTTTGACATAGGGATATCTGTACGGCCTGATGTTTGGAGGAACACTTCCTGGAATCAGATGAATAGCATGATCATGATCACGCATAGGTGGGAGACCCTTGGGAGTCTCAAATACCTTGGAATGATTGTCCAGGACTTTTTGGAGATCTGGAGAAATAGATGATTCCAATGTGGAAACATCTAGCGAGCATAATTGTGCAATTACACCTCTTTGCTCCTTTTTTAGAAGCTTTGTCATACCATTAGAGCTGATTATCTTTCCTGGTTTCCCTGCAATACCCCTTAATTCAACTTCCTTTCCTTCCGTAGAAATTTGATGAAAAGTTCTTGAAAATTAAAAGCTATTGTACCCAAGGATTGTAGCCATTGGACTCCTAGTACAACATCAGCACCTCCCATTGGAATGGAAAGCATTGGGCTAGTCAATACATATTCTCCCATGGATAGCTTGATATTATGGCACTTTCCAGAGAAATTTATTGTTCCTCCATTTGCAATCATCACTTGACACTCTGGTGTTGGATATAAGAAGCAATTCAATTCTTTTGCTACCCTACAATGAATAAAATTGTGGTGCTTCCTGAATCAATCAACACTATTACCTTTTTCTTCTTGATTTGTCCTTCTATCTTGATGGTTTGAGGAGTGGTAATTCCTGCCAATGCATTACAAGATATGGTCAGATTTATTTGTTCTTCATCTAGGCTTTGTTCCTGGAGTATATCTTCTTCTTTTGACCTTTCTTGCTCCTTTTCTTCTTCCTCTTCACAATCTATGTAGAATAATTTCTTCTCAGCACACTTATGACCTTTAGTGTATTTGCTATCACAACTGTAACAAAGCCCTTTTGCTCTTTTTTCTTCCAATTGTTTTGGTGTCAACCTTATATGTTGTGGAAGACTAGGGGCAACAACACTTCCGTCTTTATAGTTGTGAGTGGTATGCTTCGTGGTTGCCATAATTTTGTTTTCCATTTTTCTTGCTAACCTGAATGCCTTCTCTAATGAATCAGGTTCCCAAAGGCGAACATCATGTTGGATATTATCCTTTAAAGACCCTATGAACACATCAATTCTATGCTCCTCTGGAATATCTTTTACCCTTATGTTCAATTTTTGGAACTCCTCAATGTGCTCCATTACTGAACCCTTTTGTTTGAGACTTATCAATTGGCTAAAAAAAGTGTTGCTTTTTGTATCTTCATAATGTGCTATCAATTCTTCCGTAAAAATTGCCCAAGTGATAATTTTTTTACGAGAGCAAAGCCATTGATACCATACAAACTGATTTGGTTCCAAATATACAGTTTCCGTAAGTACCTTTTGTGTGTTTTGCACATTATTGAGATCAAAGAACTGCTCCATCTGTAATATCCATGTGGCGGGATCCTTGCCATCAAACTTCCTCATATCAATTTTTGGAATATGGTGGGTCTTCTATCCAACATTAGAGTCTATGGAATCATGATTAACATTGCTTTTGTTCACATCATGAGTTTCCTTTACAACCTTTTCACCATTAGTAAGTATTTCTTGTAGAAAATTTGTCAAATCTTTCTTCAAATCTGACATGTCTGTCTTCAAATCTGCCATGTCTCTCTTCAAATCTGTCTTCGAATCATCCATCTTAGCTTCCATGCCCTTTATCTTAGATTACACACCATTTATCTTAGATTCCACGCCGTTTATCTTAGCTTCTGTTAGCTTTTGTGAGCGTGACATTTGTTGCACTTGTTCTTGTAATTTTGATATATCATGTAGCATTTCTTCCTCTTCTTCATGAGTCATGCTAGAGCTTTCAGGTTCCTTACTAGGTTTTTGCATTTTCTTTCCTAGGGGCATCAGTTACCGATAATAATTCTTTACTATGCCCTTTGAATTCCTTCAAACCTAGCTTACACAAAAATTAAAAAAAAAAAAACTACACACCTTTTTTCACTTTGTAGAAGCCTGATATTGAATCTGATGTATCTCTGTAATTCCAAATCCTCCAATTCTGAAATTGCGATCTGTAGTAGCCTTCTATGTCCTCTTTCCAATGCCACAAGTCTGACCCAATTTGGATTCTCCAAGGAAGAGTTATGCGAAATCTCCCACAGTGACTTGATTATAGACTAGTTTAGTAGAGCAAACTTGTACAACGTGTCGCGAGTCATTGTTTCGACCTATGGATCTAAAAAATGCATACAAGAAGCTACAGTCCGTCCTATTTCTGTACCTTCTTACGAAATTTCAATCCGATCCCCATAGAGAAAGTTATGATGATTTTCCCCAGGTCACTTGTTTTCAATGTAATTCAGGAGTCTGCAAAAAGACCAACTTCCTCAGATCATATCTCCGAAAATATCGTGTGAAAAGCTCTGAAATTCGGATCCAAGGTTCAGCGCGATTTCTTCTCAAATGGGTTTTTTTTTGCAACTTCTGAAACGTCACAGAAAAAAAAGTTATAGCGAAAATGCCACGATGACCTATTTGGAGCAGCGAAACCCTAGAATCCAAAGCTCTGATACCAAATGTTATGAAACCAACTCAAGAAAAGATAGAAAAGATAGATCAACGCCTTAGAATTCAGCCTCTTCGAGGGGGCAACCTCCTTTACATTACATAAATGAACAATTCTTGGATGATACAAATGACAAAACCTCCTTTCTATATATAGGAGTCTAAGGAGTCACAATATAATCTAGCCAACTTAACAATAATAATATAAATCCACAAAAATAACAATAGAGGGATTCTATGAGGCACAGAAATAACAACATGGGGGTAATAGGGGCACAACAATATAAATAAGGGGTATAACTACAATAGTAATGGGGTAATCACTAGTATTATAGGGACCCAACAACCTATTTTGGTCTCCCAATATATACTCGACGGTACGTGGGAGCACAAGTCCGTACTGGCACTTATCGTCTCAAAGTGGAGGAATCACCCAACCAGTAATGAAAACAATAGTTACCAGGCTTTACGATTTTGGAATACGTCTCTAGCCTATACTTCTAAATGTTGTGCGTTAGGTTCCAAAGCATTTTTAGATTCATTAAATTTATTTTACAGTTGATCTTGCTTAAGAAATTTGCCTTTCAGGTTCACCACGTGATGCAGATATGTAATTTCCTAAAATAAAATCTAAGATGATAAACAATCGTTTAATCTTCTTTTTTTTGCAATGAAAATCCTAGCTACTAAGGAAAGAGAGACGATATTATTTCAACATAGAGCAGAGAGCACACACTATATGCACTATCCTAAGTCAAACCAACAAACAGTCTAAATGCAAATGCACATGCATGTATTTGTTTTCAGCCTTCTTAATGTGTGAATGATAAAAAGAAAGCTAAGCGCAAATCTGAATTATTTTTCAAAGCGACATTACTAACAAGTTTCTTTTCAAGACAAAATGAAGACAATGACGACACTTTGTGATTTGGAATTGAAAACTTGCTTTCGACACTTGAAAAACTATTAATTCAAATCAAATACAAGAGTAACAATGTAATCGACTATCAAGAACAATCAGATTCTCTTCTATGACTAAAAACGACACTTGCGACACTTCCAAATCAAGAAACGACAGTTCAATTACGCTACTTATTTGTAAAAGAGAACTAAAAATGGCTCACAATACATAAAAACATTTATAGTTCTTTGCACAATGGAGGCGGAATAATGGCAAGAAAGGGGGTTTCAACAGAGGTATACTGACTACAGACAACAAAACTCCTGAATAGAGCTGAAAAGAGTGAACACAGAAACCAAAATCTAAGAGCAGAAGAGGTCTTGTCTGATCAGTGCACCTGTAACACAGGGAAAGTGAGATGCAGCGCACCTACTACACATGGGAAGTGCAATGCATCCAGATTCCAAAGAAGAGACAGTGCGATGGTCCAGGGACGAGACTTCAACTGGGTTCCGGGTCACAGTTTGCAGCTCAGTTCAAGGATTCAGGCCGAGCAAGCGGTAATCAGTAAATAAATCACAGGAGTAGATCTAAGGAGGTTACTAGAGCCACCGCAAGGGCAATTAGAGAGCTTGTAAATTGATTGTTCAATTCATAAACAAAACCTAGAGATAGACTGAAGCAGCATTGATCTACTTTGCACTTGCATAGAAAATGTAGTTCGAAGGCTAGCTGGCTTGACTTCAAGCTCCGTATATAAGTTTATAAAGCAAACAAATATAGACAAACAAGCAATCTATTCGCTCCCTAGCGGAGTCGCCATTTTGTTATCGGGGAATCTAGTGTCTATGCAGAGCTACTAGTCCCACTAAGGCTGGTAGCTACCTTAGAAACAAACAAACTAAAACCACTTTCGTTTTCCTTTATGAGAAGTAAATAAGAGGGGAAAGAAGGAGACCAACCTCTGTCTTGCGCTTGGTTCCTTGCTTGATTCCTCTCCCTTCTGATAGACCTTTGCCACTTTCTTCCTCGTTTACCCAGCTTCAAAGAGTACCTGTAGAATCAAAGTAGCATAACACTATCCAAGAACAGAGATCTACTATCATAAACAATATAAGACCAGATATATATTGACCACACAAATTCATATATCATTAATCATACAAGAATGTGGAGGAAAAATTGAATAGCTTTATTAATAATCAAGAATAGCAAAGAGGATTACAACCAATTGTTCTAACCCAGCGTCATCCTCTCAGCAAGAAAGCCCTTCTTCACCTCATGAAAAGCTTAGATCACCCAACACTATGATGTTACACCAAGAAACCAGCAACACTTCCTTACAAGATACAAAATTCCAGCCTCCAACCTTCGGATCTCTGGGATGAGAGATCTATATATAGATATTTGCAGAGGTGTGAGTCAGCTCTGGGTTTTTGATTAGTGTCTTCTCTCTGATAGTTCTTGTTTCCACTTGGATATCTCATTGATCTCTTACTCATCCTTGGGCAATTCTGAGAGGCAAGTTTCATAGGAGAAGTTTCTGGAAGATTCCATGATCATCCACCTCGCAAACTGATGAGCCCCAAATTTGGTAACATTTTGGGCTCATTTGGCCTAACTACCCTTGTTGAATCCTTCATTTTTCATAACTTATGCATTATTTTCTAGTATGTTTATGTCATTTGTACGAATAAGGGTAGTCACTATTCCTAGGTGGCTAACACGTGCTCATTGCAGGATTTTGTGACACATGTTGAAGCAAAACCGAGCAGACATGGGCTAGGAGACAGCCAAGCTTGGGTTGAGGATTCGTAGGGGGTTTGTCTATGGCATTAAATAACCTTCATGGGGATCTTCACCCCCAACTCCGAGCTCCAAAGGCCACCAAAACCGGATCTAGAAGGCAGCCAAGCAGATTTCTTGGAAGGAGCTGTTCACTCACAGTTTGGGCAGCCAAGTCCCATAAACTTAGGAGGCCAGCCAGGGCCTCGTAGTGTATAAATGATAAGGCTCCAGCCTTCAAAAAGGACTTTTGAAAAATTCTTGCACATTCTACACTACGTGCTGCTAGCTCTGTTTTGTTCTTTTGTAGCCATTATTGGCATAACTCTTGACTTATGATTATTTTTTGATAATGGGAAGCAGTCAGATTTGATATCAGCTCTGAGGTTTTTATAGGAGCCATAGCTCTTGGGGTTGGGCCCAACCTGAGAGCCTAGGGCCTCCTTATTTGTATTGTTATCTTTCCTTTCAACATTGTGATTTTCCGTTTATGCATCTGAACGAAGTTTGTTGAGCTAAAATTTAGTTGTGTTGGTTAAGTAGGATACTGTTGATGAATAGAATTACTTTGGATGTATAGAATAGATTGATAAAAGCTCCATAAAAGGGTTGCCTGCACTCTCAGTTTCACCTCTCCCTTATTGGATCAGGGGCTGGAATTGTGGAGCCAGTGCTGCTCAACAAAAACACTAGTTTGCTTGGCCATGCAATCATTGGTGTAATGTTTTTTTCATTTGTAGAAATTAGTCATGCGTTTAGACCTTTTTAGATGTTCCTTTGATTAAGTGTTGTACATGGTTTTCTTTGGGAATAAAGCTGTTGTTCATTCGTTTCATTGATAGTTCGAATAGATTAGCTAAGATTTCGGTTGTATGCAGGATTTGGTTGATTCAGTTAAGTGCTCACCGTGCAGGGCTTATCCATCTTTCTCTCATCCACCTAAGCTTCGTCCAGGCCAGCTGCTCCATCTCCTAGTCAGCTTCCTCGTCTCACAACTCCTCTTCTGTCCACGTAACCCTACCTTCTTGCTCTTCCATTGCCTTAGTCTTCCTTAAGACAAGTTAGCTCTCCACACCCTCTCATCACTTCATCCATCAGTCGCTGGGTCATCTCAGACCCCTACCCTACCTCCCTATCCATTCATGCATCCTCTTTCACTCACCCATCCTCCAAAATCCAATTTTAAAACATCTTGTAGAAATTTCTGAACATCCTGTAGAAATTCCTGAAACATCCTGTAGAACCCCTGCAGACTTCCTGTAGAAGCTCACAAACAAGGTTTTTTGGCAACCAAACTTTGTGAAACTCTCTGGAAGAGTGTTAGGGGCTCCTTAGACCCTCTCTGTACCATCCCAACCTTTTCCAAGCATTTCTCCTCCTTGATCCACCCCTGCACAGTGAAAAGCCAGTTAAAAGCACAAGCATGATAATTCTAATAACTTAGTCAAAAATACAAAAAGATGTTTTCTTCAAATAGAGGTAGTCTAGACACATGTATTTTACCTTCATAGAAGTAATGGCATCTCTTTCAGTAGTTTGCATGCTCTCCTTTGCGTCAGTAGGCCTAGCTGGTAGAATTAGGGTTTGCTAGGGTTTGCATTTCTTTTTTGGCTTTCAGTTCTTTCCACAAGTAGATTAGCTTCCTTTGAGTTAGCTTCCATCCATCAGTTAAAAAGCTTCTTCTAAGAGCTCATAGAAGTTGGCTTGAGCCCCTAGCGGACTTGTGCCAGCTGACCAAGTGCCAGCTACAGCAAGAGCTAGTACTTGTGCATACAACACCGTCGCTTCCAAGTTTGTTACGAACTACCGGGTTGATCAAATTAAAGAAGGGAGTTCTAGGAGTTGTAGCATTATTGCTACAATACTGGGGCTCACCATCTTTTTGGCGCCGTTGTTGGGGAAGCGTCAGAGTATTGGTAATTGTTGCTTTTCTTCTATTTTTCCACACTCGCCTTCTGCCAAATAGTTCATTTCATTTCCATTTTGCAATTTCATTTCCGCAAAAGTAAAATAGATATTTCCTGCTTTCATAGATTAGCAATTTCAATTCTGCAAGCATAGATTAGCAATTTCAATTCTGCAAGCGTAGACTAGCAATTTCAATTCTGCAAGCATAGATTAGCATTTCAATTCCGCAAGCGTAGATTAGCATTTCATTCCCGCAATTTCATTTGAGCAAAATAGATTAGTCCTTTCCTGCTTTCATTTCAATTCCGCATTTTCATTTTAGCAAGATAGTTAGTTGCAATTCAATCTATTTCAGTTTTGCAGGTACAAGCAGAAAAAGCAAAAAGCAATCAAAAGCCTTTCCATTTCATGCCTCGTAGGAACAGAGATAAAACTGGCAAATTCCTACCCAACACCCCCACCACTTCACTGAGTCACCCTTCTCTCTTCTTTGGTGACAGTGATCCAGAAGAACTTATAGGCGAGCCTCCTGAGACATACGAAGATCCTATACCAGAAGAAGAGTTAGAAACCATCCCACCTGAAGCCATGGCTGAAGATGGAAGAGAAGATGAGAGAATAGAAGGTGCCTTTCCCATCCGAGAGACCAATGGAGACATGAAAATGAAAAACATAAGCCCCTCCGCTTTACCTCACTTCCATGGATTGACTACTGAAGACCCTGATACCTTCCTGTTTGAGTTTGCTGTCCTTTGTCGAACCTATGACTATACAGAAGATGAGCAAAAACTGAAACTCTTTCCCTCTACTCTCAAGGATGCAGCAATACGCTAGTTCATGGGATTACCTGGAAACAGTATCACCACTTGGGCTCAGATGCAGCAAGCTTTCAATACCAAATACCGGGATTACTGTAGGTCCAAGGAAGCCAAGGGAGAGATCTTTCGGATGACCATGGGAAATGAGGAGTCTTTAGAAGATTATGAGGAAAGATTCCAACTTAGCTATAAATGGGCCAGGTGCACACTTGACCCTGAATCTCTCAAGTTGGTCCTACTCCGAGGAGTCCCTGAAGACCTCCTAGATACCCTTCACATGCTAGCTGGAGGAGACATCTACCAACTACCTTACGAGGATATAAAGACTGTGTTTAGAAACCACTCTAGGGCAGCCCGGAAAAGAGGTAGGGGAAACCCCCTTTCAGCTAGTACTACTTTCTCCAAGCATGAGTTTGTTAATCAGCTGGAGGACCTCAAAAGTGAGGTGAGACAGACCATTTCCATGCAACTTGATACATTCCAGATCCAGCAAAAGAAAGAGGAAGCTGAGAGGGCTTTGGCCATCTTCTGTCCTAGGTGTACAAGGAAGCACCCTAAGAACGAGTGTCCCTTACACTCGGTAGAGGTATGCTTCGTTTGTGAGGAGAACCACCCCACAAACCAATGCCCAACCTTACCTGGGTTTAAGGCCATGTACCAAGGAACTGAGGCACCCACTGAACCTCTCTACCTCCTCAATCAAAGAAGGCCGCATGGACCTAGACCCTACCAACAGGGTATGCAAGGGACATCCCAAGCTTATTATAGCCCCAACCAATCTGCTCCTATGCCTTCTTGGGGGCCCCCTGCTCATCCTCCCTGGTCTATGCCTCCTCCATGGTCTTACCCACCTCAATACCATACTCAGCCCACTACTCATTCGTTTCACTCACATGTCCAGCCACAGCCTCAGTGGAATGCACCTCAACCGGGGTGGAGGCCCCAGTACAACACTCCTCCCGCCATTTTGCCTCCACCACCAGCTCAACCACAACCATTACCTCCTGCTCCTCCGAGACAACCGCAAATGCCTGCCCAACCGAACCTGAACCCCAACAACCGACACGCCCAACAGGTATATACCGGGGAAACAACCTGCCCTACCTATGCTATGGAGATCTAGGAGATCAACCTGCGATCCAGGAAGACTCTTCCGGATCGCCAAACTCCTCCCTTAGAGGACGAGGAAGACAAACAGGAAAGTGAACCCAAGGCCACTCCACCCTTTCCTGAGAGACTAACAGTAACCACACAACCCGACCCAGAGGAGAATGAGCTTCTGAGAGAACTCAAACAGTTGTGTGTAAGAATACCACTTCTCCAAGCCATCAAAGATGTACCGATATACAAAAAATTGGTTAAGGAAAAGTGTTTCAGGCACCCAGGCAGGTGAAAAATAGATGCCTCAACCATCAATGTCATAGGACAACTGTCTGATCTTATGTTGGGGCAAGTAATCTGTCCAAAGTATTTGGATCCTGGGAGTCCTGTAGTTGATGTCCACATCAAGGGCACCATCATACCCCACACCTTGATTGATTTAGGGGCTGCCATTAATGTGATGACCAGGGATACCATGCTTAAACTCAACCTTCAGGGTTCCTTAAGGAAGACCTCGAGAGTCCTGCAGTTGGCAGATTGCTCCACTGTGACTCCCGAAGGGATTGTGGAGGATGTCTTGGTCTCTGTTGACTCCTGGGAGTATCCTGCAGACTTCTTGGTTCTTCAGCCAAAGGCAAAGCTTACCGGATACCCCCTTATTTTGGGAAGACCTTGGCTAGCCACTGCGGATGCCTACATAAGCTGCTGAGCAGGGAACATGACCATCAAAAATGGTCCTATGTCCAAACAGCTAGTCCTATACCCTCCTGCCCAACCTCTATTAGAGCATGACTTACCACTTTGGTTGGAAGAAGGAGAAGAGGATGAGGTGTACTCTGCACCCTTGTGCACCTTAGAGACCACCAGGGGAGGTCCTTAAACTGAGGATGATTTGATTGAGACCTTGATTCAGAATCTGCCTCCCAGTGCATTGTCCTTAGAGAAATTGGTGGAAGATACTCAAGCCAGCACCTTAGTGGACCTTTGTGTGACCGATCCACTCTCTCCCAGGGTCAAAAATGTGGAGTTTGGCCCCGAGAGATCGTTAAAGATCAGCTCATCCCTATCTCCTTCCCACGAAAAGGAGCTATATAGTCTGTTGGCCAGTCATCTAGATGCTTTCACTTGGAGCTATAAGGAGATGAAAGGAGTCCACCTTCACTTGTCCTTGGGGTACCTTTTCTTACCGAGTCCTTCCCTTTTGGCTATGCAACGCTCTTGCTACTTTCCAAAGAGCAGTATTGAGCATCTTCTCTGAGCTGGTCCATGATTCGGTGGAAATCTATATGGATGACTTCACTCCCTATGGGTCCAACTTCCAAGAAGCATTGTCCAATCTGGGAAAATTCCTAACCAAGTGCATTGAGATGAACCTGTCCCTTAGTCTGGAAAAATGTGAATTCTTGATGACTGAACGGACCGTGCTAGGACATACCATTTCTCACCAGGGATTGCAGGTGGATCCTGATAAAATTGCTCTCATCAAAAAGGTTCCACCTCCTCAGAAAGTAAGAGATGTTCGGAGTTTCCTAGGCTTAGCAGGATATTATAGAAGGTTTATAAAATATTTCAGTAAGCTAGCCTCGCCACTGTTTGGACTCTTAGCAAAAGATGTTGAGTTCAAATGGACGGACGACTGTCAAAGGGCTCTGAATGAATTAAAGGATAAGTTGGTGTCCGCCCCGATATTAAGAGGTCCAAACTGGGCCCTACCTTTCCACATCCACACTGATGCCTCGAACAAAGCCATAGGGGCAGCCTTAGGACAAGTTGAACAAAAACTCCCATATGCCATATACTTTGTCAGCAAAAACTTATCCAAGGCAGAACTGAACTATACTGTAACTGAGAAAGAGTTCCTGGCTGCGGTCCATGCCCTGAACAAGTTCCGACACTACATCATTGGCTATCAAACATTTGTACATACTGATCATGCTGCAATTAGATATTAATGAATAAACCAGATGTGAATGCTCGTATTATTAGATGGTTACTTCTGTTGTAGCAATTTGATTTGACTATCGTTGACAAACCAGGTAAAGAAAATGTTGTTGCTGACTCCTTGTTTAGATTGGATTTACCTGCAGGTGAAGATGGAACAGTGGACGACCAGATGCCAGATGAACATCTGTTTGCTATCTCAGTACTCTCCCCATGGTTTGCTGATATAGCAAACTATCTGGTCTCAACACAGTTCCCTTCTCATCTATCTTCCAAGGAGAAAAGTAGAATTGTAAGGAAGAGTGCCTCGTTCACTTGGATCGGGGGCAACCTGCTCAAACTTGGCCCCGATCAGATCTTAAGGCATTGTGTAAGGAAGGAGGAAGTCTTTGACATCCTCCTAACCTGTCATGACAGGCCTTGTGGAGGACATTTTGCAGCCAAGAGGACTGCCTTCAAAATTCTACAGGCAAGCTACTATTGGCCCACGCTTCATCAAGATGTCAAGAGATATATCAACCAATGTGACCGATGCCAAAGGATGGGGAAGCCAACCCCAAGGGACGAAATGCCTCTCCAACCTCAAGTGACTCTTGAACCATTTGAGAAGTGGGGCATGGATTTTGTGGGTCCTATCAATCCTCCTTCAAGGCAAAGGTCTTACATCATTGTGTGCACAGACTATCTGACCAAGTGGGCAGAAACCAAGGCAATCAAAGCAACAACGGAAGAAAAGGTGGCTGAGTTTTTAAGAGAAAACATCTTCTACAAATTTGGCTACCCAAGAGAGCTAGTCACTGATCAAGGAAGCCAGTTCACCTCCAACTTAATTGAAGATTTGCTTGCTCATCACAAGATCAATCATAGGACTTCCACCCCCTATCATCCTCAAGCAAATGGGCAGGTGGAAGTCACCAATAGAGCATTAGAAGGGATTTTGACTAAGGTGGTGAGCAGCAACAGAAAGGATTGGGCAGATTGCCTGGTTGAGGCCACCTCGGCTTACAACACCAATTGGAAGACCACAACCGGTTTCACACCTTATGAATTGGTCTATGGGAAGAGAGCTTTGCTGTCAATTGAGTTCAAGTACAACACATTGAGGATGGCAGCTCAGCTGGACCTAGATCTCAGCCACGCCCAACAAGAAAGGTTATTGCAGCTGAATGGGCTAGATGAACACAGAATGTAGGCCCTTCTCCACTTAGAAGTGGTTCAACTTCAGAGGAAGATATGGTATGACCGGCACCTCAATGACAAGTAATTCCAACCAGGAGATTTGGCGCTGTTGTATGATTCCAGACACAAGGATTTCAAGGGGAAGCTGAGGACAAGATGGTTAGGGCCATATGCAGTGGAGAAGTGTAATGATAATGGGTCTGTTCTTATCTGGACCATCGATGAGGAAGCCATCCCCATGCTCGTCAATGGACATCGACTAAAGATCTACAGGAAACCTCTTTTGAGGCAAGAATTCATCAAAACTGTGGAAAAATCAGTACTGGTCATAGAGAAGGGTTTGCCTCTATTTTGGGCATACCCTGAGCATTAAAAAAAAAAAAAAATTCATAATAAAAAAGATCCTTGGGTGAAAACCTTTCTGAGGCTCCCAAGGTAGATGGTAGGGGTGAAAACCTCATTGAGGCGCCCTTGCTGTCTCTCTGAAAAATTGGAATAAAAACAAAAAAGATCCTTGGGTGAAAACCTCTCTGAGGCGCCCAAGGCAGATGGTAGGGGTGAAAACCTCATTGAGGCACCCCTGCTGTCTCCTCAAAAAAAAAAAAAAAAAAAAAAGAGAAAAAAAAGAAAAAAAGAAAAGAAAAAAGAGGCAGTAACAGAAAACAGGCTCAAGCTTTGGAAATTAATGGAGGTTGCAGGTATTCCATGCAGAAAAGGAGGCTTCTCAACTCAAGGATAAGGGTCCCTACCATGCTACTAGGTGACCTCACCAGCACTCCCCCAAGAAACACTCATCTCTTCCAAGGTTTGGGCACGGTCTGGTCAGAGTTTAGCCTCCTACAGGAAGCTACAGGACTTTCTATAGGAAGTTCTGTATTTCTACAGGAAACTTCTTGTAGAATCTTGGAATGGGCCAGGACCGACTGTGTAGGAAAATTTGAAGCCCGAAGTCCAATAAGGAGGCATGCAACCAATTTTTTTCTCCAGCACCCACTGTTGTTGCCTCCTTCCACCACCATGGTTGCCATACGATTGAAATACCTGCGCAGTCAAACCAGAATGTTGGACTTTCAGAAGAAATCATTTTCAAATGAAAAACAAAGCATGCAGAGGCCGCTGTGCTACCTGTCAAAGCAATTCGAAGACCCTGCAACTGTGAACGTGACTGCACCGTTTCAGCATGCACCTGAGAAGGAGAAATGACTACAGGATGTCCTATAGGAATCCTGTAGCAGTTGATCCAGCTAAAGCGCATGTTATGGAGATACCTGAAACTCGTGAGCCAGCGCATCCACTATCCACAGCCGAGCAACCGGTCTCGTCACCAGCAGCAGTCAGCAAACCGGAGCTCCCGTGCCTGTGCACGAAGTGGCAGCAAGCGGATCTGTCACCCTCGTCCTGAAGCGTGAGAAAAATAACGTCACAGCCGCACAGGTAAGTGCCTCACCCTGTTTCATCAAATCACATGAATAATACTTTAAAATGTGTGTAAATATGAAAATGAATGGGTTGAGCAAGTCGGGTAGCCATTCAATTGGCCACCACAACCAGCTCAACGGCCTCGTCCGATCCGAAAAGCTTTGGGGGCGTCGACAAGGCAGGAAATGGACACGTGGGAAGAGTCCAGTCGGAGAGAAGCATGATCTAACAGGAGTGGCAGCGGTAGATATGCAGGGAATGATGCGGCGGTCAGGCAGACATTCATTGGAATGATCACAGGTGACGTCGGCCAATGGGCCGACGGGGACAGCTCACCCCCACGCCACGAGTTCCGCAGAGATTCAAATCTACCGGCTAGATCGCGTATGGCGCACTACACTCATTTATTCCAACCGCTTTGCAACCGAGTACTCATCCACAATTTCCTGAAGGTTGATACTCCGAGCTCTCAGCCTGCTCAGCGTCCTGTTGTTGCACAGAAGGCCCAGAACTGCTAAAGCACTCCCCAGAACCCGTGCACGACTCCTACAGGAAGCTGTGCTACAGGAAGCTCAACGTTACGGAAAAATCAAACTGTTCACGTCAAAGGTGGCAAGTCTGGAACGAGGTAAGCTTGAACATAGTCCTCCCATGCAATTGGTTCGAAAGGTGGTGAAGTCGACGTACAAAAGGGGTAGAAAACTGTAAATTTCAGTCTGTGCATGAATTTGCAAGTGTCTTCTTATTTCTGCATGAGAATTGTCATCGTCGTGTATATGCGGGATTTTCTACAGGGGTTGGTTCATAATTGAGCCACTGTCAAGGCTCACCTGTAGACAGTCGTAAATTTTTAACTCTGTGCATGATAGAGGCGTAAATCTGCGCTCTGTCTGAGGAAATCCCAAAGGTCCATCTTTGTATACGCGCCAGCCAGCTCAGGCCACCACAGCAAGCTTTTACCATGTCGGGTGGGTTCATCAGGAAAGAGCCCACAGACTCAAAGAAACTACGGGAAACCCCTGAGGTGGTAGACCTGTTTTCTCGTGCACGGTGGATGTCATTCTGTGACAAGCTTCAAGGTCACAACGACGAGGTTGCAGAGGAATTCTTGCGATCCTTGCAACCAAAGTCCAAAACGTTGGCTGTTGTCAACTTCAGAGGTTTGACCCTCAGGCTTACCCCACAGTTCATTAGCATGGTCACTGATTTACCGATGGGGGTACCTTGGGATAAGGAGGAGAGAAAACTAGGCCAGAAGGCTAAGAGGGAATTCTTTTTGCCGGAGGAGCAATTCTCAGAAGACAAGAATGGAGTGTGAAGAACCAGCCTACAGCCGTTCTGGAGTGAGGTTAGCTTCCAAATTATGAAGTATATCACGTGCGAGGGGCGATTCAGCATCGTGTATGGATACCATTTTCGGCTGCTCACAGAACTTAGACACCAAAAGGACCTACCCTCAAAGAAAAAGTTGAGCATCCCTTACTTCGTCCTGCAGTCCATGACCGAGTGTGCCACTAAGCTGAAAGAGGGGACGCCAGATCAGATAGCCCATCATGAGCTCATTAAGCTCCTCATGGAAGACACACTTCACACGTATACCGTCCCTCTCTCCTGGGAAACCTTCCAAAATTTGACTAAGGATGATGACATCCGAGTGTTGGCTGAGGAGCTCACCTCCTCCAGCAGCGAGGAGAAGGAACCAATTCAAACAGAAAAGAGGGAGAAAGGCCGAGAAAACATGGCCAGAGCACCAAAGAAAGAGCAAAAGGGAAAGCATGAGGAAAAGAAAGATCCCAAGGGAAAACAAGAGGAAAAACAAGCTGCCAAAACAGAGGGTGACAAAACCACATTAACCCCCAGGGAGAAATGGCTATAGAGCAGAGTGGAAAGGACTGAAAAGGTCCATGTCAGTGAGGGCACCTCTAAGGCAGCCTCAGCAAAATTGAAAGAAAAATCACCCTCAGCCAAGCAGGCTAAAACGATGCCATCCGTTTCTACAGGAAAATTGAAAACGGCTTCTATAGGAAGCCAGAAATCAGCCACTACAGGGCTCTCTACAGGAAGTCCTGAGAAAAGAACACAGAAGGAGAAGACGGCCGAAATTCTTGCTTGGGAGGCAGCAGCTGTGTTGGCCACCCTAATAACCTCCCCCAAGCCAAAGGAGAAACACAAAAGGGAGATTCCTCTGTATTTCAAAGCAAGGAGAAGTGTGAGAATTAAAACTGGCAGGCCCCAACCTCCATCTAAAGACCCAATTACTGTCGAAGACTCCCCTACCTCGCCAAGGGAGAAGTCCCCCTCCAAAGTATCAGTCACTTATGAGCGGGGGAGCCCCAAGACAACTACCTAGAGGGAGAGAATGGAAAGGTCAACGTAAAAAACCCCTCTACAGGATGCTGAAGCAGTTCTACAGGAAACTTTAGCCAAGCTCAAGGAGACTGAAAGAATGGAGGGGGAGGCAACCACCTCACCACAAAGGGAAGCAGAGGTAGAACACATCATGGAGCCTATCCCCCAGCCCAGCTTGAGCTCTTATTATAACTTTTTAGAGGCCGGAAAAATTATCCCACAAAAATTCACTGTACCGCTCTTCTTTGCATTGGAAGAAGAAAGAGTACGAACCCACACGTGGATGAGGATAGCTAAATCTAAAGGAGTAGAAGATATAGGCCCTTGGAGGAACAACTCAAGGAGGCAAGAAGAGAATTAGCTATGGCCAAGCACGTGGGAAACTGCCAGCTAGTATTTCTACACGAAGAGAATGAGAAGCTCAAACTGCAGCTACAGGAACAGAGGAGAGAAAGGGGCACAGCCTCAGGGGACACTACCACAGAACCTCAAGGCAAAGAAGGAATGCAAGCTGTTCTTGAGGAACTAAACCAACATCTACAGGAAAGGGAACTACAAGTAGACATAGAGATACAAGCTCTCAAACAGCAGTTGCAGGAAAAAGAGGCACAACTGGCTTGCATGGCCAGTTGGGCTATGGATGCTCTACAATGTAGGCAGCCGGCCAAATCTTATGGCCTATACCTACGGGACCAGTGGCTGCAATTCCAGATTAATGCATTAGCACAGAGGGGTATCTCCCAGATCCAAAACCCCCAGCAGTTCACAGATTTATGCAACAGTAGCTCCTCAGAGGACAAGGCCAAGCTATCAGAGTTCTACCTCTATAATTTGGCCCTTCTTAATGTAACTTCATGGGACCCCAACACGGTTGTGGGAGATATGCAGCTAATGGAATTTACCTCATGGTTAAACCACGAAGAAAAGAGAGCGTTAGAGGTCAAAGATGTTATGAACCGGGAGTTAAATGAACCATTGTTAATCAGAGCAGAGCCAGGGGACCCCACTGCATTGATATTCGCCTGCCAACACCTAACAACCAACCCGCAGGCTTTACTAAAATATATGGATTAGTAGGCTCGGGCTATATCACATTTCGAGGATATGGAGCGACTACTAGGGGAAAATTGTGTTCATGCTTGCACCCGGAGGTGGAACACATTGTCCCACAGCCTCAAAATCAAGGAGTATCACACTCCAACTAGAATGAGGGAGGGCCTAGTACAAGTACCTCTCTACAAGAAGTCCATGCAGAACCTCTAGGCCAGCTGGATCGGCCTCAAGCTAAGCCCACCTTTGCTTCTAGGATTGGTAGAAGGAAGCACAGAAAAGGAAGAACATAAGCAATGGGAAGAGGTGGAAAAGAAGGCCGTGTTCCATGACAGTGAGGAGGATACTACTTCAGAATCCTGGGATGTGAGAGTGGCGGTTAAAGCAATGAAGGACGAGGAGCTGGATTAGTTGCTCAAGGATGAGCAATCATTTTAGCAGGGGGGTGATGATGAGCCCCAAATTTGGTAACATTTTGGGCTCATTTGGCCTAACTACCCTTGTTCAATCCTTCATTTTTCATAACTTATGCATTATTTTCTAGTATGTTTATGTCATTTGTACGAATAAGGGTAGTCACTATTCCTAGGTGGCTAACACGTGCTCATTGCAGGATTTTTTGACACATGTTGAAGCAAAACCGAGCAGACATGGGCTAGGAGACAGCCAAGCTTGGGTTGGGGATTCGTAGGGGGTTTGTCTATGGCATTAAATAACCTTCCTCGGGATCTTCACCCCCAACTCCGAGCTCCAAAGGCCACCAAAACCAGATCTAGAAGGAAACCAAGAAGATTTCTTGGAAGGAGCTGTTCACTCACAGTTTGGGCAGCCAAGTCCCATAAACTTAGGAGGCCAGCCAGGGCCTCGTAGTGTATAAATGATAAGGCTCCAGCCTTCGAAAATGACTTTTGAAAAATTCTTGCACATTCTGCACTACGTGCTGCTAGCTCTGTTTTGTTCTTTTGTAGCCATTATTGGCATAACTCTTGACTTATGATTATTTTTTGATAATGGGAAGCAGTCAGATTTGATATCATCTCTGAGGTTTTTATAGGAGCCATAGCTCTCAGGGTTGGGCCCAACCTGAGAGCCTAGGGCCTCCTTATTTGTATTGTTATCTTTCCTTTCAGCACTGTGATTTTCCTTTTATGCATTTGAATGAAGTTTGTTGAGCTAAAATTTAGTTGTGTTGGTTAAGTAGGATACTGTCGATGAATAGAATTACTTTGGATGTATAGAATAGATTGATAAAAGCTCCATAAAAGGGTTGCCTGCACTCTCAGTTTCACCTCTCCCTTATTGGATCAGGGGCTGGAATTGTGGAGCCAGTGCTGCTAAACAAAAACACTAGTTTGCTTGGCCATGCAATCATTGGTGTAATGTTTTTTCATTTGTAGAAATTAGTCATGCATTTAGAACTTTTTAGATGTTCCTTTGATTAAGTGCTGTACATGGTTTTCTTTGGGAATAAAGCTGTTGTTCATTCGTTTCATTGATAGTTTGAATATATTAGCTAAGATTTCGGTTATATGCAGGATTTGGTTGATTCAATTAAGTGCTCACCATACAGGGCTTATCCATCTTTCTCTCATCCACCTAAGCTTCGTCCAGGCCAGCTACTCCATCTCCTAGTCAGCTTCCTTGTCTCACAACTCCTCTTCTGTCCACGTAACCCTACCTTCTTGCTCTTCCATTCCCTTAGTCTTCCTTAAGACAAGTTAGCTCTCCACACCCTCTCATCACTTCATCCATCAGTCGCTGGGTCATCTCAGACCCCTACCCTACCTCCCTATCCATTCATGCATCCTCTTTCACTCACCCATCCTCCAAAATCCAATTTTAAAACATCCTGTAGAAATTTCTGAACATCCTGTAGAAATTCCTGAAACATCCTGTAGAACCCCTGCAGACTTCCTGTAGAAGCTCACAAACAAGGTTTTTTGGCAACCAAACTTTGTGAAACTCTCTGGAAGAGTGTTAGGGGCTCCTTAGACCCTCTCTGTACCATCCCAACCTTTTCCAAGCATTTCTCCTCCTTGATCCACCCTTGCACAGTGAAAAGCTAGTTAAAAGCACAAGCATGATAAGTCTAATAACTTAGTCAAAAATACAAAAAGATGTTCTCTTCAAATAGAGGTAGTCTAGACACATGTATTTTACCTTCATAGAAGTAATGGCATCTCTTTCAGTAGTTTTCATGCTCTCCTTTGCATCAGTAGGCCTAGCTGGTCGAATTAGGGTTTGCTAGGGTTTGCGTTTCTTTTTTGGCTTTCAGTTCTTTCCACAAGTAGATTAGCTTCCTTTGAGTTAGCTTCCATCCATCAGTTAAAAAGATTCTTCTAAAAACTCATAGAAGTTGGCTTGAGTCCCTAGCGGACTTGTGCCAGCTGACCAAGTGACAGCTACGACAAGAGCTAGTACTTGTGCATACAACATCGTCGCTTCCAAGTTTGTTACGAACTACCGGGTTGATAAAATTAAAGAAGGGAGTTCCAGGAGTTGTAGCATTATTGCTACAATACTGGGGCCCACCACAAACTGTCTCTGCCACTTGTCTATTCTCGTCCATCGCACCCTATAGAATGGCTTTTCAGTATGCACTGCACCTCTCGTGTGCATTTAGGTGGGATGCATCGCACCCTCAGCACTGAGCAATCAGTATGGTCTAGTTTTGACCATTTCTGAGTAGTTTTTCGTGGAGAACTTCTGGGAGATGATGTAAGCAGTTGACATAGTGCTTTTAGGGGTTGGAACAACACTTTTAGGGACTTAGGAGCCCTTGGTTTATGGACATATTTGATTGGAGTTGCAGTGCCCAAAAATGTCTATAACAAATTGGCCCCCTTTGGGCCTCGCCTTAATACAAAACCAAACTTATAAAATATTTCCGCCACCCATATAATAAATGTGACCCCGTTGCTGTGTTGGTGAGGCGTGGTTGTTGGAGCGCCCAAGTCATGTCTTCAATTCCGGATCCGACCCAATCTATTTTAAAACTGCGCCAACTTCATGCTGACGTCACCCGAGCCACATGGCGGCCTCTGGATCTGCCACATGGTAGCTTGCCATTCGTTGCTCAGAACATAATATTCTTAGAATATTCGAAGGAATATTCTGTGGAATATTTAATTTTATTTTTTTCAAAAAATTCAAAATTTCAATGTTATTGGGCAATTCTTCTTTTTGGCATAACTTTCTCATACAACAACCGTTTTCCGAACCGTTCACGGCGCTGAAATTAGGAAGATGAGATCTATCCGATCATTTAGGTTCACAACACTTTTGAACACTCTGAAATTTGAGCTATCACTGAATTCTTGGATCAATATCTGATCAAGAAATCAAGTCAGATGTGATATCCTAGAGAGCAAAACTAGTCTTTTAGCCCCCCACAAGCAAGTTGCTAGCAATGTTCCTCTTGGTTCACATGGATTGCATGTGCACAGTCATAGCAAGGTGATTCTCCATTAGCTCATAGGGTTGAATTACTTTCTCCACTAGTTCAATCTCATATCTAGGTTCGCTACTTTCAACATCCTCTTCTAGCCCCTATAACCCAAAAGCACCTTTGCATGGCTTACAAATCCCAACCTAGACCTGGTAAGAGGAATCAAGTCAGATGTGATATCCCGAAGAGTATAACTAGTCTTTTAGCCCCCAACAAATTGATTGATAGCTTTCCCCCCACCATTTATTCCAATGCCCATTCCAGCCACACAGTGCCAGAAAGCCAGAGAGAAAGCCATTTCCCTTTTAGACAGACAGAAAGAAAAACCTTTCCCAAGTGGAAGCTAGAACGTTTTCATGGAGGCATGCTTTAGGAAGACAATTCTCAGGGATCTTGTCCCTAAAAATAGAATTTTCCTTTAGCGATGTCAACCTTATACACCCAACAAGAGGTTGCCTAGCAAGTCATTAGGTATTGGCCTAATGTAGTGGTAACCCAATTTTTTCATTGTCAAGCAGATTCAAGCCATTGTCTTTTTAATCAAATTTTCTTTAACTTGTTGTGTTACTAAAATAACTCTTGTTCATATGCTCAGAATGGCACCCACAGTGTTTGATTGTTCACCAACGTAGTAAAACTATTACAGTCCACTTGTTAAACTAAACTTGGAACCAAAATCTCGTAGTCATGATTTCTTCTTATTTACAGTAGAATTTGATTATAATTTTTTGTGAAGACTTTATTGTTTTTCATATGGTGCAATTGGAGATCAAGTCAGCAATTTCTGCTACCACCCTTCTTTGGTTACTGTGTTTTCCATGCAATTAATATTAAGCTTTATGTTCTGGTGGTGAAGAACTGATTTTGTCTTTTCCGTGCAATCTATTGACCCAAATTTATTAACATTGGTTTTGCTTAACATTAGCAAGGTTAGCATTGAGAAATATCAACAATTCACTATTTCATTAACGTAGCAGACTACTTTGCTTAGATTGTAGCATTATTTCATTAATTTAGTACACTATTCATCAATTCCTGTACTGATGATCAATGCATTTTTTTCAATGTCTTCTAATGGACCTGTTCACTCGATGTCGATATTGGCAGTCTGAACAACACAGTACACATTTCCAGTTCCAAAGGTACACAATAATCACTTCCTATTCTACATCGACTTTTAGTTAACACTGACATAAGCACTCTGAGCAGCTCAGTAGACATTTGCAGTCCCAAAGGTACACAAAATCACTTCCTGTTCTACATCCAATTTCATTGTTCAACTTGTTGTTATGATTTTGTGACTTGTAATTGCATTGCATTACTAAACATATTATTGCATCAAACACTTAGTCATCATCATGTCTGCTATGTCTGAGAAACACAATTTGCAATTAGTCTTGCAAAAGCATCACTTATTTCGCATGAACAATTTCTCATATCTAATTGGAGACTGTTTATTCAATAGTTTAGAACTTTTGCTAGATTTTCGATACACATCAGTAGAGCTAAGGAAAGGAACAATAGAGTATTTTAGAGATTGTCTCGAAAAACAAGATAGAGAGGCAATTTTGTCTTACGAACATGAACTGCATGAAGAATCACTTAAAGAAATGCATAACATTAGCAACCATGAAATGGCTAGATCTGCCTCAAACAATATACCACTAGGATCTAGAGGTCTATGAGGAGATATTTTCTGTATCCATTGGCTCTCAAATTGGCTGAAAATTCCAATTAGGGTTTGGTCCAAAACAAAGATGAGAATTTATTTTCACTTCAATTCAAGTGTTGGAACAGATACTCATGACATATTATTCCATGATGATGATCCTATGAATGGGCACTTCGAACCTTTGGTTCATAGGCACTCTATAATGGATTGTACCTTCCAACAACAAAGAAACACCTCATATGAACAAATGAACTTATCCAGTAAACAAGATAACATAGAAACATGTCTTCTTCGAAGTAAAGAAGATACAAGTGAAATAAAGATATCTCATGCTAACACTGAAACATTTGATGTAGCAATTGTGACAAATACTGAGGAAGTTGTAATGTTTCATTCAACACATTCCTCAAAGAACAATATTGAAACACAACCTGAAACAAAATGTCAATTTGTCGAAACTAAATTAAAACCATCTTGTCACTTAAACAAGCACAAGAGAAGTTTATCTTTGCATGTGCTTAAGGACATTGCTCGGAAAAATTTGAAAAGGAAAAAAATAGGCATTGAGTATAACAAAATTACAATGAAACAACAAGTAGTTCTAGAAAACATAGAAGATGTTAGTGAGACATTGAGATTTTGGTCACTTAGAAACTTGAAAAAACACATTAGAAACAAAGCACAAACAGAAATTGTAACTTCTTGTCTGTTAAGCAAATAGACGAAAAGGTTATCTCTGCATTTTCTTAAAGGCATTATTCGGAAAAAATTGAAAACACAGAAAATAAAACTTGCATTCAACACAACAAAAATGAAACAAGAAATAGTCATAGAAAACTTGGACTACAGTCCATCTGCAACAAGATCAAAGGATCTTTCAACACAATCAAAGAAATCAAGAAAATCTGATCTATTGATTCAATCAAGATCAATGAACAAACTAACAGAATTATCAAAGTTTGAACAAATATATCAAACACAAATAACTGACACACCTATTTTCGATTGTTCATCATGTGAAATAACTTTTTTCAAAAGAGACATTTGCTTCGTGAAACAAGCAAATCAAACAACACAAAATAAGATTAGGAAACTATCGACTAGTTTCGAGAATGTCAAATCTAGTGTTGAAAATGGCTATATTTGTAAACATTGCAAAAAAGCAATTGAACATGAAACAATCGCTAAATATGCAGTTCCTGAACAGATAAGAAGAAACAATGCCACTAGAACACTCACACAACTCACTGAACTAGAAGAAAGACTAGTTGCATTAAGCCCTTTTTGCAAATAAAAGAAATGGGCCATCAACATAAGAAGCCATAACTAGGCTTAACTGGAGGAGTCATCAATTTCCCCACTAACATTTCTAGAATTCAATTTTCATTGCCACGAACTATAAAAGACACTAACACAGTTGCCATTGTTGTCAAAAAAACTTTAAGATTCAAAAGTGCTTATGCATTTGGCCAAGTTTGAGTTCACAAAGTGATGAAAGCATTAAAACAATTATGCAAAAGAATGCTTTACAAGCTCGAGAACACTACCATAAATGACAATTGGAAAGAGGCATTCCTACAAAACCAAGAGGCATATCAAAGTTCAAGTGAAGCTGAAGATAGCGAACACGATAACCAAGAAAATGATGAACCAACGACAAAAACATTGGTCCATGGATTCATTGATGCACATACTATCCATGACCTTGTAAATAAACAAATTAACATTGCACCTACTGCAGGTTACATGCCATTATGAATCTTCAAAGATAAGTACTCAGAAGAAATGAGTTTCCCATCACTTTTCTATGGCAACAAACGCCCAACTCACATCTCCAAAAACTTTACATATCAAAAGATTTGTCACTAGGAAGTGCTTCATAAAAACACTGAATTTTCTTATCATACTACAAACGTGTTTTATAAAGCAGTTTGCATTATCATAAATCAAGTCTTGAATACAATGTGGATTAGAATTAGAAAAGGGCAGTTAAAAGGTAGAAAACTAATGACAAAAGATGTTGAGTCAAAACCGAACCTAGATCATATTTTAAAGTCTGAAATTGGGTACATGGACCTAAAAACAATTTGTACCTCACCTAACTACCACCAGCAAATGCAGAACAAAATCTATGCAATGATCTGACAACTAGGGCTGCCCACTTTATTTGTGTCCTTTACTAGTGTAGAGAATCTTTGGGATCCTTTAATGCATGCATTGAGACACATTAAACAAAGCACTAGAAAACCAAACACAAATGAAATCAATGAAAATGAGCCAAGCTCATTAATAATAAACGACCCTGTTACTTGTGTACGTTACTATAGATCTAGGAGGAACACACTACATCAATTGATATCTCATGATCAAAAGTATTATGGAGAGCTCAATGACTACTTCTATTAACAAAATTCCAAAATCAACTCAGTGAACATGAACATGGCTTAATTTGGATAAAATCTGCACCAATCTATGGTCAAAATACAAACATTGAAGTCAAAAAATTCGTTGATAAATAGTTGTCAACTAATTCATTGCTAATTGCAAAGGAACTTAGAGCTCTACAACACCATTGTCACACAAAATGTTGTAGGAAGCACAAAAATTCTAATTTCAGATTTAATTTCCCAATACCACCGATTGAAGTAACAAAAATAATTGAGCCTCTTGAATTCGATAGCGATAAAACAAAATCACATGCAAAGTTAATCTTTGAGACAATAAACAATACAAGATACAGTGAACATGATACATTTGATAGCTTCTTGGCTAAACTTGGACTAGTACATAATGAATACATACATGCCATCCAATGTACGCTAAATTGAACAACTCTGTTATTGCAAAGAAAAACAGTTGTCACATGGATGAATAACTTTGCACAACACATTCCGGGAATTTGGATTGCAAACACTGATTCCCAATTTGTACTTGACTCATATGCAGCTGCAATGTATTGCAGTTCCTATATGACAAAAGAAGATAAAACACTCACAAGAACATTTAAAAACATACACGAAGATCATGTCAAAACAAAATCTGACATCGTAAATACGATTAGTTCTTTAGGGAAAGCTTTGGTCAACTTGCAACAAATGTCTGCACAACAAGCAGTGCATATTGTGTTATCGCTTCCACTAAACTGTAGTTCATGAAAGTGTGTATTCATTAACACATCTCCTATCGATGAATGTGCATTTTTTCTTAAAATAAAAAAGGACCTACAAAAGGAAGAAGATGACTCAAAAGACATAATGTGCCCATCAATCATTGACTACTATGTTCTATGACCTATAGCTATTGAACTTGTATGCTTAGCAGAATTTGCATCTAGTTATACAAAGAAAGGACAAAAACACAAAAAATCAAGTAGACCATATGTCATTCGATCTGTTAGATATAACAAATACAAGGACATTGAAAATCACTATAGAGAACAATTAATGTTATACTATCCCTATCGAGTAAGTGAAACTGCAATTAAGCAACATCACACAAGATGGAAATCTACATAACTTACATTCGAAGAAACAATAAGGCAAAATGAACAAAAGTTCAAATTTGTTACAACAACTACATGGGGTGACATAGATGATGCAATGCACATAGTAGAAATAGAAACTGAACAAATATTCAACATAGATAGTTTAAAATCAAATGAAATAGAAACTATAACATTTAACAAATTGATAGATGACAAATATGAAAACTATGACTTCCAAAATGACTTGGAACATTTCCAAGATACAAAGAAGTTTGCTCTACGATCTACAAGGCCATATGAAATCATCAAACAACCACATATACTTGAAGACATAGAGTACTATGAGTTTATGCGACAATTAAACATAGAACAAGCAAGCATAGTCACTGATGTTGTAATAAGAAAATTGTACAGACCAGATGAATTGATCTATTTGTTATTAACAAAAGGTACAGGAACAAGAAAGACACACACAAATAAGGCAATCTTCCAATCCTTAGTATGCATACACAATGTGGCATTGCCTTATAACCCATCACAACTAATAGGAATAATCACTGCATACACGGGCAAAGCTACTTTTAATGCTGGTGGTGTGACATTGCATTCCACATTCTATTTTCCCTTTAACAAAGAAGATTTCCCCTCACTAAACAACGAAAAAATAGACACATTATCAAAGCACTTCCAACAATTGCATGTACTCCTCATAGATGAGGCATCACTTGTTGGTGCAACAACACTATATCAAATTGATAAGCAACTCTGACAAATATTACACACACCAACTTCATACTTTGGTAATGTTGACATGATATTCTTTGGTGATCTTTACTAGGCAAACCCAGTAAGAGACTCTCTGATCTTTGAAAACCCAAAAATCAACAAAAACACAATTCCATACAACTTCTGGGTAGAGAAAGTAAAATGTTATCAATTACACACACCAATGCATCAAAAAGACCCATTGTTCATCGATGTTCTAAATAGGATGAGATTAAACATGAAAACAGATCAAGATATTTCTTATATAAACAATAATTGCTATAGGCTCACACCTTTAAGCCCATTTTTCCCATACATTTTCTATTGAAACAAAGACGTCCACAATCACAATGCAAAAATGCTTTCACTAACAAAGGGGAAACAAATAATGCTCATTGCAATTGACAACTACGAGATTCATAGATTGAGCTATTTTGCCTTTGATAAAGCAATCTCATTGCCATCAACAATTACAGTTAAACAAAACATGTTAGTTGAACTATATGCAGGAAACTACAATACTAATGATGGATTGGTTAATGGTGCTGAAGGGATTTTCAAATCCTATTCATCTAATAACAACAAACCTGACATTGTCTGGATAGAAATTTTAGACACAGAAATTGGGAAACAAAAAAGAAACAAATTCAAACAGCTATACGATATAAATATATTGCCAAATTGGACACCAATATTTCGAATTGCAAAATCACTAGCAATGTCTCATAACAAATTACAAATTACAATTCGAAACAATTTCCAATCCAATTAGCCTATGCACGAACAATACACTGAACACAAGGGTTGACATTAGATCAACTTGGATTTGACGCAACTGGTGTCACAAAACATGGTCTAGTCTAGATTGCACTATCACGTTTTAGGACTATTGACTCACTATACTTGATTAACAAATTGACACAACAAAACTTCCGTGTCAAAAACAAGAGAATCAATGAAATGGCACGGCTAGAAACAACTGGTGCATGGAAACTAGAATTCGCAAAGAAGAAATCTGATAACAAGAATGTTTTATCAATTGCAAGTCTAAACACACGTAGTATATGTGCACATCTTAGTGACGTGATCCATCACAAGGACTTAATGGACAATATGATTCTCTGTTTTCAAGAAACTCATTTGTACATTCCACCAATAGACAAAGAATTCTTATCATTCAATTTTTCCATTGCACATTCTACACATGGAATTCTTACTTGTATAAACAAAAAAATATCTATTAAAGCAACAAAGACATTTTGTAAAAACAAAACAAAACTTACACTAATTGACATGTACTTTCAACAACCGATTTGCTTAATGAACATTTATGTAGCACCATTTGAACAAGTATCCACGATAATACAAATAATTAAAGAAGCAAAATTGCAAACTACATATACTAATTGTGTTTTCTTAGTCATTGGTGATTTCAACATTGACATCCAACTACAAACAACTCGTAGCAAAATCTTTGTACAGTTTATGGAAATGGAAAACTTACAAGAAATAACAAGCAAACTATCTCCGCAACAAAAAACAATAATAGACCATATCTGGACAACCTTGCCTATAAAACAATGTGAAATAAATGTAACATGGGCATATTGGTCTAATCATAGCATATTCTATGCCCTACTACAGCTCTAACGACACTTTTCTGTGCAATCTGCTAAACATGCCATAAAACAAAGTCTATGTTTTCCACTTTTTTTGCACCTTTTGTTTTCTCACAGCAAAATCAATGTAACATTGAGATACAAGTTTCTGTACAATTTGCTAAACATCATATTCGAACAAATTCTATGTTCTCCAAGCAACATCAATGTCCAATCGACATACTAAGAGTCTATGTCTTGCAGCTTCCTTGCAACTACTTTGGGCAAACTAATCTAGGTATGTAACAACACATAGAATAACATTATGCACAGACTTACTATTACATAGAACACATTTTGCTTGTAAACCTAATAGCTTGTACTCATGCCCTGTACAAGTAAATAATATGAAAAGACAACACGAAGAAATTACTGCTCCAGAGACTTGCAACTTCTTAGAATCTGATAAAAAGTAACTAAACAAGCTTTATATCTATTCTTACAAGTTTTATAATGCAAACAATATGTTAATTCAGATTCTTTTAATATTGTTCTATAGACAAAAACATGAAGAGGAATCTGAAATAAAGGCTAACCATCAACAATGCAATCCGATCATGATACAAGAACTGAAGAGCCTGAAACTCGGAACAATCTTTCATGGTGACATTCTTGTAATATATAAAACAATACTCGATCAAATACACAGAATTGAATTGTTACGTGCTGACCTAGTTGATAGCAAAGGGAATATGGAAATTACACTAAATGTGCCACATAATCTCATTGCTACTGTTGAAGCCAAACTTGTAGTCGGCCAGGGAATTTGTATCAAAGATTTTAAGATCTCTCCAAAAACAATTTATGACCATGGAGACTGCACTTGCATATTAGTTCTACATGATAAAAGCACCATAGAAACAATCCCAACCATCTGTAACCAGTACAAATTTGTACCAACAACAACAATTAACCAGCTCACAAACACAACAACTGCATTCGCGATCGACACAATCGCTGGCCTTGTAACATCTGCAAAAGAAATAGGCGGCCAATATGTGCTAAATATCAAGGATGGCCAATCTCAAAAAGACAAAGCCACGGTATGTACAAATTCAATCATATATACTTTTTTACATTTACTTAAATAGATTTTAAAGCAATTACTTTTAACACTAGTACATTTTGCAATTCAGGTTTATCTCTTCAGTACATTTGTATCACTTTTCAAATCCATACAAAAACAAATTTCGAAACAAGAAGCACCAATGGTGTTGTTTTGAAATGTTGTTAGAGGAAAAGAACACAGATCACTATGCACGTGCAAGTCCACCTTCATAACAGCTGTCAATTCGAACAGAGTACTTGCAGACCTGAGCAAACTAATTGTGTCAACAACAAAGGTTGTTTCATAGTTCACAAAATATAAATTCTGGTCCTTTATTTATTGTCCTCCTAACATTTTCTATTACAATATCTAACGCTAAAACTACACTGGAACATGAACCAGGTAAAAGGAATGCTGACGATATCAAACATTCATGTAGAACCTTTTGTAACAATTTGCAACAATTTCTCTCTTCCAGCAGATACATTCGGAACAGTTTCCGCAGATCAACTTAATTGTTCCACATGTAAAGAGTTAACCACATATCGACGTTGTTTACAATTACACTGCATTATCCAAATAGAGGCAAATGTTCAGTACAAGTGCATTCTGAAAAATAGTTTGCTACTAGAGCTTTGTCCATCTTTAACAGATCTGACATATGAAAAATATCTAGAAGATGTTGCTGATGTCACATACAACCTACGAGACTTCCACGTACAAAGCAGTTTTCTGTTGGATAGTTCAGATGTCATTTTGCGCATAGAATAATTCAATTTTAGTATCAAAGAGGATTAATCTCTTCTGTCATCTCATGCATCTACCTGCCATGGTGCTCCTCTTCTGTTGTTGCTTTTTCATGAAATTTGGTGCTCCCCCTCTGTTGTTGCTTTTTCATGAAATTTGTTCAAATTGCACTACCTCGACATTTTGTGCAAAATAGGTTGCCATTTTGCAAATGTAACCAGGGCCTATATTATTTGATTCCTCTACGAGTTAATATGGAGAGGCTTTCCCATTGGTTTATATCAGGTACTGTTTATGTTATTACATTGTATTGACATATTTTACCCTGTGTAGGGTTTAGTGGAGAAATCCCCTTGCTGTCTCCTATGTTTTCCATGAACACAATCTTAATAATGTTGTATGCTTTTGAATAATCCCACCACACCCAGCTTTTTGTATTGTTCTTAGTTACCCCATGAAAATTTACTTTGCTTTGGTCATCATTTTCATGTTGTATGATCTTCTTGGGGGTTGTCATCCGACATTTATCAATACAATAGAGTTGTACTTATTCAGAGAAATGAGTTTTTGTTATAGATTCTAGGGAAATTAGATTCCCTTTCCCTTCTACCACTCCAGGAGCATGCCATATGTAACTAAGCTCACAAACAATCTTTCAACTTTTATTATTTCTCTTGTACTCTTCCCTTTTTTTGTAGCTTTTAATAGTTTTATTATACGTTGTTGGAGAAAAATAAAAAATGACATCCTATCAAGAATCCTGTACCTAAAAAATTAGAGTTCTCATATAGCAATTTTAAATACCTAGGATGATATATTTGCCTTATGACTAGAGCTCTCTTTATAGTGTTGATGATTTTATGATCTAGGGTATATTTGTATTGCTGAGGAACACACCTCAGTTATATTATATACTGTTGGAGCAAAAGCAAAAATGACATCCTATCAAGAATCCTGTACCTAAAAAAGTACAGTTCTCATATAACAACTTTAAACGAGAAGAATGACTACCCTCTATTGGGCCATTCTCTAGGGTAGAATGATTGTCCCATTCTGGACTACTAGCCCTAAGGTAAAAACTAGAGAATTAAACTGCTCCCTCTGAGTCCAAAGCTTCTTTTAAATTCAAGGTTCTTTTTGTATCAAAAGCTCCCTCTAAATCCACAGCTCTTTCAAGATTCAAAGCTCCCTTTGAATCCTGAGGCTAGTCACAAACTTTGTCCTTGTTTTGATATTATGACTTCCCAGAACCTGCCAATCTAATTGCGAGTTCTACAAGAATGCATATGTTGTTACAAGTTCCAAATTTTCTAACCATATGCTTTCTATGGAGCTTCAACAACTCTTCAACAATATAATCAAGAGCATTTGAACTTAGGAAGGAAACATTAACAAATATTCATGCCTAGATCTTGAACAATGTAAAACAAGATACATACCTTGTCAATTTTCCCTGTTCATACATTCAACAGATGAATGTTATCTTCCTGTAATTCTTTCAAAATTCTAGCAATGTTCCTCTTGGTTCACATGGATTACATGTGCACAGTCATGGCAAGGCTACTTTCAACATCCTCTTCTGGCTACTATAACCTAAAAGCACCTTTGCAGGGCTTACGAATCCCAACCTAGATTCCAGCCACCCAGTGCCAGAAAGCCAGAGAGAAAGACATTTCCCTTTTAGACTCTTATAACAATTGGCCTGAAAGGCCTTATCGGTTTGTTCCTCATTGAAAGGTAAACTGTAAAGGTCTTACAATGTTGGGTTGATCCTTTCAGCCAATGGGCAAGGCAAGATCGTGGATGGTCTTACCTGACCTCTACTAAAGCAAGGTTATTCCAAACCTTCTAATAGTTGATGAAATTTGCTCGATTGATTTTGTTTCGTAGTTTCTTTATTCGACCTGCCCGTATAATCCGAAATGTCATGAGTCTGGTTCATTTTCTGAATAAAGCATATTTTTTCATAGGGCTTTGTGTTCTTTTGGAATTTTCACCTTATTTGTTGGGACATATCATGAATTATAGTGTCATTACCTTCATGACAGGGACAAAGGAGAACCTCACACAACTTGCTTACAATTCCAGTAGGAATAAAATAGAAGGACAACGTCAATAAAATGATTCAGAGGGTATACCTTGGGTTGTTTAATTAATGGAATTATCCAGTGTTCCTGAACTACAAGTACAACATAAAAATCAATTGTTCAGGTTTCAGTTATTGTTTACTAATCTATGATAGTTCATCACAATTCTTTTTCTAGTTCCCTGCAGACAACTTTACAGTGATGTCGTTCCATTATGATGGGGTAATAGATAAATGGATTGAGTTCAAATGGGTTGAAAGAGCTATTCATGTTGATGCAATCAATCAAACCGAGTGGTAATGGTGTCAATGAAGCCATGGGAAGCCTTTTTGGGACCTTTTTGTTTATTGGAAAATTCTTATGCAGAAAGCTATGTGAAAGTTTTTTTAGTTACATTCTAGTTAGGTTGTAATGAGAATATTTGAATATTTTTTCATGAACAACAGATAAATATTGCCCCAATAGAACATTTTAGGACATGGTGTTTGGAAAAGATTACAAAAGATTCACAGATTCATGACCAAATTTTTGATCTTTCCTACATCTCAGTTTGACCTTCTATTAGATGTATGGTTTAAACCTTAGTGTAATTTCTCTAATGATCTTGATGCTGTGTTATATGGTGTGGTCTTGAGATTGTGTATTCTAGTCTAAAATATATATTTTTCTTTTGTAAATGTAGTGTACCAGAAATGATATCATTTGAAGTTAGATTCTATTCCTGCTTTTGTTTGTCTGTTATACACCCAACAAGAGGTTGCCTAGCAAGTCACTAGGTATTGGCCTAGTGTACAAGATCATCAATTTGGACCTCTATCTTCAGGTAAAGTTCGAATCTCAGTCTTCAAACTTTTGTCAATAGTATGGTTACAACACTATGTGAGTGTCGTTTGTTAGAGTGCAGGTGTTGATGTAGTGTGCATGGTAGAGTTTATACAGAGTTGCAGTTGATTGAAGTGGTACAGTTAGATTAACCTACAAGCTATTGAAATAATACTTAGTTAAGGTACTACTAGTTCAAACATTAGATAGGGTCATAATAGTATATGAATAGGAAATGTCTGTCCATGATACTATTGAACCATATTTATTAATCTGGTCAAACATGACACATAGGGAATATGTCTATCCTCTTACTGAGAACCTATCTTCTCAAAGGCCTATCATAGTTTTGGCTATAAAATATAATTCTTAAAGACTGCCTCAAAACTAGAGAATTAAACTGCTCCCTCCGAGTCCAAAGCTTCTTTTAAATACAAGGTTCTTTTTTTATCAAAAGCCCCCTCTAAATCCATAGCTCTTTCTATGGAGCTTCAACAACTCTTCAACAATATAATCAAGAGCATTTGAACTTAGGAAGGAAACATTAACAAATATGCTCCCTTTGAGTCCTGAGGCTAGTCATAAACTTTTTCCTTGTTTTGATATTATGACTTCCTAGAACCTTCCAATCTAATTGCGAGTTCTACAAGAATGCATATGTTGTTACAAGTTCCAGATTTTCTAACCATATGATTTTTATGGAGCTTCAATAGCTCTTCAACAATATAATCCACTAAAGAGTTATGTTCTTGTGGCCAATGCAATTTCAAACTAATAGGTTATGCTTGAGAAACTATCCCACTCAATGTAGGGACTTGATGTGTCGCAACTTCCCTTGTTATTGAAATTACGAGTATCTCGTCAACATATTTGTAAAGTTTTTGAGTTAAAATTTTAAGAGTTTTATTTTAAAGCTATAAGATTGGTTATAATTAAGTTTCATGTTAATAAAATAATATTTGATATTAGTTTAATAGGTTATTAATGAAATTAATATTTGATATTAGTTGAATATGTTATTAATGATTTTAGTTATTTTTATTGGTATTTATCTTGCACTCTCATCAAAGATTAAAAACTTGTAGTTTTAGGAGATTTAGAGTTAATCATCAATGTGGGAAGGAAAAATCACACAAAATTTCACTCACTTAAAGAACCATGACAAGAATTTGGCAAGAAACACATAAATTTGAGGAGGTAACCTAATTCAACATTCTTAGACCACTTAATGAAAACGAGAATATTTGTTTGTTTGCCAAGGATCTTTCAAGAACCCTAAGCTCAATGATCTCTAAAAGATTAGATATGTATTTTTCCTCCAATTTTTTGGTAATGAAGTTGACTAATCTCTACTGCCTTGAATCATTAATCCATGGTCTATTTGCGAAGGATCTTTTTACCCTTATTTCAAGAACCGAGAGCTCAATGATCCTAGAAAGGTAAAATATATATTTTCCTCCAAATTTTTGGTTATGAAGTTGACTAATCTCTACTATCTTGAAAAATTAATCCACTATTCTATTGGTTTGACATATGTCGTTTCAAACTTCCCCACTCATCCCATAGTGGAGTTGGCTTGTACTTCTCTCTTTGTGGGACAATGCTTCCCTTTGAAACCTATGATTCTCTTCATGATTTCGCGAGGTGGGATAATCTTTATTCATCCCCTTGTTTGTGTGAGCTTCTATGTAAACCGCTCCCTTCTCTCGTGTTTCAACATGACATCATTAGAGAATATGCATGGGACTCTTTGTTGTGGCTTCTCAACGAGAGAGGACATTGTGGTACTCACTCTTTTAAGGTGCCCTCTCTCCTATTTATTCAAGATCCCTACTCATTCTCTATGTTTCATGTTGTGTTTCTCGTTGACTCATTTCCACTTTCTATCTCCTCATTTCACCCTATATTTATCCTTGGCATTTGTCTCATTTTGCACATTTTTATGGTCCTTATCTCTTGTTTGTATTATTCTTCGTCTTTAGCTCCATATCTCCCCACTGTGTCCTTCTAGAGTGGTCCTCTGATCTTTGATTCCTTCTTTACTTCCCCTAATATTTCTAATTTGATCCCTAGCATCCCCCTCGATTTGAATTACCCCCTACTCTCTCCTTTGGAAATCATCATCCCTCCTACTCCTTAAGAGAGTACTTAAAGAAAATAGAGGAGGATAGCTCCAAATTCATCCTTCAAGCTTAACTTCAACAATTTGTTAGCTCATGGGGATGAAATTTTCATTCTGGAAAAAAGAAAACAACAATTTAAAGAGGAAGTTAGCCCTTTTTCTTCATTACGCTGCCAATCCCAATGATTCATCAATCGATTATCATGCTCTAGTGGAGGAACCCTTGATTAATCAAATCAAGGAACTCAGAATAAAAAAGAGCTAGCCCAAGAACAATACGATGAAAACCATCAAGTGGTAAATCTGGAAGTTCACTTGTAGCAAATCTTCTCATAAATTTTTGTAAAATCAAATTTTAACAAGACTTATACATACAATCATACTTATAAAAAAACAAAACTAAAACTTTTAATTCTCTATTTTGTATAAGAAAAATTTCAGAGCTAAAAAAATTGTAACGTAAGATCAAAAATACAGGCTACATAACAACCTTCTTAAATGATATATAATTTTATTTTAAAAAAATGAAAAGAATAACGATAGTTCTTCCTTATTATTGAACATCAACATCATCTTCCATATTATTTATTTATCAAATCCAATTATTTTATCATTAGAAAATCCTTAATATCGCTAGCATTCTTTATTATATATATTTTTAGGATAGTTTTTAGCGGACGTGTGGGCAGACTTTAATAAACAAAATCCAATGGAAACTATGAAGCGACAATTTTAAATCCCTATATAGAAATCTAGTTAGAGTCGTGAAGGGCAAAAATTAGTAAATAAAGCACATGGAAAAACTTCATTGGAAACCCTGAAGTGACAAACTTAAAGCACATGAAGAAATCTAGTCAGAACCGTGAAGCGAAAAAATAGAAGACATAAATATAAATATAATATTCTTTTTCCTAGAATATATGTTTATAGATGAGAAGAATGGCAATATAGTAGGTTATCAATATGCATTGTATGTTTATTAAATAATTTATTATCCTATATAGAGTTTGAATTTAATGACACATTGTTAAATGTTTTATATTTTTATTAAATAATTTACTATTTTATATAGATGTTAATGATATATAGTTAAATGTTTTATTATTGGGTGTTTATTGTTGGTTAAAATTGTGTGAGTAGGTATAAAGGTTTGTTTGTTTGTTTGTTTTTGTTTTTTAAAATTATAATAATTTAGTTCTCAAAATTAGTAATGGGAATAGTTATTATTGACTGTTATGTAGAAATGTATGTTGAGTTATTATTACTATTCAAGGAAACTAATCAATTTATAATATATTTGATATCAGTTTAACATTTTATTAAAAAGATTTGAATAATAATGATTTGATATCAATTTAACATATTATTAGTGAGAATTGAATTTGTATGATTGAGGAGATAGGAGAGGGAGGGGTCAATCTAGATTATAGTTGGTCTTTGGGGCATGTTACATGCAACCAAACTGATTTTTTACCTATTTTCATTGGTGTCCATCTTCCACTCTCAAGGAAGATCAACAAGCTTGTAGCCCTAGGAGACTCAAAGTTAATCATCAATGTGCTAAGGAAAAATCATACAAATTTTCACTAACTTTTGGAAAGAACCATGACAAGAATTTAGCAAGAAACACACAAATTTGAGGAGGTAAGCTCCTTCCACATCTTAGACCACTTAATGAAAACTCTGATACATTGGCAAAAGAGGCTTCACCTATTTTCCAAAGATATTTTTACACTTGTTTCTAGAACTGCGTGCTTAATGATCCCTAAAAGCTTAAATATGCATTTTTCCTCCAAATTTTTTATTATGAATTTCACTAAACTCTACTATCTTGAGTCATTAATCCACCATTCTTTTGGTTTGACATCTATGGTTTCAAACTTCCCCACTCATCTTCTAATCGAGTTGTCTTGTACTTCTCTCATCCTAGGACAATGCTTCCCTTTAAAAATATGATTCTCTCCATGATTTCACAAGATGAGATAATCTTTATTCATCCCCCCATCTATGTGCACTTTTGTATAAACCGATCCCCTCTCTTGCATTTCAACATGACATCATTGGTTAATACACAATGGACCTCTTTGTTGTGGCTTCTTAACTAGAAAGGATTTTATCTTTCATTTTTGCACATTTTTCTTGCCCTTATATCTTGTTTTTAATATTCCTTACCTTTAGCTTAATATCTCCCCACTAAGTTTTTCCTTCTAGAGTGGTCCTTTTATCTTTGGTTCCATCTTTCCTTCCCCTAAGATTCATTATTCAATCCCAATCATCCCCTCCATTTGAATTACCCCCTTCTCTCTCCTCTGGAGATCACCGTCCCTCTTGTCCCGTAGGCGAGCACGCAAAGAAAATAGACAGGGATAGCTCAAAATTCATCCTTCAATCTTATCTTCAACACTTTGTCAGCTCATGGGGATAAAATTTTCATTCTAGAAAAAGAAAATAAGATGAAGAGGATGAAGAGGAATTTGGCCCTTTTTCTTCATTAGGATGTCAATCCCAACGATTCATTAGTTGGTTATCATACTCTAGTGGACGAATCCATGATTAACCAAAATCAAGGAAGTTAGGATCAAGAAGAGCTATCCTAAGCACAAGACAATGAAAGTAATCAAGTAGTGGATTTTAAGCTTCACTTGTAGTAAATATTCTCACCTAAGTAACATGAAACATGCCCCCCACCCCTGTGTCACAAATCCTTTGTGTCAGATATGACATGATGATGACACATGCCCAACATGAGTTTGACTCATGTCTGAGGTGAGGGACATAAGTTTGACTCATGTTGGGCACGTGCCAAAATCATGTCCCGATTTCGTAACACATATCCCACGTGGAATGACCCTTGTATGCTTCTAAAAGTATACTTTGGGTTGATTTTCCTCACTTTTGTTTGTTTCTTTGGAGATGTACAAGTGCGTGGATGACTTGAAAAAGGGAAAGACGAGTTCTAGAGGAGATTCATGGTGCAGGTAAGCGGCTTTTTGTTCCATTTTTTTTTAGTTTTTCTATAAAAGTTTGCTCGTCTATTTTTAGTTACATGTACAACCTTACAACAAACTATTTTTCTTTATGTTCACAGACTTCATGGCTCAATCAAGGGTATCAAGAAAGGATACAAATAGGGGGGGAATGCCCCCATTGATAATGCACTCGTCTTCCAATTTCATCAGGGTATGCACTTATTGAATCTGTTGAAAGTAGGGTTGCAACAACAACTTCAAATGTTGAGAGAAACATCATTTTAGGAAGAAAGCAGGCTCAAGAACTGAAATATCCCTTATGAAAATATGTTATGTGGTAAAAGCATGTTAATGTGTATCACTTTTTCCCTTTTTATGGCAAAGAAGTTTTATAAAAATAAATGGAGTTGGAATGTTTACTCTTAAATGTACAAAATCATCAAGAATTAGGTGGTGGTAAAAGAAGACAAAACATGTCAATTTAAATTCAATTTCATGTCATATTTTTTCTAAAATTTAATATATATTTTTTATCTAATTTATTCATTTTCTTTAAAAGATATTCATTAATATTTTACATAAATTTTTAAGTAGTGACAAAACTGCGACCCCCCATTTCTCTATTGATATATGTTTTTTAATTCCAATTTCTTTAAGAGATGTGTTGTAAGCATTCTAATGTTTGCTAAACAAATTTAAAAATAAAAAATAAGCATATTTTTTAATTATTATTAAAATACTAGTAAAAATGATAATCTTTTTTATATATAAAACCACGACCCAAGAAACTATCCTTTCAACTTTATCAAATCAATTTTTTTTAATAGAAATTTTAAAATAATATATAACAAAATGTTAAATTTTTTTTTTGAAAATTTTTAAATATATTTGAATTTTTTATAATAAATTTTTTAAAGATGATTATAATAGCATATTTTATATTATTCAAAATATAATATATAAAATTATTTGTTTAGAAATTCTAATTCTATTTTTGTATATATTTTTAAAGAGTTTTAGCATTTCATTTAACTTTACATTTAAAAAAGTTATTTATATTTTTTGAGTGATTAACCATAGTTTTTACTAATATTTACTATCAGTTGACTTATTTACAAATTTAGCATTTATTTTTTATAATTAACAAGTATGAAACTCAACTCATTTAATTGATATTTTTATATTCATTTTTTTCTATGTTTTTTCATTTGAGTACTTTTTTGCTTTTGCCATATAATGAGACACATTAACATGCTTTTGCAGACCAGATATTCTTGTGAGTAGGTCAGATAACAATTGCACACCTTTGCATTGCTTGGCTCACTAATTCAATAAAAATGCTACAACAATGAGTGGCTCAATGGTGTACTTTCACATAGATTCGCTCCTCACATGGATGTTGAGATTTCATAGGGGAGGAAGGATGCATTTAGATTGATATTTCAAAGTAGAGCATCCCTTGATGAAGTGGAGGATGTCTTTGCAAAATTTTCCATTGGAACTGGGTGATTTGTAGGCTATGATGTGATTAGAGATGGGGGGCTAAGAAGCCCTATGCTTGGTGGGAAACTCATGGAGCAACATGCCCTCTTCTACAACAGTTATCAATGAGGATTTTCTCTTAGGTTACTTCATCCTCTTGTTGCAAGAAGAATTAGAGCACATATGGAAATCTATATAGTTTGAAGAAAATAAAGCTTGAGTAGTCCAGGGTAGATAGTATGGTGTATGTGCACACAAACATTCATCTTATTTATAGGAAAAGGGATGAGTGGTTGAAGGGAAAGACAAAGATGTGGGGTGTGTTACCTGATGATATGGGTTTGGATAGTAGTTTTGAGTTGGCATTGGTCATCTTAGATATTAATGAGCCAATGTTAAAGATTGTCACTTTCGATGATGATGATCTTCTTGAGGGGTCATCCTCCACACCATATGTAGAGATTAAATTGGATACACAACATGAGGATGCAATAGAGAGCAATAGTGGTAGTGATGCTAATTTTGATGTTGATGAGCTATAGCCTATGAGATTTTTCCATCCTGATCTGTGGTTCCAATATGAACCCTAATTTTATTCACTATTTTACATTGGCATTCCCACATATAATATATGTGACTCAATGAGTTAGGACATAGTGTCCATGTAATACATTTTGATTTTGATGATTTAATGAAAAATTTGTAGTTTACGGTTAATTTCTTGTATTTATCAATTTATCGTCATTAACGTAGTAGTAGGGACTAATTGTATCATTGATGATTGTATGTATAATGTATAATTAAATTTGAATCATCATCACATACATGTTTTAGTTTCTAAATCGAAACTTTCTCTGTCTTTCTCTCTCTCACACACACACAGATATATATATATATATATATATATATATATATATATATATATTGTGTGTGTGTGTGTCTTCTTTTCGAGTCGATGTGTCACGTGTCAGATACTCATATCTTCGTGTCCTCTACTGCGTGTGTCATTGTGTCATATGACTTACACTTAGTAAGAGTAAAGAATCGAAAAAAAGTAAAATTTTTGATTCTTTATTTTATATAAAAAAGATTTGTATTTAAATTTTTTTGTAATTCAAACTTTTATAGTTCAAAAATACTTACTATTTAACAACACTATATAATATAAATTATGCATATTTTCATTTTATTTTTAAATTAAAATTATAAATTAACCATTATTCTTTACAAAGATTGAGAGTCCACCAATTATCGATTATTTACAAAGTTCAAACATCTTATCATTATAAAATGCTTAGGATTGCTAACATCTTTTATCACATAGCTTTCACGATGTAACTACACGCTCTACATCCTCAACTGAATATAACATTTTATCTTTTTATACATTACATTGTGTGTATACATTAAATTTTAGATGTTGTGCATATACTGAGAAGGGCAGAAATTAATAAAGAGCAAAGCAGAAATCCACTACGAACTATAAGAAATAAACATAAACGCTCTGTATATAAATCTAGTTAGAGTCATGAAGGGCAAGGGAAAAAATTAATAAATAAAGCACAAGGAAATCCAATGGCAAACATGAATCGACAAATTTAAACTACAGGCCAGAAAGTCAGAACACAAAAGCGACATGGTACAAGAAATAAATATAATTATAATATTTTTTTTGCTTGGGAAATGCAATTATAATACATATTTATATATGAAAATAATGGTATTTTTTACAAAGTGGGGAAATTTATCATAATTTAGTGGTCAAACTGATGAGCCCCAAAAATGGGTAACTTTATGGGCTCATTTTGCCTATTATTCTCGATTAATCCACCATTCTTCATAGTTTTATGCATGCTTTTGAATATATTTATGTTAATTGAATGAATGAGAATAGTCACTTGACCACAAAGTCTAATACGTGCTTACTGCAGATTTTTGGACATCTTTTGGACCAAGGTCAAGCATTTATGAGCAAGTTCGCAGCCAAATACGAAGGAACAAGGCTGAGGATTTGTAGGAAGGGTGTCTCCTGCACTAAATGACCCCTTCCTCGAGTTCTCCACCATCAACTTGGAGTTCAACAGCCCACCAAAGATGATTTCAAGGGGTAGCCGAGTAGGTTTTGTGAAGTGGCTGATTAACTGCAGTTTTGAGCAGCCAAGCTCCTAAAGTTAAGAAGTACTGATGGGGGTCCTCGTGTTGCATAAGTAGGAAGGCTTCAAGCCTTGATATTTTAGCTCTTGAACAGTTGTTTTTCGCACCTTATTGCAGCTCTACATTTCAGCTCATTTTCAAGCTCTTGATGTAAACAATTTTGTGACAAGACTATTATTTTTGAGTAATGGAGATGAATTTCGCTTTGCACCAGCTCTGAGCTTTCTTAGGAGGCTGTAGCTCTTGGGGTTGGGCCCAACCCAAGTTCCAGTACCTCCTTTGTGTACTTTTATGTGTTTTCTTGTAGTCATATAATAATTCCCGTTATTTAGGTTAAGATCTTGCTTTGTTACTTAGGTTGTTTTTGATGATTAAAATAGCTTTTCATGCTTCAGGTTGATTTGATAGTCTAGTAACAGAAAATATCTGCAAAAGGGCCATCAAGCAGTCCTCGATCTCATCTCTCCCCCCTTAGGACCATGAGTTGAGACCAAGGCATACTTGTTGCCACATAAACACTGTTTTTTCCTTTCAATGCAATTGATAGTGTTAGATTTTAAGTTGGAAAAGTTGATATCTATTGTGATTGCATGTTTAGATCTGTTCTTGCTTAGTTTCCATAGCTATCTTGCATGATTTCCTATCTATAAACTTCTGTTCATCATGTTTCTGGTTTTAGGTCACATTAGGTCAAAAGAGGTAGATATCTGTTTTCTCAGTCTTTGTTCGATCAGTTTTGGAAAATAGTGTGTAGAACACCTGTGATACATTCCCACCTACCCTTCCTCCATCATACAACCTGCTCCAACCCCTAATTCCAGATTCCTTCCCTTCATTTGCTACACTTTTCCAATTTGACCTAATTTCTACGTTCTTGTGCAACATTACTCCCTCCATCCTTGAACAAATCCAACCACCTTCATCACTTCATAGCTTCATTCACTAGGTCCTAGACCCCTTCACATCTTCATCCATCCTCCATTTCCACTTTCCCACCGTTTTTCCACCGTTAACCCTCCAAAATCCTCTTTCGGCTCTTCCTGTAGAACTTCCTGTAGAACATCCTATAGAACCCCTGCAAACTTCCTGTAGAGGTTCATGTGAGCATTTTTTCGAGATCTAATCACTATGAAACTCTCTGAAAGGGTGCTAGGGACCCCTTACGCCCTCTCCTCACCTTCCCAACCTCCTGCAAGTGCCCACTCCATTTCCTTTTGCCAATAAACCTATGCACAGTAAAAAATAGTTAAAACACAAGCATAATAATTCTGCAAAAATTACTCAAAAACGAAAAAATATGCTTTTTCCATATTTTCCTTCAGAAGTAGCTTAGAAACATGCATTTTACCTTTCTAAGAGTCAATGGCATCCATTTTGTTATAGACATTTTTGGGCACTACAACCCCAAGCATAAAATGTCCATAAACCAAGGGCTCATAAGTCCCTAAAAGTGTTGTTCTAACCCCTAAAGGAGCTAGGTAAACTGATTACAGCTTCTCCCAGAAGTTCTCCATGAAAAACTGCTCAGAATTAGTCAAAACAGGATCATTTCAGCTGCTCCATAGGCAAAGTGCGTTGCATCTCACCTAAACACACTGTGTGGGTGTGTTGCATTTCAAAAATCCCTTCTATGGGGTGCGATGGGTGAGAAATGACAAATGGCAGTGCCATTACGCGAGGTGGAGAGGCAATGGAAGCTTCCAGAAACTTCTCCTGTGACACTTGCCTCTCTGAATTTGACCAAGGATGAGTAAGAGATCATCAATCTCCAAGTGGAAGCAAGAACTATAAGAGGGAAGACACTAATCAAATCACAAGCTGACTCATCTCCCTTACAGATATCTATATATGGATCCCTCATCCCAGAGATCCAGAGGCTAGAATTTTGCATATTGTAAGGAATTGCTGTTGGTTTCTTGAGACAAACATCAGATTGTTGGGTGATCTAAGCTTTGTATGAGGTGAAGAGGGGCTTCCTTGCTGAGAGGTTGATGCTGGGTCAGAACAACTGGTTGTAACTCCTCTTGGCTTTTTCTTGTTTATCAATAAAAGCTATTCAAGTTTTCCTCCATACTCTTGTGTCATTCATGTTTGCTGCATTTGTATGGTCAATTTACATATGATCCTAGATTGTTTATGATTATAGATCCATGTCTTTGTGTTAGGGTCCCACCCTAACCCCCTTATTTATGTAATGGGATCACGTCATAGTCAAGAGTCAATAAAGCCCATATTAATAATTGTAAGTGGTTAATCCGCAATTAATGGCGGAACCACAGTTAGTTGCAAATGGGCCGTAGTATTAGATAGATGGTATTAATAAAACCCAAGGTATTGGCCCATGGTATTGCATGTATGAATCATATATAAAGGATAGAGACTCCCTGCGAAGAGAATCGTGTCTTATTTTGTAGTCGAGCTCTGCTCTATTGGAGGTTGCCCCCTCGAAGAGGCAAGTGAACATTACTTTCCGAATAATAAAATCATTGCTATTCTATGTTCTGGGTATCTTTTCTTCGCATATTCTGTATTTGGGTATCATTTTGCAAGTTAAGAGCATAACAAGTAGTATCAGAGCACTTTCCAGGGCTGGTGGGATCTCCAATTCTTAGAAATTTTTTTTTGGCTAGAGACGTGTTCCTGCGTCTTTAAACCACGGGATCTGTCGTTGAGCGCATAAACCTGCGGATTTGGGGAGGCATGCACGCAGGAAATACAAGAGGTGGTCACGTCTGTTGGACTCCCTTGTAACCCCTGTGGGTACCCCTTCGAGTAGTAGCGCATTAGACAGAACCGCACACGGATTGTCTTCCATGTACCCTATGGGTATATTGGAAGCCCCCTAGGCTCCCTTGAAACCTCGCCATAGATAAACCGTCGGCCGTCTTGCGGCTACAGTACACTGAGAACAGCACTCGGGGAGATTACTCGCCCGTACGATAGGGTAGTCAGGTTGTACGACTAAGGGTGCGGTCGATCCTCCTTAGTTAGAGCCCTGAAACATTGGGCCGAGTACTACTGCCAGACCCTTATGTATATTGCGATCTGTAGCACCTGACACTCCTCAAGACCATAGTTCCCTTTTTCTATCAGAGGATCACACAGCATCTCTTCCAGAACCGCTTGCGCAAAGGGGTGCAGCAGCAGCAGACATCAGTCCCACAGTCTCGAGTTCGCAGATCAGCCATTCTGATCTATTAGATCCATCAGATCCGCAGAAGCAGTCTGTTCCGCCATTAGATCCGCCATTCAGATCTCTCAGATCCACCAGATCGGAGACGTTGTGAAGGGTTCCTATATCGGGGTATAATTTTCGCAGGACTTTTGGTCGCATTGACATTTTGAGGATTTGGCCACTGCAGTATTGATAAGGAAGGAGTAAAACTCCGTTAGGAGTTTTCAGAAAGAAAAAATAAAAAAGAAAAAAAAGCGTCTGAGATCTTCCGGGGCGCTTATTGGTGATCTAGCCCATTAGAATCAGGACGACGAGCTGGGACGACGAGCTGAGCACGGTGGTACCATTCAATTATTAGTGAAAATTTTTAGGCGGTCCCAAATTTTCATCAGGTTGGTGTATGGTAAAAACTAGAGCTCAAGCGATGGCCAACGAAAGGATGGACAAACTTGAATAATCCATGCACATCCTCAGCCTTCAGCTTAACCGACTAAGTAGCCAGGTCACGCAACTCATCCTGAAGGACAAGGAGCAAGCCCACGAGGAGGCGTATAATGGCAATGGATACAATGAGGGTGAGTCTAGCCACTCTCCTCACGTCTGGCACACCCACCAACCACCCAGTCAGCGGCCTCCCAAGATGGATATGCATAAATTTGACGGTTCTCACCCGTCGGCATGGATAGCACAAATGGACCAGTATTTCAAACTGAATTGTATCTTAGATGATGCGACTCAGCTTATGTTGGGGAGCATGTACTTGGACAATGAAAGGTGGCAATGGTGGGAATGGCATCAACGTTGCAATGGACCTTTTAGGACTTGGACCCAATTTACAAAAGCTCTTCAAGGCCGCTTTGAACAGGAGGACTCTTTTTTGGGTCGTCTTACTAAGCTCCGACAGATGGGTACAGTGGATGAATATATTACAGCTTTTGAAGCCTTAGCCTTCCGCACCTGGGGTCTCTCAGATACGTTCTACACGGAATGTTTTATCAGCGGTCTTAAAGAAGCCATCAAAGCTCAAGTCCTACTACACCACCCTCCCACATGGATGGAGGCTTGCAAGGTAGCTCGTAACGTGGAACGTGCATTAGCAGCCCAATACAATCGCCCAAATTTCTCCGCTAAAGGTCGCCCCCCACAGGCTCACAACACGACTCAAACACTTAAAGTCCAAAAGGTGTCACCTACGGAAATGGCCGAAAGAAGAAAGCAAGGATTATGTTACTACTGTGATGAAAAATACTCCCCAAGTCATAAATGCAAGGAGCCCAAATTTTTTCAAATAGAACCACTGACTACAGCTCAACAGAGGAAGATCCACCACTTGAGGACCATGAGGCGCTAGAAGAAGACAACCAACAGGACAATGTCCCCGACGAACCAGTTATTTCGCTGCATGCGTTGGCAGGGATTTCTTCCCCTCAAACTCTCAAAATCATAGGTTTTATTAAACATCGCCCAGTAGTAGTTTTGATTGATAGTGGAAGTACACATAATTTCATCCATCAAAAAGTCGCAGAAGTAGTGCATTGTTTTGTACGCGCAGTTTCTAACTTCCAAGTTCAAATTGCGGATGGAGGCACAATGAAATGTGAAGGCCGCTATGAAAATGTCAAACTTCAAATGGGGGATTATCAGTTGAAAACCCACATGTTTGCCATACACATGGGGGGTTGCGACATTGTCCTCGGTGCTGAATGGCTCCGCACTCTTGGGCCAATCACAATGGATTTCCAGGAATTATATTTGAGTTTTAAGCAGAACAACTACACACATACCCTCTGTGGACTCCAGGCGGGAGCCCCCTCTATCATCAGCTCGCATAGGATGGAAAAATTGTTAAAAAAGGGCAATCATGGAGTTGTAGCTCAATTTAATGCCATCCAGGCAGTCGAAACAAAGCCTCTGCCAATTCATCCTGAGATGCAACAGATTTTAAATAACCATCTGCCGGTCTTTGACAAGCCTCATGAGCTTCCACCCTCACGAGGGGAACATGATCATAGCATCACCTTGGTTCCAGGGGCCCAATCTCCAAATGTGTGCCCATACAGATATCCGTTCACCCAAAAGAATGAAATAGAAAAAATCATCAAGGAACTTTCGAAAGCAGGTGTCGTTTGTCCCAGCATTAGTCATTATTCATCCCCAGTGGTCATGGTGCTCAAGAAAGATGGGGAGTGGACGATGTGTCCCGACTTCAGGGCCCTCAATAAGTTGACAGTCAAAGATAAATTTCCCATCCCGGTGGTTGATGATTTGCTGGATGAACTCAATGGGGCTCAATTCTTCACTAAGCTGGATCTTCGCTCAGGCTACCACCAAATTCGCATGAAGGAAGTCGACATCCCCAAGACTGCTTTCAGAACTCATGAAGGCCATTATGAATTCCTGGTCATGCCATTTGGTCTTTGTAATGCCCCCTCTACTTTTCAGAGCCTTATGAACCACATTCTCAAACCATATCTCAGGAAATTTGTCCTTGTCTTCTTCGATGACATCCTCATCTATAGTTGCACTTGGGCCTCACATCTTCAGCATGTAGATCTACTCTTGCAACTGCTCCTCAAGCATAAATTATTTTTCAAGATGTCCAAGTGTTCGTTTGGCATGGCAGAAGTAGAGTATTTGGGCCACATTGTGGGGCGTGAAGGTGTCAAGGTGGACCCCAAAAATATCCAGGCAATGCAGGAATGGCCTCAACCTAAGACCTTGAAGAGCTTGAGAGGATTTTTGGGTCTCACAGGCTATTATCGTAAATTTATCCACAACTATGGCCGCATAGCGAAGCCCCTCACCCAACTCCTAAAGAAAAATTCATTCTTCTGGAATGAGGAAGCACAACAGGCCTTTACAGCTCTAAAAAATGCCATGTGTTCCACTCCAGTCTTAGCACTCCCTGACTTCACCAAATCTTTTGTCATTGAATGTGATGCTTCGGGTACAGGTATTGGGGTGGTCTTAATGAAGGAAGGGCGATCGTTGGCCTTTACAAGCCAACAACTCAGTGGGAGGAATCTGGGCCAATCTACCTACGAGAAGGAAATGATGGCCATCTTACATGCAGTCGAGACCTGGCGACCTTACTTATTGGGGCGACGTTTCCAAATCCGCACAGATCATCACAGTCTTAAATATTTTTTGGAGCAACGCCTATCCTCCCCACAACAAAATAAATGGCTAGCCAAAATGCTGGGATATGATTATGAGATCATTTACAAGAAAGGGAAAGACAATAGTGTAGTAGATGCATTATCTCGCCAATTTGAGGAGAAAAGTACTCTACTAGCAGTTTCCATCCCCATTCCAGAATGGATTGAAGAGGCTCGCAAGAATGGTTTTCACACCCCAGGCTCTCCCAACTCATTTCTCAATTGTAGGTAGATCCAAATTCCACCAAGGGCTACTCGTGGTAGGATGATATTCTTCACTACAAGGACAGAGTCGTAATATCACCAACATCCACCCTCAGAAGTCGCATTTTGGCAGAATTGCACTCATCTCCCATTGCAGGACATTCGGGCTTTCAGAAGACGTATGCTCGCACCAGAAGATCATTTTTTTGGGCAGGCATGAAAAAGGACATCCTTACTTTCGTAGCAGAATGTGAAGTCTGTCAACGCCACAAAGGGGAAACCATCAACACACCAGGCACATTAAAACCATTGCCCATTCCGGCATCAATTTGGACGGAGGTTTCTATGGATTTCATTACAGGTCTTCCAAAGTCAGAAACAAGTCAGTCATCATGGTGGTTGTGGATCGACTGTCGAAGTATGCTCATTTCTGCGCCCTACCTCACCTGTTTACATCAACTTTGGTTGCTCAATATTTCATGGATCAGATCTTCAAATTGCATGGCATGCCCACTTCTATTGTGTCCGACCGCGACCCGATCTTCACCAATAATTTTTGGCAAGAACTCTTCAGAATACAGGGCACTCAACTCAAACTCAGTACTTCCTATCATCCGCAAACAGATGGTCAAACCGAAGCCTTCAACAAATGTCTAGAAACCTACCTTAGGTGTTTCACTTCAGAAAAGCAACACCTTTGGGTACAGTGGTTACCTCTGGCTGCATGGTGGTATAACACCAACTATCATGCCACCACCAAAATGACTCCCTATGAAGCAGTATATGGTCAACTCCCACCTTCACCTACTTCGTATCTCAAGGGATTCTCAAAAGTACAAGCAGTGGATCAACTCCTACAACACCGTGCAACCATGCTCGCCCATCTTCGAGAGAATCTTCATCAAGCTCAGAATCGCATGAAGCAACAGGTAGACCAACATCGCTCAGAGCGCCAATTTCACGAAGGGGATCAGGTCTTTTTACGGCTACAACCATATAAGCAAACATCACTCAAGGACAAGGGGTGTCAGAAACTCTCTCCCAAATTCTACGGACCATATCAAGTACTTCAGCGCATTGGAGAAGTGGCCTACAAGTTGGCCTTGCCACCTACTGCAAAAATCCATCCAGTTTTCCATGTCTCATGCCTCAAGAAAGTGATTGGGAACAATTGTAGAATTCAGACCAGTCTACCTGAATTGGACGAAGAAGGGTCCATCTGGCTTCAACCTGAACAGGTCCTAGGCACACGAGACAAGCAGCTGCGTGGCCGCATGATTAAGGAAGTCCTCATCAAATGGAAAGACACCTCTCCGGAAGATGCAACTTGGGAACCAGCCACTATTCCTCAGCAGTTTCCGCAGCTTCAGCCTTGAGGACAAGGCTCGTCTTAAGGGGGAGGGCATGTTAGGGTCCCACCCTAACCCCCTTATTTATGTAATGGGATCACGTCATATTCAAGAGTCAATAAAGCCCATATTAATAATTGTAAGTGGTTAATCCACAATTAATGACGGAACCACAGTTAGTTGCAAATGAGCCATAGTATTAAATAGATGGCATTAATAAAACCCACGGTATTGGCCCGTGGTATTGCATGTATGAGTCATATATAAAGGATAGAGACTCCCTGCGAGGAGCATCGTGTCTTATTTTGTAGTCGAGCTCTGCTCTATTGGAGGTTGCCCCCTCGAAGAGGCAAGTGAACATTACTTTCCGAATAATAAAATCATTGCTATTCTATGTTCTGGGTATCTTTTCTTCGCATATTTTGTATTTGGGTATCATTTTGCAGGTTAAGAGCATAACACTTTGTATAGTGCTATGCTACTGTGATCTTACAGGTACTGTGTGATGCTGGGCGTGCAAGGGAACAAGTAGCGAAAGACTATCAAGGAAGATAGGAATCAAACCAGGAGATTAGCGCAAGACAGAGGTTGGTCTTCTTTGTTCCTCTCTATCTATACTTTATAAAGGAAAAACGAAAGTAGCTTTACTTTGTTTGTTTCTAAGGTAGCTATCACACCTTAGTGGGATAAGAAGTTCTGAGTAGACACTTTTCCCTGTAACAAAATGGCGACTCCGCTGGGGACGAATTAGTTTGTTTGTTTATCTTCCTTGTTGTCTATTTCATAAACTTACAGACGGAGTCTGAAGTTGTGCCAGGTAGCATTCGAACTGCATTTGCCATAGCAAATGCAAAGTAGATAAATGCCACTTCAGTCCATCTCCGGGATCTGTTTATGATTTAAACAACTGATTCACAAACTCTCTGATTGCCCTTGTGATAGCTCTTAGATCCTCCTTAGATCTACCCCTGATTGTTGAATTACTGATTACCTTTTGCTCGGCCAAAACCCATGAACTGAACTGCAAACTGTGACCCGGAACCCAAGCAAAGTCTCGTTTCTGGCCCAGCGCAGGTACTGTTCTGAGAATCTGAAATTCAGCGCACTTCCCGAGTGTAGAAGGTGCGCTGCATTTCAAATTCCCTGTGTTACAGGTGCGCTGATCAGACTAGGCTTTGTGCAGTGTTGGTTTCTGTGATTCATTCTTTCCAGTTCTATTCATGAATTTTGCTGCCTATAATCAGTATATGTCTGTTTGAAACCCCTTTTCCTTGCTGTTATTCCGCCTCCTTTGTACAAAAGAACTGTAAATGTTTTTGTGTGTTTGTTGAGTCATTTTCAGTTCTCCTTTGCAAAAAGTAACATAATCGCACTGTCATCCTTTGATTTGAAAGTGTCGCAAGTGTCAATTTCAATCATAGGAAAGAGTTTGATTGCTGTTGATAGTCGGTTATCCTGTTACTATTGTTTTTGGTGTGAATTTATAATTTTTCTAGTGTCAAAAACAAGTATTCATTTCAAAATCGTAAAGTGTTGTGATTGCCTCCATTTTTGATTTCGAAAAAAAACTTGTTGATAACTGTCGCTTGAAAAGTAATTCAGATTTGTGCATCAACTTTCTTTTTATCATTCATATACTAAGAAAGTCGAAAACAAATACATGCATGTGCATTTGCATTTAGACATTCTGATTGGTTTGATTTAGGAAAGTGCATTTAGAGTGTACTCTTTGCTCTTTGTGAAAGAATTCTCTCTTTCTTTCATTAGTAGCTAGGATTTTCATTGCACAAAGAAGATAAAAAGATTGTTTATCATCTTAGATTGCATTTTAGGAATTACATCTACATCTCGCGGTGAACCTAAAAGGCAAACTTCATAAACAAGATCAACTATAAAATAAATTCAATGAATCTAACAACGCTTTGGAACCTAACGCACAACATTTAGAAGTCTAGGCTAGAGACGTATTCTGGCGGCGTAAAGCCTGGTAACTATTGTTCTCACTGATGGTTGGGTGATTCCTCCACTTTGAGATGATAAGTGCCAGTATGGACTTGTGCTCCCACGTACTGTCGAGTATATTTTGGGAGACCACAATAGGCTTAATCCTTTATCCATAGGAAGGCGTGTCTGCCGCCCTATCGATCGCAATGCACTGAACACAACATTCGGGAAGATTGACTGCCGTACCGTAAAAAGTATTCTGCGGTTTTGCGATTGGTTTGGTAATCCCTCTACCTAGATTTCCAGAGTAGTCCCTTTGGTTCCTTTTCAGACTCTTTAACAGAAAAGGTCCATCTGAGCACTTGTCACTTCAGGCTCATTAAAAATCGAAGGAGACTAGAGTCATCTTTTGGTTTTCTCGGCTCTTGAAAATTGAAAAAACAAGTTGTGTCAAAGCGTCTAAAATTTATTTTAAACGAAATATTCATTACCCTTTCCTACGTTGATCTTGAGTTGAGGAAATGGAATCCACCAACTAAGGAATTCCCCTTGGAGGAAATCCTAGTCCCTTCTCCTCTTGGGGAGATGTTGGTGCACCCAATATGGCCACATTGTCGCTTCCAGGACTGACAATCGGCTTGCCTGTATGGCTCTTCTCAACCTCTGTCGTTCAGAACACCGCGATTCCTGAACAATTGAGTCAGCAACTAGACAATTCCAGAGTTACCCACCAACCTTCTACTTCCTCCAATTCTTCCTCTCCTCCTTCCTCTTCGCTTGATGGGGCTGGTAAAGCCAAAAGTCAAGTACCTAAGAAGAAGAAGGAAAAGAAGAAGAAAGAGAAGAAGAAGAAGGAGCCAAAGGTGAATGGGGGCAAATGAGCGTCGTCTAGCGAAAATCCACACACTGCACCGACCAGGCCTAAATCGCCATGTGTCATTTGCAAAGGAGACCACTATCATAGAGATTGTCCTTGCATCCCTCGGATCTTAAGGGACTGGTCTCCTTGTTTGCACAACCCGGTGTCGTCAACCTTTGGTGATCATGTTGAAAACACACCGTCGACTAGTGAAAGTGAAGCCCCGGGACAAAAAGGAAAATATAGATTTCCTTGTAAAATGTGCGAAGGCGATCATGCCGTCCACCGTTGTCCCTTCTTAGACGAGGCTAAAAGAGTTTTGGACGATCATCTGGTTTCACCGTTACGACTTCCTCCTGGATATAAAAAACTCTTGCCGAGTCCGTCACTAGTTGAAAATCCGGCTGGCCTGCTCAGGTGGTCGGCTGAAGCATCTATCATTGAAGGCAAACCATCTGAACCCATACTAGACGAAAGTCAAAAGGTCGAGGCGGCAGTTGACCCGGTCTTGCCTTCAGAGGTTCCATCTTCAGATGATACAGTCACCGAGAGAACAAGGATGACACCGTCCAAATTCTTTTCGTAATCACAGACTCCGATGAACATGGGGGCAATTTACCCGTTCCTTTACCGCAGGAAGGAAGTTCGTCAGAGTCATACCCAACCGTCTATTCGGTCCCACCTCCAAGAAACTTAGTTGTCTCCTTTGATTGGAATCAACTAGGCAGACCCCGTTTACCAGCTAGTATACCATTCCGAATCATTGTTCAAATATATAGAATGGTTATGGCTGGTACCATCATAGATGAAGGGGCTTCTGTGAGTATCCTTTCCTCGACTGCTTGGAAAGCGCTTGGTTCGCCATCGCTTTTTCCTGAGATGAGAAATCTAACAGGCTTTGATAAAGGAACCAGTCGACCGTTAGGGATCCTTCCCAATGTACCCATAACATTGAGAGGAAAAACCGTTCAAATGAACGTAATGGTAGTTCAAGGACCCCTAGATTATAATCTACTCCTTGGACGAGACTATATTTATTGCATGGGAGCTATTGTCTCCTCACTCTTTAGAGTAATGTGTTTTCCGCACGAAGGAAGAGTGGTCAAGCTCGTAGACCAGCTTTCGTTTCCCGGATCACACAGAGCAAATAGTCATATACCATCCTTGAATGGTCTTTTCATGCAAGAAATGTCTCAACCTCCAGTTCGTCCGCTTGATGAGCGCGAGTGGTTCGGGGGACATGACTGAAACCCAGGGGGCATGCACCCTGCCTGCTTCGGCAGGAAAACTTCGGGTATAGGGTAGGTTTCCGCGAGAAAATATGACTAGTTTGTACTCCCGTCCGTGATTGGAAGAGGGGGTTATTCTGGAATAAGATTCTCTTGTCAAAGTTATGTGGGTTGGCAAGCATCGCCACTCACCTTTGTTTATTTCGATAAACATCGCCGAAGAAGTGTTTTGTTTACATAGTAAATAGAACAATCTTTGGTAACTTGTAAGAGGTAGACCTCTCCCGGTAAAACAAATGTTTTAACGGAAGGAAGAAGGGGTAACCTTGAAACTCTGTTTTATACCTGGGGGCATGCAAACCTTTTGGCATGCAAGCAAAGAGCGACTATTTATTTTTTAAATTTGTAGGTCCTCTAACCCTTTAAACTCGTAGGATTGGTCGTTTCCTAACTTGCATAAAGAAAGGATGTGGGGCAAAACTCTAAAAGTTGCCATTTTTATATATGAGACATTCTTATCACACGACTGGATTAATCGAGCAGTTTTAGTGCGGACTTCATGCTCGTTAAAAAATAAACATAAGCAATGAGCACATGTTCCTCCAGAGTTTAAGCTCATTAAAAAATGAACCAATTTCTTGTAAATAACCATCGTGAATGTAATACTTCAGCCTTTAAAGCCTTGGTCGTGTTTGCACCATCACCTCCACTTTTGCATTGGCCGATCATTCACCTCCATTTGATTGTTTACCCATTTTGAGGAACAGCTGTGAAGAGTGATCTCACTAGCCATCCTTGTAACACTGCCGTGATTGGAAAATTCCAAACCTTACCTGGAATCAGTAGCTACCCATTTTATCACTCATTCCTCAAAAGACGAGTCTCCTTTAAGCTCTTTTCAATTGACTCGTAAAATATGAAAAGATTGCCGAGCCATTGGCCTCTCCGGCTCGTTAAAGGGACCGAAAGTGCTATCCCTCCTCTAGATTTTAATATTTTTGGACCTGAGGGATTATTACACAAAAAGATTGAGCGCTTGTTTTGTTTGGCTCGTTAAAAGTATCGAAAATTCATCCCTTCTGTATTGTTTTATACTTTTTCGGACTTAAGGGATTAGATGACGAAAAAGGAATTTTGGAGTTTCCTTTACGTTCCTTTTCAGACTCTCTAAAATTGAAAAGGACCGAGTTATCTTTGTCGTTAAACTCGTTAAAATTTTAATAGCGACAAACTTGTCTATAGACGAGAACGAGTTTCACTATCGCTAGGCTCATTAAAACATAGCGATGGGTTTGCCCGAAGGGCAAATTATAGAACAAGCATATGTTATCCTCCTCAAGATTGATAAAAATAAAGAGGTACTGGTCAACAATGACTGGGGAAAAATTGGGAAGAAAAATTAAAGAAACTTTGTTGGTAGCAAGTCGCTCTTGAACATGACACTTTCACTCCGCATCCAAGTCGGGTTGGGTTGTTTCATTCACCGGTCACATCACCATGGTCCCATCATACCATCCACATTCGGGGTTAATGCTACCAATCCATCACGTCAGTGTCGTCGATATGTTCAAGAGAAGTCGTTCAGAGAATTCACCTGTGTCTCACCCACTACAATACATTTATACTCCATTCTTTCATGACCGCCACCCTGAACCTTATATCACCAGATCATTTTCACCTCCATTAAAATCATTTGCTCCGTTCCGTGTCATTGATGTGGGATTCATTAAGGCCCTCCTATGAAGGATCGCTTCTTGTTGACATCAGCTCATTATCCAAGAAGTTGATCTAGGAACACCCCATTCAGTACTTTGAAGCTTGCATGCCTCAATGGCAAATTTCTCACTTCCGGCGACAGGTTTACATCAATGACCTTCGACCGAAAGATTTTGTGTGGTGTTCGACACCAAGTCCTTTGTTCACACCACGTGAATTGTACTGCAGTACCTTGAGGGTCATTATCATTATCGGTGATTCCTCTCGCGCCTATTAACAACTTACATCATTGGCTGGTAATCAGGCGATGTCTTTCCATGTTCGACTCCAGAACATCTCTCACATGGATTGAAGATCGAACGAGATTGAAGACCCCGGATCTAGTTTCATCCATCCGGGCTGCGATATATATTCAGGAAAATAAAGACATCAAATGTACATCATTGCTGCATAGATAATCATCCAATCAAAGGGATGATGGCTCTATCAGAATCATCAGTCTACACTCAGACGATTGTCTGTCTTATGTACATGAAAATGAATTTATAAAGCTGAGCATGGGAATGCCCGCCTCAACTAGATCATGAAAATATTATGAAGATAATGTATTGTATCGTATCTTATTACAGGTCTCCTCCCAGCTTGAAAGAACTTTGGATCCTCATAATAAAGCATTTCACCCGACATCAAAAGATTAACGACCTCATGCTTTAGGGGGCAACTGTTATAGACATTTTTGGGCACTGCAACCCCAAGCATAAAATGTCCATAAACCAAGGGCCCATAATTCCCTAAAAGTGTTGTTCTAACCCCTAAAGGAGCAAGGTCAACTGACTACAGCTTCTCCCAGAAGTTCTCCATGAAAAACTGCTCAGAATTAGTCAAAACAGGATCATTTCAGTTGCTCCATAGGCAAAGTGCGTTGCATCTCATCTAAACACACTGTGTGGGTGCTTTGCATTTCAAAAAGCCCTTCTATGGGGTGCGATGGGCGAGAAATGACAAATGGCAGTGTCATTCCGCGAGGTGGAGAGGCAATGGAAGCTTCCAGAAACTTCTCCTGTGACACTTGCCTCTCTGAATTCGACCAAGGATGAGTAAGAGATCATCAATCTCCAAGTGGAAGCAAGAACTATTAGAGGGAAGACACTAATCAAATCACAAGTTGACTCATCTCCCTTATAGATATCTATATATGGATCCCTCATCCCAGAGATCCAGAGGCTGGAATTTTGCATATTGTAAGGAATTGTTGTTGGTTTCTTGAGACAAACATCAGATTGTTGGGTGATCTAAGCTTTTTATGAGGTGAAGAGGGGCTTCCTTGCTGAGAGGTTGATGCTGGGTCAGAACAACTGGTTGTAACTCCTCTTGGCTTTTTCTTGTTTATCAATAAAAGCTATTCAAGTTTTCCTCCATACTCTTGTGTCATTTATGTTTGCTGCATTTGTATGGTCAATTTACATCTGATCCTAGATTGTTTATGATTATAGATCCATGTCTTTGTATAGTGCTATGCTACTGTGATCTTACAGGTACTCTGTGAAGCTGGTCGTGCAAGGAAACAAGTAGCGAAAGACCATCAAGGAAGAGAGGAATCAAACCAGGAGATTAGCGCAAGACAGAGGTTGGTCTTCTTTGTTCCTCTCTATCTATACTTTATAAAGGAAAAACGAAAGTACCTTTACTTTGTTTGTTTCTAAGGTAGCTATCACACCTTAGTGGGATAAGCAGTTCTGAGTAGACACTTTTCCCTGTAACACATTTCAGCAACTTTCATCTCTTTTCTTGCACCAGTAGGTTTAGTCGGTAAAACTAGGGTTTGCTAGGGTTTGCTTTTCCTTCTAGCCTCCAGCTTCTTTATGCAAGTAGATTAGCCTCTCTTGAGTTAAATTTCATCCATCGCAGTTAAAAGCTTCTTCTAAGAGCTCATAGACGTTGGCTTAAGCTCCTAGCAGACTTGTGCCAGCTGATCAAGTGACAGTCTGCGGCAAGAGCTAGTACTTGTGCATACAGCACCGTCGCTTCCAAGTTTGTTACGAACTACCGGGTTGATAAGAGTAAAGAAGGGAGTACCAGGAGTTGCAGCATCATTGCTACAATACTGGAGCCCACCATCTTTTTGGTGCCATTGCCGGGGAAGTGTCAAAGTATTTGTGATTGCTGCTTTTCTTCTATTTTCTAGTGCAACATTCCGCTAAGTAGTTTATTTCAGCAAGAGTAGAGTAGCTGTTGCATTTCCATTCTGCAATTTCATTTCCACAAAAGTAGATTAGACATTTCCTACTTTCATTTCATTTAGCAAGCGTAGATTAGCATTTCATTTCTACAATTTCAAATTCTGCAAGTGTAGCTTAGCATTTCAATTCTGTAATTTCATTTCAGCAGCATAGATTCATCATTTCCTTCTTTCATTTCAGTTATGCAATTTTCATTCCAGCAAGGTTTATTTTAGTTAGTTACAATTATTTGTTCAATTAATTTCAGTTTTGCAGGTACAACCAGAGAAAACAAAACAAAAATCAACCAAAAATATTTCATTTTATGCCTCGTAGGAACAGAGACAATTCAGGAAAATTCTTACCCAACACCCCCACCACATCACTGAGTCACCCTTCTCTCTTTTTCGGTGGAAGTGATCCAGAAAAAACTATAGGTGAACCTCCAGAGATATACGAAGATCCTATAATAGAAGAAGAGCAAGAAAACATTCCTCCTGAGACCATGGCTGAACACAGAAACAGTGTAGGAGATGGGGAGAGAATGGAAGGTGCCTTTCCCATCCGAGAGACCAATGGGGACACAAAAATGAAAAACATAAGTCCCTCAGCCTTACCTCACTTCCATGGATTGACCACTGAAGACCCTGATACCTTCTTGTTTGAGTTTGATGTCCTTTGTCGAACTTATGACTATGTAGAAGACGAGCAAAAGTTGAAACTATTTCCCTCTACCCTCAAGAATGCAGCACTACGCTGGTTCATGGGGTTACCTGGAAACAATATCACAACTTGGGCTTAGATGCAGCAAGCCTTTAACAACAAATACCAGGATTACTGTAGGTGAAAGGAAACAAAGGGAGAAATATTTCGGATGACCATGGGAAGTGATGAATCTTTGGAAGACTATGAAGAAAGGTTCCAACTCAGTTATAAATGGGCCAAGTGCACACTTGACCCCAAATCTCTGAAGCTAGTTCTGCTCCGAGGAGTCCCTGAAGACATTCTAGATACCCCCCATTTGCCGGCTGGGGGAGACATCTACCAGCTTCCTTATGATGACATAAAGACTATGTTTAGAAACCATTCTAGGGTAGCCCGGAAAAAAGGTAGGGGGAGTCAACTTTCAGCCAGTGCCACCTTATCCAAACATGAGTTTGCAAATCAGATGGAAGACCTTAAAAGTGAGGTGAGACAGACCATTTCCATGCAAATGGATACCTTTCAAATCCAACAGAAGCAAAAGGAAGCTGAGAGGGCTTTGGCCATCTTTTGTCCCAGATGCACACGGAAGCATCCTAGGAATGACTGTCCATTGCACTCCATAGAGGTATGTTTTGTTTGTGAGGAAGACCACCCTACAAACCAGTGCCCAACCTTACCCAGATTTAAAGCTATGTACCAAGGGGTGGAAGGAGCCACTGAACCACTCTACCTCATGAACCAAAGGAGGCCACATGGACCTAGACCTTACCAGTAGGGGATGCAAGGGACATCCCAAGCCTATTACAACCCCAACCAATCCACCCACATACCTTCTTGGGATCCCCCTGCTCATCCTTCTTGGTCCACACCCCCTCCTTGGTCATACCCATCTCAATACCATACTCAACTTGCTGCTCATTCATTTCATTCTCATGTTTAGCCACAACCTCAATGGAATGCACCTCAACAAGGGTGGAGGCCCCAGTACAACTCTCCTCCCGCTATTTTTCCTCCACCACCTGCTCAACCACAACCATTACCTCCTGCTCCTCCAAGACAACCCCAGATGCCTGCTCAACTGAACCCGAACCCCAATAACAGACAGGCCCAACAGGTATATACTGGAGAGACAACATGCCCTACCTATGCTGTGGAGATTTAGGAGATCAACCTATGATCTGGGAAGGTCCTCCCAGATAGCCAACCTCCTCCTAAGGAGGATGAGGAAGAAAAACAAGAAAGTGAACCCAAAGCCATTCCACCCTTTCCTGAGAGACTAACTAGAACCACGCAACCAAACCCAGAAGAGACTGAACTTCTGGGAGAACTTAAATAGTTATGTGTAAAAATACCACTTCTTCGGGCCATAAAATATGTACCAATCTACAACAAATTAATCAAATAGAAGTGTTTCAGGCACCCAGGCAGGCACAAGAGAGATGCCCCAACTGTCAATGTCATAGGACAAATGTCCGACCTGATGTTGGGACAAGTAATCTGTCCAAAATATCTGGACCCTAGCAGTCCTGTAGTCGATTTCCACATCACTGGCACCATAATCCCCCACACCCTGATTGATCTATGGGCTGCCATTAATGTGATGACCAGGGACACTATGCTCAAACTCTACCTTCAATTTTCCCTAAGAAAGACCTCGAGAGTACTGCAGTTAGCAGACTGCTCCACCGTGACCCCTGAGGGGATTGTGGAAGATGTCATGGTCTCCGTTGATTCTTGGGAGTATCCTGCAGACTTCTTGGTCCTTCAGCCAAAAGAAAAACTCACTGGATACCCCCTCATTTTGGGAAGGCCTTGGTTAGCTACTGTATATGCTTACATTAGCTGTCAAGCTGGGAGCATGACCATTAAGAATGGTCCTATGTCCAAACAGCTAGTCCTATATCCTCTTGCCCAACCTCTGCTAGAACATGACTTACCTCTCTGGTTGGAGGAGGAAGATGAGGATGAAATCTACTCTGCACCATTGTGCACAGAGGAAGCCACCAAGGGAGGTCCTCAAACCGAGGATGACCTTATTGAAAATTTGATTCAAAATCCACCTCCCAGTGTGCTACCATTAAAAGAGTTGGTAGAAGACACCTAAGCCAGTGCTTTAGTGGACCTCTGTGTGGCTGATCCAACCTCTCCCCGAGTTAAGAATGTGGAGTTTGGCCCTGAAAGAACCTTGAAGATCAACTCATCCCTATCCCCCTCTCAAGAGAAGGTGCTGTGTACCTTATTGAACAGCCATTTGGATGCTTTTGCTTGGAACTATAAGGAGATGAAGGTAGTCCACGCCTCAGTCTGTACCCATCACATTTACATTAAAGAGGATTGTAAACCAGTCAGGCAGCCTCAAAGGAGAATGAATCCAGCGCTTAAGGACATTGTCAGATAAGAACTACAAAAGTTGCTGGATGAAGGATTCATCTACCCCATCTCTTACAGTGAGTGGCTTTCTCCTTTGGTGCTTGTGCCCAAGAAAAACGGGAAGTGGAGAATCTATGTAGATTATCGAGAACTTAATAAAGCTACCAAGAAGGACCATTTCCCTTTGCATTTCATAGATCAAGTATTAGATGGCCTGGCAGGGAAGAAGTTATTTTCCTTCCTAGATGGGTTTAGCGGGTACAATCAGATCCAAATCAGCTCAGAAGACCAAGATAAGACCACTTTCACTTGTCCATGGGGTACCTTTGCCTACTGGGTCCTTCCCTTTGGGTTATGCAATGCTCCTACCACTTTCTAGAGAGCAGTACTGAGTATATTTGTTGAGCTGGTTCATGATTCGGTGGAAATCTATATGGATGACTTTACCCCTTATGGTTCTAACTTCCAAGAAGCATTGACTAACCTGGGAAAAGTTTTAACCAAATGTATTGAAATGAACCTGTCCCTCAGTCCTGAAAAATGTGAATTCCTAATGACTGAAGGGACCATGCTAGGTCATACAATTTCTCAGCAAGGATTACAGGTGGATCCCAACAAGATTGTTATCGTCCAACAGGTCCCACCTCCTCAAAAGGTAAGAGATGTTCGGAGTTTCTTAGGCTTAGCAGGATATTATAGAAGATTCATTAAAGATTCCAGTAAACTAGCCTCTCCATTGTTTGGTCTTTTGGGGAAAGATGTTGAGTTTATATGGATTGGCAACTGTCAAGAGGCTCTGAATGCATTGAAAGGTACGCTGGTAACTGCCCCAATCTTGAGAGGTGCAAACTGGGCCCTACCTTTCCACATTCATACAGATGCCTCGAACAAAGCCATAGGAGCAACCTTATGACAAGTTGAAGAGAAGCTACCGTATGCCATATATTTTGTCGGTAAAAACCTGTCCAAGGCAGAGTTAAACTATATTGTAATTGAGAAAGAGCTCCTAGTTGTAGTCCATTCCCTAAACAAGTTTAGACACTACATCACTTGTTATCAAACATTCGTACACACTGATCATGCTGGAATTAGGTATTTGATGAATAAACCTGATGCAAATGCTCGTATCATTAGATGGTTACTTTTATTGCAACAATTTGATTTGACCATTGTTGATAAGCCAAGTAAGGAAAATGTTGTTGTTGATTTTATGTCTAGACTAGATTTTCCTGCAGGTGAAGAAGGGATGGTGGATGATCAAATGCCAGATGAACACCCGTTTTCTATTTCATTACTCTCTCCATGGTTTGCTGATATAGCAAATTACCTGGTTTTAGCACAGTTTCCGCCACACCTATCCTAAAAAGAGAAGAGCAAGATCATGAGGAAAAGCGCCCCATTCACTTGGATTGGAGGCAACCTGTTTAAACTTGGCCCAGATTAGATTTTGAGGCATTGTGTCAGGGAGGAGGAATTTTTTGACATCCTCCTAACCTGTCATGATGGGCCCTATGGAGGCTACTTTGCAGCAAAAAGAACTGCCTTCAAAATTCTACAGGCAGGCTACTATTGGCCGACTCTTCATCAAGATGTCAGGAGATACATCAGCCAATGTGACCGATGTCAAAGGATGGGGAGACCGACTCCAAGGGATGAGATGCCCCTACAACCTCAAGTGACTTTTGAGCCATTTGAGAAGTGGGGCATTGAATTTGTGGGTCCTATCAACCCTCCTTCAAAACAAAAGTCTTACATCATTGTGTGCATGGACCACTTGACCAAGTGGGTAGAAACAAGGCAATCAAGGCAGCAACAGAAGAAAAAGTAGCTGAGTTTTTGAGGGAAAATATCTTCTACAAGTTTGGCTACCTAACAAAATTAGTCACAGATCAAGGAAGTCAGTTTACCTCTAACCTGATTGAAGACCTGCTCACTCATCACAAGATTAAGCACATAAATTCCACCCCTTATCATCCGCAAGCAAATGGATAGGTCGAAGTCACTAACAGAGCTTTGGAAGAAATTTTGACTAAAGTGGTGAGCAGTAGTAGAAAAAATTGGGCAGATCACTTGGTTGAGGCCACCTGGGCCTCTAACACTACTTGGAAAACTAAAACAGGTTTCGCACCCTATGAGCTGGTCTATGGGAATAAGGCTTTACTGTCCATAGAATTTGAATATAACACATTGAGGTTGGTAGCTTAGCTAGACCTAGATCTCAGCCATGCACAGCACGAAAGATTAATTCAGCCGAATGGACTAGATGAATAGAAAATGCAGGCCCTTCTCCACTCAGAGGTGGTCCAACTTCAAAGAAAGATATGCCATGAACGACACCTTAAAGAAAAAAAATTTCAGCTAGGAGATTGGCTGTTGTTATATGATTCAAGATACAAGGATTTCAAAGGAAAGTTGAGGACAAGATGGTTGGGACCATATACAGTGGAGAAATGAAACGACAATGGTTCAGTCCTTATCAGGACCACTAATGAAGAAGCCATCCCCATGCTCATTAATGGGCATCGATTGAAAATCTACAAGAAGCCCCTTTCTAAGCAGGAGTTCATTGAAACTCTGGATAAATCAGTGTTGGTAATGGAGCAGGCCCCTGTCTCCACTCCACCCACACCTTGAACAAAAAAAAAAAAAAAAGATCCTTGGGTGAAAACCTCTGGGGAGGCGCCCAGGGCAGATAGTGAGGGTAAAAACCTCTTGGAGGCGCCCCAGCTGTCTCAGAGTAAAAAAAAGAAAAAAAAGAAAAAAAAAAAGAGAGAAAAAAAGAAAAAAGAAAAGAAAAATAAACCTGATTTCTGTTGAATAAATTGCAGGTTGCAGGAAGGACATTGCAGGTTAGGAGGATCGCACAAGACAAAGATAAAGGTTAGCACCAGGCTTCTAGCATCCTTTAACATACATTCCTCGATGATCGCTACCCTTTCCTAAGATTTGGTCTCATTCGGGCTAAGATTTCACCTTCTACAAGAAGTTCTATGTCTTCTACATGAAGTTCTGTGTCTTCTACAGGAAGTTCCTGTAGAACCTACAGACAAGCCAAAATCGATCTTAGAAGAGGACTCTAAGGTTGGGAATCTACCTATGAGGCCTGTAAACCTCCTTGTTTCCATCCATCGCCATATGTCACCCTTTTTCTATCTCTGTACCTCCATTGCACTCATTTTTATGTCCCTGCACAGCGACACACAAAAATCATGTTTCCTTCATGCTGCCAGCGAAAACTTTTGATGACAAATCTAAGTAGCAGTTTTTCACTCACTATACCTGATACCCTCCATCCTCATTAGCAACAGCTGAGGCCAAGCATGTAGTGTGCATGCAACAACAACAAATGAAGGAATGGGTTCCAAAACCTGAAATCTGCATAACACGGCCGCAACCACGCAGGTAAGTGCCTAAACTCGTTCTTTAATTGCATAAATTATATTTTAAAGCTGCATGACTATGGGAATGGTTCGGATTGAGTGGAATCGGTGGCCAGTTAACTGGCCACCCTCGGCCAGTTACATATCCTCGTGGAATCAAAACGAGCCCCGTTACATTCAAAACTGCCGATTAGATCTGCAGCCAACACATGTGGAGTGTCCATTTAGGGAGAAATCATCGGAATTGGTAGTAGTGGTGGCAGATAACGGGAGAAAGGAGGTGATGGAGGCTAGAAACATGTAGAAACATTATGGTTGTGACGTTAGATCAATGGTCCGGTCTGGCCACCTCATCCCCTCACCACGAATCACGTCGCAGCTAAAAGACACTCAGTTGAAACATAAACCACCCTCTTTTCATTTTGCACTCATGATGTCCTCGAATGGAGTACGCATCCACTGCTCCAGAACAGTTAACCAGTCATCCTCCACCAGTTTTTCTGCCTGTTTTCGAAAATCTCCCGCCTATCGGGCTCTATCGGAAGCACAATTTCATTCTACAGGAACCAGGAGCCTTCTACAGGAAGGGTTCTATAGGAAAGGCAGAGAACAACTCTGCAGAAGGAAAACCCAAAATTTTTGTCAAATTTCAAGCTCCAAATGAGGTAAGCTCGAGAAAACTTCTCTGTGCATAATTTTTTTGTGCAAGGTGGTGAATTGAACGACATCAAATTGAGAAACGAGAGTAAAAGTCTGCCTGTGCATTGAGAAAAAGTGAAAGTTTGCCTGCATATTTCACTGAGTTTACCCAGTTTTTTTGCTCTGCATTGGAAATCTCCTCAACATTTTTTAAATTCTCTTGGAAGGAAGAGTCATGTAGCAGTAGAGGCCAGCCTGTGCGTGTGAAAAAAAAAAAAAACTAAATTTACATATCTATCTATGTGCTGAGAAAAGAACCTGCGTCCTTATTCTCTGTTCTGTAAAAACAAAATTCTACTTTTCATAAATAGATAGTCAAATTCTGGGTGACAGCAGTCTTAGAACATGAGAATTATTTCTATTTGATATTGTAAGGAACACACGAGAAATTCCTTCTCAGGTTCAGAAGAAACCGAATTCAGTGATCCTCTGTTTCAGTGATTGATTGTTTGTTTTCCTAAGCATCTTTCTTTTCTGGTTAAAACATAAAAAGAGCACTCAACACCATGCTAGGAGGATTCATAAGGAAAGAACCCTCAGACTCTAGTAAGTTACACGAGCACCTTGAGGTGGTGGACCTTTTCACTCGGGAAAATTGGATATCCTTCTTTGAAAAAATTCAGGGTTATGATGAGGAGATAACTGAAGATTTTTTAATGTCCCTGAGACTACATTTGAAGACACATGCCACAGTTAGTTTTAGGGTTTTGACCCTATAACTTACCCCTAAGCTCATCAGTAGAATTACTGATCTACCATTGGGGCTCCCTTGGAGAAAAAAGGAGAATTCATTGGGACAAGTTGCTAAGAAAACATTTTTTCTACCTGAGGAGCATCCTGTAGAAGATAAAAATGGGGTTAGAAGGACAAGCTTGCCACCTCTCTAGAGCGAAGTTAGTTATCAAATAATGAAGTATATCACATGTGAAGGGAGGTTTAGCATCATTTATGGATACCATTTTAGGTTGCTGCATGAATTAAGGTATGGGATGGACTTGCCTCTAGCCAAGAAACTGAGCATCCCATATTTCCTCCTTCAGTCCTTAATTGAATGTGGTACAAAGCTAAATGAAGGGATCCCAGATGAGTTGGCCCACCATGGGCTCATCAAACTATTGGTGGAAGATGCTTTACACACCTATACTATCCCCATAGCTTGGGAAATCTTCAGAAATATGTCCAGGTAAGATGACATTAGAACTTTGGCTGAGAACATCACCCCATCCAGCAGTGATGAGGGGGAGAAAACTGAATAAATTGAGAAGAACAATGTTGAGGGAGCACAGGACATTCAAGCAGAGGGAAAAATAGAGGAAGAACATAAAGAAAAAGAAGAATTTGACAAGACTGCTGAGCCTAAAATAGGGAAAGAGACAACAACAAAAACAATAATGGAAAAGAGGAAACAGAGTAGAAAGGAAAGGGTCGAGAAAGCCCAAAGGAAGGCTGCCACGGCCAAATTAGGAACCCAGAAAGAAAAGGGAAAGGCACACCCTGAGATATCAGTCATACAAATAGAAATAGTGGACACAGAGATTTCTACAGGAAGCGAAGAAAAAGGACAGCAGGAAGAGAAATCCCCTGAGACGTTGGCAAGGGAGGCAACAGCTGTGCTTGCTGCATTAAGCACACCTACAAAACAAAAAGGAAAAATAAAGAGGCAAACCTCCATGTACTTTAAAGCTAGGAGAAGCACAAGGATCAAAGTGGGCAAACCCCAGCCACAATCAAAGGAACCAATTGTCATTGAGGACACAACCACTAAACAGAAGGAAGAGTCTCCTTCCAAGATATCTATCACCTATGAAAGAGGAAGCCCAAAAACCTCCACATGGAAAGAGAGAATTAAGATGATGGACTCAAAGGCAGCTCTACAGGAAGCTGAAACATCTCTACAGGAAACTCTAGCTAAGTTAAAAGAGACTGAGAAATTGGAGGAGAAGGCAGCCAAACAATCATAGGGAGAAGAAAAGACCGAGGAGATATTGGAACCAAGCCCTCAGCCTAGCTTGGGCTCATATTACAACCTATTTGAAGGTGGGCATATCATCCCACAAAAGTTTGTTGTACCACTTTTCTTTGCATTGGAGCAAGAATGGGTTAGGACTCTGTTGATGCCCTGAAAATCACTGTATCAACATTGGGGGATAACCACCCGGTCCGAACCTTAATACAACTCCTTTTCCGTTTGGAATGGCGGCTCCGACTGGGGATAATGGGACCAGTTTCCCAGTAATGAATAAAAGGGGTGGATGAATGATTGATTATCTAATCTAACGATAGGTGAATAATTTAATCTATCAGCAAAATAAAAGAACTACTACTAATCCCGGGAACTATTGTTCTTTGAAATGTAGCACTTGATGATCTTTGTCTATTGACAAGCATATAGATGACTCTATCTAATAAACATAGACATTTATTCATTCACGGATTACTTTGTTTAAATAGTTAAACAAAGTGATTAACACAATATTGCTACACTTATCATTTATATCATCGATACATATATGATCAAAAGAAAAGCATACTGTAAACATCCAATAGTGGAAGGAATAAAGAATGTTGTTAAAAACACATACATATATCCGATAATAGCAAAAGCGATCAAATGAAAATTCATATAAAAAGAATGAATTCAGACATAGATAATAGTACCATATGAGCTGCTTATCACTCCCAATATCAATCGCTATTTGAAATTCTTCTTCCAACGCAGAAATAATTTCAAACAAAGACAGTAGTGCACATTTGCATAAAAGCTTCTTTGTCAAAATCAGAATGATTGGTCCAGTTTTATAAAAGAATATACCTGAAGTACAATAGTGCAACTTTAGGTTTTAAGTCATATACAAAACTTACGACCCTTTCCAAATACATGAAAGGGTCTATAAATACTTAATTAATCTAACTACCTATGAAACTGAAATCCTACTTAATTGGTATCAATTGATTTTGAATATCTCCTTTACAAAAATCTGGCAGTCGGCGGCATGAATCATCATTTAGGTTGTTTGCCTTTAAACCTGAGCTGGCATATCGCAAGCATTGGCTCCACTTCGGGTGGTCTGTTGAGGCGAGAATTGAGTTGGGTGGCATAGGTGGCATCCTGAATATCGGGAATGATATACCTGATTGCATCTGTAAGGCATTTGAGGGCGGCTCTCTGGCTGTATGGTTTGACTAAGAAGAACCAATAGGTGTCCCATGTCAAACTGTTAATTCCTGCGATTAATCTCCCATTTTTCTCTAGTTCCGGATAACATGACTGCTCCAATGTTTTAGCTGCTGTCAATTTACCTGGAGTACATTGAGAAATCATGTTATACAAGTAGAGAGTATTATTAACCAATTCAACCAAATTGCTTGTGGTTGATTTGCATCTTGAAATTGCTCTCTCTGCTTTCATTAACTGGGACTACCATTCTGTAAATAATATCTCCTTATGTGATTCTAAAATCTTTGGTAAATTAGCCGCCTGTCCCTGATCGGTATCTTGCCACTCAAGAAAATTAGTTAATGTTTCATCGGCTTGATCCAAGTCTGTTCTAGCTTTTTCCGATTTTTCACTTATTGATGTCGTCAAATCGCATAACGGTTCCGCCTGGGCGATTTGTTGAAATAAAAGCTTTATCTGTGTTATCAATGCCTTGTTTATTTGTAATGCCTCTGCTATGAATTCAGCTATCTGTGGAAGACTCTTTGTTTTCTCTAGTTGGGCTTATAGTTGAGCAATTTGCTCATCTTTTGACTTCAACATTTGTTCATTCGCTACTTTTAGTTGCACCAATGCCTCAGACAGCTCTTTCTGCTTTTGAACTGCGCTATAATCAATCCTCTGTTTCTCTTCCTGCAATTGTTTTGTCAATTGATTATTTATTTGCTGTTGTGTAAACAATTGCCGTTCTGCTTGCTCCGCCTTCTGCTGTGCCTCCGATAGTTGTACTTGTAGTGAAAAGATCTCCTGGTCTTTTGCTTTTAATAAATTACTCACCTCTGATGCCTTGTCTATTGTCGCTGCCAAATAGGCTCCAACATATTGGGATAGTTTTGTGAGGTCATCAGAGGGGTCAAATTCCTCTTTCCAAACCACGTTTCCCGTCACTGTTTGTTCTGGGAATAGGGAAGGTTGATCAGTCCTTCTCCTCTTCCTCTGTCATTTTACCACAACCTTATATCTTGGGCTATAGAAGACATCTAAAGGAGGAATTTCTTCTATTTGTAAAATAATCTGATCGGAGGGATCCTTTGGGATTATCTCTACTTCTTTTGAACTGTAGGCCGCTGGTTCCACTTGGAACCTTTTTGAAGTTGTCTCCTATGTATCAGCCGCTTTTGATGTCTCGGCTTCGTTAGAGCACTCAAGATTGCTAATGATTGAGTCAAATTGCTGCCATTCCTGGAGCAATTTCGGGTCAATTTGAGTATCTACATTCACCTCTATGCTGCTCTATTCCTGCTCTTTCGTCTGGGTTTCCTCTTGTTTTTTCATATGCACTTCCTCCTGTTCTTTTGATGTAACAGGAGGTTCCTTAGTGAGTCACTGCTCAGGCTCGCTTGATTCTGTCGTTGGGGTTGTTGCTAACAGATCGAGAGGCAGAGTTTGCAACCTCCGTTCTCTAAGTCTGTTGAATTCAACTAACCCGTCATCTTTGTATTCCATTCTGGCCACCGATTTAACTTGGGATATCGACTTGGCTGAGGAGAACAGGTCATCAAACTTATCTTCTTTATGATCAAACTTTGTCAATTTTGCCTGTTCAAGTGCATTATAGGCGACTTTGTTTGCATCAAATCGCCTATTAGGGAGAGTTGCTAGAGTTAATGACTTCATCTTTTCAGATTCTTTCTCTGCATGTTTGAAATCATGCAAAGTGTAGACACCACATCTCAGAGGAAAAGAGGGCCAGACCTGCTTCTTATTTTTCTTTAGAGTTTGTGTAACTCCTTCGGAGATAATCTGATAGGCTATCTCCCTAGCCAGTAGTTTATCAGGTATGTACAAAGGAAGGACATGAGGTTTAGCTTGGCTGCCAAAAATTCTTATATAAGTAAACTTTTCCTCTCCGAACCATCTTCCTATTGATGTCAAATCAACCCCTGCTTGGTAGGAAATCTTAGGAGCAGGTTTATCAAAAATAGAATAATGAATGGGTAACATAAAGCCATTGCAGACTTGGTATAAATGGTGCTTGTAGTAAGTTTTCCACAACTTCTGATGGTATATGTGAATGGGCATGGGGTCTTGTGAAGTCCACCTCCATCCGAGCATGGGAAATTGAGAATTAAAACACAAGGCGTCTAGTATATAATCACTGTAGTAGAATGGGGGAATAAGCCTTTCAGTGACGCGGGTTTTGCTTCTAAAATCAAGAACTGTGGTTGCTAGCTTATCCGACAGTATAGTTTCCTAATCCATTATTTCACTATTACATGCCGCTTCCATCAAGGGAACCATTTCTATAGTGAAATTAGCAGAATCGTGCAACCCCCACAATCTACACATCATTATCCCAGCATAACAATAAGGAGAACATAGAGAATCAACAGAGTACTTACCCGAAGATTCATGCTTGTGTTTTGCTGGATTTTGCCTCCAATCCCGAATTAGTTTGGATTCAATTTCGTTCTCATCTCAGAATTTCTCCAGAAATGCCTTGTTGTACTTCTTCTCTGGCACAGGCAAATGATACATTTGCCTCAAATCATTAGATTGAAATGAACCGAAGATTCTCCCATCTGTGGTGCAAAAGGTTCTGTCTATGATTGGGATTTCCTTAATTGCCCACCTCACTACATCCGTATATGGGAGAATTTGTTCCCGAGCTGCTATCCGATGAAGGAAAGAGTCGGCTAAGTCCTTTAGAGTAGCATCAGATTTTCGAGTGGTATCTACTGTGGCTTGTACTGCTGTCACCTCGGGTTCTTCGGCCTCAATCAAATTATAGGTATTTTGCCAAGTAGTTTTGCCGAGTCCTAGACAAGTAGTGTCGGATATCAATCCTTTTCTTTTAGTTCCTGGATCAGCGATGAGTTGTCTTGTGGCTGGCGAAGCGGAAGCGATTGCAGTTTTCTTAGACCTCTTCCCCATCCTGCTTGAATCTATTGCTTCGGAAGAGTTTTGCATAGAAGTGAAAATGAACGTAATACAAAGAATTGGTAGCGCAAACCAAATATGAGCAAGATATATTGATCAATGCACGATGAAGGATTAACTTAAAGTGGCTGCGGATACAATCTGTGAAAAGGTTTTTAGGCTTACTATTTCATTAAATGGCCGTTAAAACCTGGCAATCATTTAAATGTCCATCATATCGTTTATTGGCCAAATGATTTGTTTAAGCGTGCCTTGGACATTTTGGTGGTTGAGCACAGGTGAATCACTGTTTGGAAGATAAGGCCTGTAATACGAATTAATCGTAATATCCCTGCTTTAACAATTTTTTGAAATTCACGTTTTTGGCTTTATCGCAATCGGTCGTCGGGGAAAACTTAAATCGTTATATTGGTTCCCTTTGGAATCCCCGATTTCCAATAGCGATATCGCATTGCGTCGGGAGTATTAACTGAGCACTTTGAAAAGCATGCATGGTACATCCCCGATCGCCGATAGCGATATCGCATCGCATCGGAGCGAAAGGGACTTTATCGCATCACATCGGAGCGAAAGGAACTTTTGTTATGCTAACTTATTATTGCCGATATCCAATAGCCTATTGCGTGTTGTCGCGTCGGAAAAAACCAATGGGTCTTTATGTTATGCCTCCTTTGTCATTGCGACATGCAATCTGGTGATCGCTTTATCGCAATGATAAAAGATTTCTCATTTATATATTATAAGACCAAATAATTGGTTTATCAAAAAGGTTTTGTAATGTTTTCATTTTGTTTTCGGACCTTTTTGAATAATACTAAGTTGATACCAATTAAAATAAAAAGGGACCCATTTCATATTATAGTTTTGAGAATAAAAATGATATGAAATGGGGGGTTGTTGTAGAGCACAACAATTGGCGATTCGCTGGAAGAAGCAGTTATCTCTGATAAGTACGGAAATACTTAAACTTTTTTCAAAATAGGAATCTCATCAAAGGGGAAAATTCTAATATAACTAGGTATATATGCATTCCAAATAAAGTGAAATTATTTTTGCTAATTTCCTCTCTTGTTTAAAATTAGATACATTCTAAGTTTTAAATTGGCCTCTATTAGTTGATAATGATAAAACAGAAAACCTTTCCAAATCAGCTTTTAGAATTGACTCCTTTGTCATAGGTAGAGCCTCTGTTGCCAACAAACGTTCATAGTTTCGACAGGGATACCTTTTAACCATGTTATTGTCCATTGTCCCATTCATTTCAGAGTATGATTAACATAATGAATTCAAAACATGCTTTTCACATTTTGCATTACTTTTCTATTTCCTGTTATTTTGTAAGATAAAAAGCCATTGTCCTGTTTTGGTGACCAGTTGAGTGACAATGCCATTCACTGGTAGTAATTTAACCGAACAAGCTGGCTCACGATGAGACCCCTTGTCTTATAATTCTAAGCCATTACTCTGTTTTGGTATGCAGTATTGGTAATGTCGGTTAAACTATTTCCCTATGATCATGGTAAGCAGGCTTGTAATAAGACCTCTTATCTTTTATATCAAATATTTTAGAATTACACTCTGAGTAATCATAAGCTTTGGTGAGTGGGATGGACAATTTTCTCCTTAAGGGTAAATGGATGACAAGGTAAGAGTTAAAGATGCTGAAGTTGGATTAGTTCCTATTTTGATATTGATAACCCTTTTTGTGCCCAATTTGAAAACATGAAATGATTTATAATACTTCTAAACTTTGAGAAGCGTTCACAAAAATTGAAGTGTGGTTTCAGAATGCAATTATACCTAGTTTCCTAGAAATTATCCCTTTTGTTTAAGACTTCTATTATTTTAAAAGCAAATATCAACACTACTTCTTTTGAACTGCTTTTAAGTACAACAAAGTTCAATGGAAGATACCTTACAACTTTATTTTCTAATGGTCCTACAAACTACAAAATTCTATGAAACTAAAAGGGAGAAGGGGTTACCTCCTCAATTGAAGATTTTTTTTAAGATAAGGCCATTAATAGGGAGAGAATCTCTCAAACCTGATAAATCTTGTAATATGAAGGTCGAATGGCCTATCTTCTCGTAGATCTGAAATGGCCCAAGCCACATCTTCTGGAACTTGGTGTGTTTTCCCTTATCTTCATGGGCTTTCTCCCATTTCAGAACTAAATCACCAACTTGAAATTGTTTTGAACCGGATGAGACTGAATCAAAGGATGACTTGATAATTTGCTTATGTTTTGCATGAATAACCTTGGATTTTCTCTTTCCTCTTCTAATTTTAGAATTTGGTCATGTCCAAGTTGAATAGAAGAGGAAGAGCTTTCCTCAATAAACTGAACTAGGGCTAGAGAAGGAAGGACAAGATTTGTTGGTAGCACTGCTTCTTTTCCATACACGAGATTGAATGGGGAAGAACCTATGGAAGCCTTCTGCATTATCCTATCAGCCCATAGTGAAAATATTAAGGATTTGTGCCATTTTTTATGATTCTGTTCGATAGTTCTCTTAATAATTTTAATCAGATTTTTATTTGTAGATTCTACTAAACCATTACCCTGGGGATAGTAATTAGCATAATATTTCAATTTAAATCCTCTTTTAATAGCGAAATCAAACATAGCATTACCTGAGAAGTAAGATGCATTATCAAAAATAAGAGCATTTGGGACACCAAACCTGGTAATGATGAATTGATCTATGAATTCTATAATTACCTCAGAATTTGTTGTCTTTAAAGGAATTGCTTCAACCCACTTAGTAAAATAATCAGTAGCGGTAAGGATATACTTATGCTGTTTGGAAGAATGTGGAGTAATTTCCCCAATGATGTCCAATCCCCATTGCTCAAATGGTTGTTCAATGTTGACTGGTTGCAAAGGGAAAGCTGGTTTTCTTTGTCTTCCACTAGAAGTTTGACAATTTCGACATTTCCTTACATATTCATGAGCATCTCTAAACAAAGTGGGCCAATAATATCCAGCATGAATGATTTTGTGGGCTATTGTGTCAGCTCCAAAATGTCCTCCTGCTGGTCCATCATGTAGTTCCTGCAAAACCTTTTGTGCTTCAGGTTTTTCTAGGCATATTAATAAGATTGAATCATAATTTTGCCTAAAAAGCACATCATCAATAATTGTGAAATTTTTTGCTTTTAATCGAATGGCCCTTTTGTTTTTGTAAGACAGGTTAGGAGGTGCATATCCATTTTTCAAATAAAAGATTAAGTCAGCATATTGTGATTCAGAATCAGTAATACTTATCTGGTTGATCTCTTCGGTTTGATCTGTATCACCTGATTCTTGAATGTTGGATGCTCTTGCCAATAACCTGCAAAAACCTTGGCCTCTAACAATCTTTGCTGGTTTAATTTCTAAGTCATATTCTTGAAGTGCTTTAACCCAATTTGCCCTTTTTTCGCCTAATTCCCTTTGGATTAATAGTTGCCTTACTGCAGGTAAAGGAACTATAACTTTTGTATGGGCTTTTAAAAGGAAGGGTCTGTAATGTTTGACAGCTTTATATACAACAAAGGCTTGTTTTTCTACTTTAGAGTAATTCAATTCAGCACCCTGAAGATTTGAACTATAGAATGAAATGGGTGCTTCTAAGTTGTGATTGTTAATCTGTGTGAGTACTGCTGCATAAGACAAATCGGATGCGATAGTATACAATGTGAAATGATTAGAAAAATTAGGAGTATTTAAAGCGGGGCATTGATTATTGATTGTTTGATTAAATCAAACGCTTCCTTTTCTGCTGATCCCCATCTAAAGACTGAATTTTTCTTAATCATAGTTTGAAGTGGCAAAATGATTTGAGAAAAGTCTGGAACGAATCTTTTGACAAAATTGATTTGGCCTAAAAATGACTGCATGGATTTTTTATTATGAGGGAAAGGGATTTCAGAGATTTCCTTTATCCTCTCCGGATCAATATAAATGCCATCTTTAGAAACAATAAAGCCTAAGAGCCTTCCTTGGTCAAGAGCGAAGAAGGATTTTTTAGGGTTAAGTGAAATACCATACCTTTTGCAGCGTTGAAAGATTTGATTTAAATCATGCAAATGATTGGATTTCTTTTTAGAAAATACAATAATATCGTCTAAGTAGACAACTACTGTTTTTCTAATCAACCCTTTAAAAGCAATATCCATCACTCTTTGGAACGTGGCTCCTGCATTAATAAGTCTGAAAGGCATTTTTTGATAAGCATAAGTTCCCCATTTTGTTCTGAATGTGGTTTTGAGTCGGTCATCAGGATGGACCAAAACTTGGTTATATCCTGAAAAACCGTCTAAAAAGGACATCGACTCAGAGCCTGCCACTGATTGGAGTATCTACTCCATAGTAGGTAATGGGAAATTATCTTTTAGGCTCGCCTTATTCAAATTTATGAAATCTATACAAATCCTGATGTCGCCATTTTTCTTTCTGACTGGCACCATATTGGAGACCCAGTTTGAGTGCCAAACGGGAAAAATAATCTTAGCTTTCAAGAGTTTATTGAGTTCCGATTTTATTTGACTCTCTAAGTTCCGATGTATTTTTCTCAACTTTTGTTGAATTGGTTTCTGTTCGGGAAGCATTGGAATGGTATGCTGGATGATGGATGTATCACATGTCTTTAAATCGTCATATTTCCAAGCAAAAACATGTTTATTTTTCCATAACAGTCTAATGAATGCTTCCTTTTCTTCCATGGAAAGTCTTAATCCTAAATTAATGTTTTGAGGACTTTGCTCAGTGCCAATGTTTATCAATTCAAACCTTAAGGTAGAACTTTGGAGCTTTGTATTGGTCACAGGTTTAAACCTGTCTTTAGTATCATAAAGATCCTCAAGCTTCACCACAGGCTTTGGGATTGAATTTTCCTCGTGTTTACCTCGCATTTCAAGGTCATGCTCGTTTTCCTCAATGATTTGATCATCATAGGACTTTTCGGAAGTTAAAAATTGTAAAATGTCTTCATCGTGGTTGAATACTCTCCAATTAGTGACATTGTCAGGAATCGATGGCCTAAAAAGTAATTCTACTGAAAATCTATCTGGGCTATAATCTTCGGAAGGTAGGAGCTTGGAAGAAACATTGGCTAGCAAGTCGGCTGCTGAATTTTGAGACCTGGGATGGAAGAAATATTGAATGCCGAAAAGTGGGAGGTGAGTTCCTGTACCAGCGACTGATAATGTTTGAGATGGCTAGAAAGACAAGGAATTGTATTCATTACCTGTTTAATAATAATTTCAGAATCTCCAAACACTTTCAAATATTGAACCTTGAGGCCAATCGCTTTATATAGTCCTTGGACTAAGGCTTCATACTCAGTTGTATTATTCATGCATTCAAACTCTAGCCTACAGGACAACATTGTTTTTTCTCCCTGAGGGCTAACCAAAATACATCCTGCTCCTGAGCCCTCGTTAGACTTAGACCCATCGAAATAAAGTGACCAAAATAAAGAAGTATTAACAATTTTATTTACAGTTTCCTCAGCATCATTAAAACATCTTGACCTATCTGTTTGTGAATAATTTTCGATCTGAGATGTAGAATTATTTTTAGAGAAAGGAGATGGTTGGGCAGTGAAGTTGCCAAAGAATGACTCAGATGAATAATTCCCCAAAATGTTGTTATTAAATGCTATTGGTTGGTTTTCTTGTTCAAATTCTGTAACTGTATGGGTCATGTGTTTTTCCCGATCGATTTTTATTTGATTTGGCTTTCCCTTATAGGGAAGCCACATATGGGACCAATCGGTAGAAATATACCCATGGAGTTTTTCAGACCAATCCCTACTCAAGATCAAACCATAAAATTATGGTATATCAGCGATTAAGATATCAATTCTTTGAACTACTCTAGGATCAGCTGATAACCTGATAATTACTGAGTTGATTTCCCCTAAAACCTGTACTTTAGTCCTGTCCAACTGCACAATATGAATAGCGGACTTTTGGGGTTCAATGTTCAGTTTGGAACAAACTAAAGCTAGCATTATGTTAGAGGATGCCCCTGAGTCAATCAAACAGTTGTGCAGGTTTCTATTGTAGATCTCGTAGGTTAGAAGGAAAGGTGGAGTATGAGAATTTGATCTATCTCCAATCAGAACTGCATCAGTAGCTTCGACCATACCAGAAGGTGGTTGACCTGCATCATTTGCAGCTTTAGCACTGGGAAGGGGTGAAGTAGGAATAACATTCAATTCTTTGAGAAGCAATTTTTGCTGATGTTTCAATTTACTAAGTTGAAACATGGTAATTTTTACCTTAGTCTTTTTCATGTCATCAACAATATTGTAATCCATTGAATCGGACACGACCAATGTCTTAGATGTTGACGGAATATTTGAGGTTGAAGGTTGGTTTTGTGGAACTGTTACAGGTGGCTTCTTTGGGGGTACCTTTTACTTTGTTGTAGTGGCACCTGCACTCCTTTTCTTTGAAGTTGTCTGAACAGGTTCGGAGGTATTTTTACTCCTAGTAGTGACAGGAAACACTTCTTCTTCATTTTCTGTATCGGAGTTAGGCAATATAAAATCCCACATTCCATGACATTCAACAACTTCCTCTTCTTCATCAGTTGGTGAAGCTGTTTCTTCTTCTCCTTCTTCAAGATCTGAATATGCATTAGATATAACATTCGGTGGTTTTGATTCAGTTTTCTTGTAATTCTTAAAGGGCCTTTTGGTTGAAGTTTCAGCTACTTGTTTTTTTATTTCAACCATTTCATTTGACATAGTCTTGAGGACCTTTTGTAGACCCTCCATGTCATATGGATCTTTAGGGGTTTTCTTCTTTGAATCATCTTTAAAAGAAACTTTTTTGGTTTTTCTATCTTCAAGAGCAGCTTTCTTCTCTAGAGCATTAATACGTTTCTCCAAAACAAGTGCTTCTTTCATGTTTTCAACTAAAGTTGGTTTTCCAACCCTGTCTACAAAAATAGCTATATTGGCAGGTAGGGCAGTTATATACCACTCGCTTCTGATTTGCTCACTTGGTTTGGAGGCCATTGGGATTTTATTCAAAAGTTTATTGAATCGCGCATTAAATTCTTTAATCGATTCCCTATGCTCTATCCTAAGATTGGAGAGATCATTTATTAGTGTAGCTAAAGACCTATCATCACCATACTTAGTAAGAAATTGTTCTTGGCAAGTCGTCCAACTGGTAATTGAACCAAAAGGCAAGGAAAAATACCAGGATCCTGCTGATCCTTGCAAAGTATAAGGGAAAAGCCTAACGACAACATCTTGCTCCGTTACTCCCTTCAAATTAACCGCTAACATGAAGTTATTAATGTGTTCCTTAGCTTGTGTTCCATCATCTGGATTAAACTTGGGTAGCCACTTCTCAGGAGCATCAGGTAATGCATGCAATGGTGCAGGCATGTTGACTGCACCAGGCCTGGTCCATGGATCTGCCATTGTAACCACAGTAGTGGATGATACTACTGTTGAACTTCCAGATGTCTGGGAAGGAGTTGATATTGAGGATTGCGCAGGTTGGGATGTTGAAGTTGCTAATCCCTGATGAACAACAATGTGTGATGAGGGAGTGGATGGTTGACTTCGCACTGGGGAAGATGAGATGGAGGATGTGGATGAAAATGTTTCACTGTCAGATCCTTCAGTGTTTTTCTTCACCTTTTTCCTTTTGGGTAAAGGGAACTCAGTAGGTTCAATACCGAGCTTTCCACTCTAAAGTCTGGTGAGGGGGTGAGGTAAATTGAATTGCGAAGTCGCACTGCTTTGATATACCTCAGATTTCTGTGGTGATATCGAGAAGCTCTGAAGTTTATGGATGAGAGACTGAACTTCAGGAGATTCAAGACTTAATTGTTTTGGAGTATGGTGGGTTTGAGCAGTGGTAGTTGATTCCTCTTCTTCTTGTTTGGATTGGAGAACCAGCATGCAATTGGGAAGTACGAGGTGATGTGGAGGGAGAATTACTCTTAGAATGGTCTGTGGATTTGGGTTTGCTTGCCATGCACAGTTGATGGCCCTCCTTCTAGCGCCAAAAATGTTGATGCCCCGAAAATCGTTGTATCAACATTGGGGGATAACCACCCGGTCCGGACCTTAATACAACTCCTTTTCCGTTTGGAGTGGTGGCTCCGACTGGGGATAATGGGACCAGTTTCCCAGTAATGAATAAAAGGGTTGGATGAATGATTGATTATCTAATCTAACGATAGGTGAATAATTTAATCTATCAGCAAAATAAAAGAACTACTACTAATCCCGGGAACTATTGTTCTTTGAAATGTAGCGCTTGATGATCTTTGTCTATTGACAGGCATATAGATGACTCTATCTAATAAACATAGACATTTATTCATTCACGGATTACTTTGTTTAAATAGTTAAACAAAGTGATTAACACAATATTTCTACACTTATCATTTATATCATCGATACATATATGATCAAAAGAAAAGCATACTGTAAACATCCAATAGTGGAAGGAATAAAGAATGCTGTTAAAAACACATACATATATCCGATAATAGCAAAAGCGATCAAATGACAATTCATATAAAAAGAATGAATTCAGAAATAGATAATAGTACCATATGAACTGCTTATCACTCCCAATATCAATCGCTATTTGAAATTCTTCTTCCAACACAGAAATACTTTCAAACAAAGACAGTAGTGCACATTCACATAAAAGTTTCTTTGTCAAAATCAGAATGATTGGTCCAGTTTTATAAAATAATATACCTGAAGTACAATAGTGCAACTTTAGGTTTTAAGTCATATACAAAACTTATGACCCTTTCCAAATACATGAAAGGGTCTATAAATACTTAATTAATCTAACTACCTATGAAACTGAAATCCTACTTAATTGGTATCAATTGATTTTGAATATCTCCTTTACAACAATCTGGCAGTCGGCGACATGAATCATCATTTAGGCTATTTGCCTTTAAAACTGAGCTGGCATATCGCAAGCATTGGCTCCACTTCGGGTGGTCTGTTGAGGCGAGAATTGAGTTGCGCAGTATAGGTGGCATCCTGAATATCGGGAATGATATACCCGATTGCATCTGTAAGGCATTTGAGGGCGGCTCTCTAGCTGTATGGTTTGACTAAGAAGAACCAATAGGTGTCCCATGTCAAACTGTTAATTCCTGCGATTAATCTCCCATTTTTCTCTAGTTCCGGATAACATGACTGCTCCAATGTTTTAGCCGCTGTCAATTTACCTGGAGTACATTGAGAAATCATGTTAGACAAGTAGAGAGTATTATTAACCAATTCAACCAAATTACTTGTGGTTGATTTGCATCTTGAAATTGCTCTCTCTGCTTTCATTAACTGGGACTGCCATTCTGTAAATAATATCTCCTTATGTGATTCTAAAATCTTTGGTAAATTAGCCACCTGTCCCTGATCGGTATCTTGCCACTCAAGAAAATTAGTTAATGTTTCATCGGCTTGATCCAAGTTTGTTCTAGCTTTTTCCGATTTTTCACTTATTGATGTCGTCAAATCGCATAACGGTTCCGCCTGGGCGATTTGTTGACATAAAAGCTTTATCTGTGTTATCAATGCCTTGTTTATTTGTAATGCCTCTGCTCTAAATTCAGCTATCTGTGGAAGATTCTTTGTTTTCTCTAGCTGGGCTGATAGTTGAGCAATTTGCTCATCTTTTGACTTCAGCATTTGTTCATTCGCTGCTTTTAGTTGCGCCAATGCCTCAGACAATTCTTTCTGCTTTTGAACTACGTTGTAATCAATCCGTTGTTTCTCTTCCTGCAATTGTTTTTTCAATTGATTATTTATTTGTTGTTGTGTAAACAATTGCCGTTCTGCTTGCTCCGCCTTCTGCTGTGCCTCCGATAGTTGTACTTGTAGTGAAAAGATCTCCTGGTCTTTTGTTTTTAATAAATTACTCACCTCTGATGCCTTGTCTATTGTCGCTGCCGAATAGGCTCCAACATATTGAGATAGTTTTGTGAGGTCGTCAGAGGGGTCAAATTCCTCTTTCCAAGCCACGTTGCCCGTCACTGTTTGTTCTGGGAATAGGGAAGGTTGATCAGTCCTTCTCCTCTTCCTCTGTTGTTTTACCACAGCCTTATGTCTTGGGCTATAGAAGACATCTAAGGGAGGAATTTCTTCTATTTGCAAAATAATCTGATCGGAGGGATCCTTTGGGATTATCTCTACTTCTTTCGAACTGGGTAGTCCACTGGTTCCACTTGGAACCTGTTTTGAAGTTGTCTCCTGTGTATCAGCCGCTTTTGATGTCTCGGCTTCCTTAGAGATCTAGGAATTTACAGGGTAAGTTCCTCAGACAGAACACCAAAAGGACACCACTCACAACCAGATCGCAAATCAATACACCAGTATTTTGACGTGGTTAAAACCCTCAAAGAGGGAAACAGTGCACGGCCTGAGCCAACGCGGCCACTTCAGGCAATTTATTAATAAAAGAATGAAAATTTACATATGTTTCTCTCATGCACGGATTACCCTACAAATGACCCTCCATGCGCTTTAAATAGAATTCATGGACCAATCGGGTGTCAAGCCATGGATCAAGTGTCGGTAATACCGAGGAGAGAATGAACCGTCAGATCACTACATATCATGACCGTCAGATTGTAAGTTACAAAATGTACAACGGTAAAGAAACACACTTTACCTAACTCTATACCTAACTCTACACTAGACCAAGTTGTACTTAACTATTTCCTATGTGTCGAAATATCCTAACATCCCCCCTTAAGAACAACTTGGGATGGGATTGAAGGATTTACAAATATGACACAATAGGAGAAGGAAGGAGGCACTAGAGCCTATCCCCCCTTAGTGACAACTTCCTGAACTCCAACCATAAATCGAAGTTTAGTGAACTTTGCCTCTGTGAGAGCCTTTGTGAAGATGTCTGCAACTTGATCATCTGTTGAACAATATTGCACTTCAAGAACATAGTCGTGAATGAGCTTTCTGATGAAGTGCATGTACAGTTCAATGTGTTTGCTGTGCTGATGTTGGACTGGATCTTTGCATAGCTGAATGGCACTTTGATTATCACACCAAAGTGTAGTCGGATGCTGCTGCTGAAAGCCAAATTCTGACAGGATCTGACGAAGCCACAAGGCTTCCTTACTAGCTTCTACGACACCACGATACTCTGCTTCTGCTAATGAAAGAGAAATGGAAGCTTGTTTCTTACAAGCCCATGTAATAGGTCCTGAACCAAGAGTGAACACATAACCGGCAGTAGACTTCCGATCATCAGGGTCACCAGCCCAATCAGAATCAGTGAAACCAATCAATAGAGGAGATGCTTTGGCACTGTAATGAATCCCAAACTGAACTGTACCTCGAACATAACGAAGTATTCTTTTAGCTGCTTTCCAATGACTTTTACGGGGGTTTTGCATGAACCGAGAAACAAGGCCAACAGCAAAGGAAAGGTCAGGAGTATGAGTTAGATACAAGAGTTTTCCTACAAGTTGACGGTATAATGTAGCATCAACTTCAGGAGAAGTACAAGTGACTGAAAGTTTGACTCCAGACTGAAAGGGAGAAGGGGCTGGCTTACAGTCTTCCATGTGAAAATGACGTAGAATATCACAAGCATACTTGGACTGGGAAAGGGAAATACCCTCCTTGGATTGCAATACTTGAAGACCGAGAAAATAGTGTAAGTGTCCTAAGTCTGTCATTTCAAATTTCCTTTTAAGGCTAGACTTCACATGGTTTATAAGGTTGGGATCACTACCAGTAAGGATAAGATCATCAACATAAAGAACAAGGATGATAAGAGAGTTGCCCACTTTCTTGGTGTAGACAGTATTGTCAGAATGACACCTAGAAAAGCCAGATTCTAAAAGAAAGCTATCCATTTTGGAATACCAAGCCCGAGGAGCTTGCTTGAGACCATAAAGGGATTTCTTAAGTCGACATACAAGGCTGGAGTCTGTTTGTATGAAGCCAATGGGTTGTTCCATATAGATTTCTTCATGCAAGTCCCCATGCAAGAAGGCAGATTTAACATCCATCTGATGGACTTCCCATTTGAAAGAGGCAGCAAGGGAAAGAACAAGGTGGATAGAGTTAATTTTGGCAACAGGGGAGAAGGTTTCGGTGTAGTCAATGCCTTCAACCTGTGAAAAACCTTTAGCAACAAGACGAGCTTTATGTTTATCAACTTTCCCATCTGGTCCATACTTGGTTCTGTAAACCCATTTGCATCTGACATGTTTTCGTCCCTTTGGTAGAGGAACAAGATCCCATTTATCATTTGCCAATAATGAATGATATTCTTCATTCATAGCTGCTTCCCAATCTGGATGGCCTGAAGCCTCTGCAAAGGTGTCAGGATCATAATTTACTGGAGCTTGAGCCAGTAAAGAAGCGGCTCTCTCGAACTGAGAACATGTACGTCGCTGATCTGTAGGATCACCGGCAAGATCACCTGCTGCATCTCGAGTAGCACTAACCCATTTTGGAAGCTCAGGAGCTGAAGGAGGATCCTGAGATGGTGGGGGAGGATTGTCATCCTCACTTTCATCATCTGAAGAAGAAATGTTTTCAAAAGTAGAAGAGATAGGGAGAGGTGGCACAACTGTCGGACTAGGCTCGCAGGCCGATATATTTTCATCAAATTTTACATCTCTTCTAATGATAACATTTTTGGACTTAAATGGAATAAGTCTATAGCCTTTGACATCTTCAGAATATCCAACAAAAGTACATCTTTCACTCTTAGGTTCTAAAGCTTTATGCTTTTCATCTGGAATATGGGCCCACGCTTCACTTCCAAAAACACGAAAGTGACTTACATCTGGTTTGATTGAGCTCCATGCTTCTTCTGGAGTGATATTCTTTAAAGCCTTAATAGGAGTGCGATTTATTATGTAATTTGCACAGTTAATTTCTTCTGCCCAAAAACTAAGACCAAGTCCTTTAGATTGTAGCATACAATTAGCCATTTCCATTAAGGTGTGATTCTTCCTTTCAGCTACACCATTTTGTTGTGGAGTATATGGAACAGTATGTTGCATTTGAATTCCATTCTCAGTGCAATAGTTGATGAATGTGTTTTTAACATATTCTCCGCCATTATCAGATCTTAACTTAAGAATTTGATGTCCAGATTGTTTTTCAACAAAGGCCTTGAAGGCCAAAAAAGTGTTAAATACTTCACTCTTGAGTTTTAAGAAGTATACCCAAGTGCGTCTGGAGAAATCATCAATGAAAGTTAAGAAATACTTGCAGCCAGAGAATGACACAACTGGAAGTGGACCACATAAATCACTATGCACAAGCTGTAAAGGGGCTGAGGCGTGCCAAGAGGCACGTTTTTCAAAATTGTCCCGATAATGTTTTTCGAGTACACATCTGGAACAAACACCATCTCTGCAAGATACCATAGGAAGACCTGTCACCATATTTTCTTTACATAGATGCTGAAGGGAGCGGTAGTTTAAGTGACCAAATCGCTCATGCCAAAGTTTGCTCACTTCATCGTTATGAGCAACAAATACTGAGGGAAGATTTGATGACCCAAAGTTGTGAAACTTATACAACCTTGTGGAATCATCAGCAATGCTAGTAGCCAAAATCTGTTTAGGATATCTTAAGTCCTTGATTACAACATCATGAGGTGAAAATTCCACGATTTTACCTTCACCTGAATGAGTTATCTGATATACAGATAGAAGGTTGGAACACATAATACATCATTAAACTGACCATTGTCTAGATGAACAGTTCCAGTCCCTACAACATTAAGAGATCTATCATCACCAACATATATATTTTTGGTGTTACAATCATTTAAAGAAGAAAACATGGCTTTGTTTTTGGCCATGTGATAAGAAGCTCCAGAATCAATGAGCCACTCATGAGAATGAGAAGAAGAAGATACATTTGATGCATAGCCAGAACGAGATGCTTGACAACCACATGCAGAAAGTGCCATTCCTGAAGATGAAGTTGAAGTTGAAGATTGCCCCAAATGGATGTTATGCTTCTTCATTGTTGCTTCCAAGGCTTCCATCTTCTTAAAGCATTTTGATTCTAAGTGGCCATCTCGATTACAAAAATTGCAATGTCTATCAATCTTCTTCCCTTTGTTTTTATTTGTCTTATCATTTTGTTGAAATGATTTTTCATTTTGGGGCTGAAATTGCTTAGGACCCTTGTTTGGTTTAGGACCATTCTTTTTAGGATATGACTTCTTGGGATTCTTTGAATTTGGTTGCTGCTGGGCGGCTAACGCTTTCTTGGAAGAGTTTCCAAGATTAAGAAGACCAAGGTGTAAGAGTTTTTCTTGTTCTCTTATTAAAGAATCACAAAAAGAGTCAAAGGAAGGGGACTTGTAGTCTGTTCCTTGAGAAATGAAGGCTTCTCTTGTAGAATGGAAGGTGGAAACAAACACAGAGTAGGCTGGTCCCAACTTTGTAAGAATGGAATAGATAAGATTACTATCTTCTTTCTTAACTTTAACACCTTCAAAAAGATATCTAAGGGTCTTGAACTTGGACAAGAAATCTTCAATGCAAGAAAAAATATTAGGGTCCAATGTAAGAAACTCATTTTCAAGTTGATGGGCTCTAATTTCATTTTTAATGCCAAAAACTTTATTGATTTGTTTCATTGCTTCATCAGGAGAATCAATTTCTGCAATATGGAATCTAAGATCTGGAGAAATAGACATCCCTATCAATCCACGTGCTTGATCTTGCCTATTTTCCCATTTAGCAGCCTTATCTTCGTCCTTCGGATGCTTGCCTTGAGAAAGCTCTTTTTCCCTACAAAACACAAAACACAAAAGCCAACACGACATGCAAAGAAAAAAAACCTTATGGCTCGAAGTTAGCTTTAGCCGAAAAACTAAATATTTTCAAAAATGAACCTTGCGGCTCAAAGTTAGCTTTGGCCGGAAACTAAATATTTTTCTCAATGTTTCTGATTTTCCGAGATCACCCTAAGGCGCAGGGAAAAGAGCATACGCATGAGAAAAATCCTTCCTTTCTGTTTCTGATTTGCCCAGATCGCACAGAGTCGCAGGGCAAAGAGCATACACAGAAATGAAAGGTATATATCCGGTAATAAAAAGGCTAAATAAACCGAAACCGAAATAAACAGAGAGAAAAACAGTAAACTGCAAATAAACAATGTATACCTCTAGATCTTAAAAATGACGCAGCTAGGGCTACCGGAAACCTTTTCACGTGAAACGAAAGGGGTTACTCACTGGAACAGATGCTCCGAACATAACAGAGCAGTCCTCTCAGCCCGAAAGCAGTCATAAACAGCAGATCTAGGAAACGGCAGTTGGATGTAGTTCTACCGGCTTCAGATTTGGATCACCAACGGACGCGGCCCTCAAATAGCTCTGATACCATGTAGGAATTTACAGGGTAAGTTCCTCAAATAGAACACCAAAAGGACACCGCTCACAACCAGATCGCAGATCAATACACCAGTATTTTGATGTGGTTAAAACCCTCAAAGAGGGAAATAGTCCACGACCTGAGCCAACGCGGCCACTTCAGGCAATTTATTAATAAAAGAATGAAAATTTACATATGTTTCTCTCATGCACGGATTACCCTACAAATGACCCTCCATGCGCTTTAAATAGAATTCATGGACCAATCGGGTGCCAAGCCACGGATCAAGTGTCGGTAATACCGAGGAGAGAATGAACCGTCGGATTGTAAGTTACAAAATGTACAACGGTAAAGAAACACACTTTACCTAACTCTATACCTAACTCTACACTAGACCAAGTTGTACTTAACTATTTCCTATGTGTCGAAATATCCTAACAAGAGCACTCAAGATTGCTGATGATTGAGTCGAATTGCTGCCATTCCTGGAGCAATTTCGGGTCAATTTGAGTATCTACATTCACCTCTATGTTGCTCTGTTCCTGCTCTTTCATCTGGGTTTCCTCTTGTTTTTTCATATGCACTTCCTCCTGTTCTTTTGATGTAACAGGAGGTTCCTTAGTGATTCGCTGCTTAGGCTCGCTTGATTCTGTCGTTGGGGTTGTTGCTAACAGATCGAGAGGCAGAGTTTGCAACCTCTGTTCTCTAAGTCTGTTGAATTCAACTAACCCGTCATCTTTGTATTCCATTCTGGCCAGCGATTTAACTTGGGACATCGACTCGGCTGAGGAGAACAGGTCATCAAACTTATCTTCTTTATGATCAAACTTTGTCAATTTGGCCTATTCAAGTGCATTATAGGCGACTTTGTTTGGATCAAATCGCCTATTAGGGAGAGTTGCTAGAGTTAATGACTTCATATTTTCAGATTCTTTCTCTGCATGTTTGAAATCATGCAAAGTGTAGACACCACATCTCAAAGGAAAAGAGTGCTAGACCTGCTTCTTATTTTTCTTTAGAGTTTGTGTAACTCCTTCGGAGATAATCTGATAGGCTATCTCCCTAGCCAGCAGTTTATCAGGTATGTACAAAGGAAGGACATGAGGTTTAGCTTGGCTGCCGAAAATTCTTATATAAGTAAACTTTTCCTCTCCGAACCATCTTCCTATTGATGTCAAATCAACCCCTACTTGGTAGGAAATCTTAGGAGCAGGTTTATCAAAAATAGAATAATGAATGGGTAACATAAAGCCATTGCAGACTTGGTATAAATGGTGCTTGTAGTAATTTTTCCACAACTTTTGATGGTATATGTGAATGGGCATGGGGTCTTGTGAAGTCCACCTCCATCCGAGCACGGGAAATTCAGAATTAAAACACAGGGTGTCTAGTATATAAGCACTATAGTAGAATGGGGGAATAAGCCTTTCAGTGACGCGGGTTTTGCTTCTAAAATCAAGAACTGCGGTTGCTAGCTTATCCGACAGTATAGTTGCCCAATCCATTATTTCACTATTACATGCCGCTTCCATCAAGGGAACCATTTCTATAGTGAAATTAGCGGAATAGTGCAACCCCCACAATCTACATATCATTATCCCAGCATAACAATAAGGAGAACATAGAGAATCAACATAGTACTTACCCGAAGATTCATGCTTGTGTTTTGCTGGATTTTGCCTCCAATCCCAAATGGGTTCGGATTCAATTTCGTTCTCATCTCGGAATTTCTCCAGAAATGCCTTGTTGTACTTCTTCTCTGGCACAGGCAAATGATACATTTGCCTCAAATCATTAGATTGAAATGAACCAAAGATTCTCCCATCTCTGGTGCAAAAGGTTCTGTCTGTGATTGGGATTTCCTCAATTGCCCACCTCACTACATCCGTATATGGGAGAATTTGTTCCCGAGCTGCTATCCGATGAAGGAAAGAGTCGGCTAAGTCCTTTAGAGTAGCATCAGATTTTCGAGTGGTATCTACTGTGGCTTGTACTGCTGTCACCTCGGGTTCTTCGGCCTCAATCAAATTATAGGTACTTTGCCAAGTAGTTTTGCTGAGTCCTAGACATGTAGTGTCGGATATCAATCCTTTTCTTTTAGTTCCTGGATCAGCGGTGAGTTGTCCTGTGGCTGGCGAAGCGGAAGCGATTGCAGTTTTCTTAGACTTCTTCCCCATCCTGCTTGAATCTATTGCTTCTGAAGAGTTCTGCACAGAAGTGAAAATGAACGTAATACAGAGAATTGGTAGCGCAAACCAAATATGAGCGAGATATATTGATCAATGCACGATGAAGGATTAACTTAAAGTGGCCGTGGATACAATCTGTGAAAAGATTTTTAGGCTTACTATTTCATTAAATGGCCGTTAAAACCTGCCAATCCTTTAAATGCCCATCATATCGTTTATTGGCCAAATGATTTGTTTAAACGTGCCTTGGACGTTTTGGCGGTTGAGCGCAGGTGAATCACTATTTGGAGGATAAGGCGTTTAATAGGAATTAATCGTAATATCCCTGCTTTAACAATTTTTTGAAATTCGCGCTTTTGGCTTTATCGCAATCGGCCATCGGGGAAAACTTAAATCATTATATTGGCTCCCTTTGGAATCCCCGATTGCCGATAGTGATATCGCATCACGTCGGGAGTATTAACTGAGCACTTTGAAAAGCATGCATGGTACATCCCCGATCGCCGATAGCGATATCGCATCGCATCAGAGCGAAAGGGACTTTATCGCATCGCATCGAAGCGAAAGGAACTTTTGTTATGCTAACTTATTATTGCCAATATCCGATAGCCTATTGCATGTTGTCGCGTCGGAGAAAACCAATGGGTCTTTAAGTTATGCCTCCTTTTTCATTGCGACATGCGATTTGGCGATCACTTTATCGCAATGATAAAATATTTCTTATTTATATATTATAAGACCAAATAATTGGTTTATCAAAAAGGTTTTGTAATGTTTTCATTTTTTTTTCGGACCTTTTTGAATAACACTAAGTTGATACCAATTAAAATAAAAAGGGACCCATTTCATATTATAGTTTTGAGAATAAAAATGATATGAAATGGGGGGGTTGTTGTAGAGCACAACAGACTCACACTTGGATGAGGATTGCCAAATCCAAGGGTGTTGTAGACATAGGTCACATGGAGGAGAAATTAAAAGAATTAAGGGGAGAACTGGCCATGGTAAGGCATGTAGAAAGTTGCAAAAGAGCCCAACTGCAGGAGGAGAATGAGCTGCTGAAAAAATAGTTGCAGCTACAAGAAGTTCTCAAGGAAGATAGGTTGTCCATTCTAGGAGGGCAACAACAGCAAGGACCTCTAGCAGACAAGGACACAACTGAGAAACAACAGAAAGAGGAAGAGCTACAAGCTAATGTGGAGATTCTCATAAAACTGCTGCAAGGACAAGAGTCTCAGGAAACAGAAGAGATACAGGGTATAAAACAACAGTTGCAAGAAAAAGAATCCCAGATGGCCTGCATGGCCAGCTGGGCAGTAAAAGCCTTAAATGTAGGCAACCTGCTAAGTCCTATGCATTATATCTTAAAGATCAATGGTTTCAATTTCAAATTAACACGTTAGCGCAAAGGGGAAACATTCCATTCCAGAATTACAATCAGTTTATGTATTTGTGTGACAATACCTCGGCTGAAGATAAGGCCAAGTTAGCAGAATTCTATTTACACAACTTGGCACTTCCAAACATGAATCTATGGGACCCCAATGCTGCATTGGGAGATGTGCAACTCATGGCCATGGCTTCTTGGTTAATCCATGAGGAAAAGAGGGCAGTAGAAATTCGGAAAGTTATGGACAGGGAGCTAAGTGAGCCACTCATGATCAGGGCAGAACTAGAAGATCCCTTAGCTTTAGTATATGCTCATCAACACCTTGCCAACAACCCTTAGGTTCTCCTAGATTACGTTGAAAGACAAGCTCAGGCCATTGCTCACTTTGAAGACATGGAAAGACTGTTTGGTGATAATTGCATTCATGCTTGCATAAGGAGATGGAACACATTGGCCCATAGTCTGAAAATAAAAGAATACCACTCCCTGACCAGGATGAGGGAGGCTTTGGTAAGAGTGCCACTTTATAAACAGTCAATGAAAATTCTGAAGGCCAACTAGATTGGCCTAAAGTTCAGTCCTCCATTACGTTTAGGACTATTGGAAGGGGTCAAAGAAGAAGAAAACGGGAAATGGGAGGAAGTAGAAAGAAAGGCAGGGTTTCATGACCGAGAAGAGGACATCACCTCGGAAGCTTGGGATGTCAGAGAGGTAGTCAAAGAAATCAAAGATGATGAACTGAATTAGTTGCTCAGAGGATGAGCAACACATTCAGCAGGGGGTGATGATGAGCCCCAAAAATGGGTAACTTTATGGGCTCATTTTTCCTATTATTCTCTATTAATCCACCTTTCTTCATAGTTTTATGCATGCTTTTGAATATATTTATGTTAATTGAATGAATGAGAATAGTCACTTGACCACAAATTCTAATACGTGCTTATTGCAGATTTTTGGACATCTTTTGGACCAAGGTCAAGCATTTATGAGCAAGTTGGCAGCCAAATACGAAGGAACAAGGCTAAGGATTTGTAGGAAGGGTGTCTCCTACACTAAATGACCCCTTCCTCGAGTTCTCCACCATCAGCTCGGAGTTCAACAACCCACCAAAGATGATTTCAAGGGGCAGCCAAGTAGGTTTTGTGAAGTCGCTGATTAACTGCAGTTTTGAGCAGCGAAGCTCCTAAAATTAAGGAGGACTGACGGGGGTCCTCGTGTTGCATAAGTAGGAAGGCTTCAAGCCTTGGTAGTTTAGCTCTTGAAAAGTTGTTTTTCACACCTTAGTGCAGCTCTGCATTTCAACTCATTTACGAGCTCTTGCTGTAAACAGTTTTGTGACATGATTATTATTTTTGAGTAATGGAGATGAATTTCACTTTGCACCAGCTCTGAGCTTTCTTAGCAGGCTGTATCTCTTGGGGTTGGGCCCAACCCAAGTGATAGTACCTCCTTTGTGTACTTTTATGTGTTTTCTTGTAGTCATAGAATAATTTCTGTTATTTAGGTTAAGATCTTGCTTTGTTACTTAGGTTGTTTTTGATGATTAAAATAGATTTTCATGCTTCAGGTTGATTTGACAGTTTGGTAACAAAAATGATCCGCAAAAGGGCCATCAACCAGTGCTCGATCTCATCTCTCCCTCCTTGGGACCATGAGCTGAGACGAAGGCATACTTGTTGCCACAAAAACACTATTTTTTCCTTTCAATGCAATTACTAGTGTTAGATTTTATGTCGTAAAAGTTGATATCGGTTGTGCTTGCATGTTTAGATATGTTCTTTCTTAGTTTCCATAGCTATCTTGCATGATTTCTTGTCTATAAACTTATGTTCATCATGTTTCTGGTTTTTAGGTCAGATTAGGTCAAAAGAGGTAGATCTCTGTTTTTTCAGTTTTTGTTCGACAAGTTTTGGAAAATAATGTGTATAAAACATGTGATACATTCCCACCTACCCTTCCTCCATCATACAACCTGCTCCAACCCTTAATTCCAGATTCCTTCCCTTTATTCGCCACACGTTTCCAACTTGACCTAATTTCTACGTCCTTGTGCAACATTGCTCCCTCCATCCTTGAACAAATCCAACCACCTTCATCACTCCTTAGCTTCATTCACTAGGTCCTAGACCCCTTCACATCCTCATCCATCCTCCATTTCCACTTTCCCACCGTTTTTCCACCATCAACCCTCCAAAATCCTCTTTCGACTCTTCCTGTAGAACTTCCTGTAGAACATCCTGTATAACCTCTGCAGACTTCTTGTAGAGGTTCACATGAGCATTTTTTCGAGATCTGATCATTGTGAAACTCTTTGGAAGGGTGCTATGGACCCCTTAGGCCCTCTTCTCACCTTCCCAACCTCCTGCAAGTGCTCACTCCATTTCCTTTGCACAGTAAAAAATAGTTAAGACACATTTTACCTTTCCAAGAGTCAATGGCATCCATTTCAGCAACTTTCATCTCTTTTCTTTCACCAGTAGATTTAGTCGGTAAAACTAGGGTTTGCTAGGGTTTGCATTTCCTTCCAGCCTCCAGCTTCTTTCTACAAGTAGATTAGCCTCTCTTGAGTTATCTTTCGTCCATCACAGTTAAAAGCTTCTTCTAAGAGCTCATAGAAGTTGGCTTAAGCTCCTAGCGGACTTGTGCCAACTGATCAAGTGACAACCTGCGACAAGAGCTAGTACTTGTGCATACAGCACCGTCGCTTCCAAGTTTGTTACGAACTACCAGGTTGATAAGACTAAAGAAGGGAATCCCAGGAGTTGCAGCATCATTGGTACAATACTGGAACCCAACACAAACCAATAGTGAGGAAACTATTTCTGGCTGCTTTTCTCGAATGAAGGTTGATTCATCACAATTATTCAAGGAAAATCAAGCCACCTAGAATAACATGCTAGTGGGTAGGGTTTCACTCCCGTTGGGTCTTGGGCCATTAACTTGTTTCCTTACTTCCAAAAAGATGAGCTCTTAGCCAAACAATTTTTTTTAAGGCATATAAAATAATGATATTTATTGTGGGTATTCATTATGTTGTTACTAAATAATTTAATATTATATATTGAGTTTAATGTTGCACTATTATATATAATAATTGTTTTATTATTTTTTTTTTCCGAAGAAAAAGCGAACTTTTTATTAAGAAAATAAAAAGTTACATTGCATATGCTGAGCATTTCCAATACTGCTGATTGATTGACCATGCAATCAGTCAAAATCCTCCTTTCTGTCATTTTGTTCCACTGTTTTCAGAGCAAAATTCTGCTGTAGGTAGGAATTCCGTCAGCTGTGTTTGTCTTACAGCCATGATCAAAAGATGTCCTCCCCAAGAGAGGCAGTTTTAAAACAAAATTATATCATATCATTTGGGTCTCCTCAACAGAGAGGAAAACAACCCATATAAAGTAAAAAGAACCATAAAGTCCAGTTGCTTAAACAAAAAAAGAAGTCTGTGGTATATGTCTGTGTATGAAAAAAAGATGAAAAGATAAGTAAAAACAACAGCTGTAGATTATGCATATGGCGGCACATCTGATGATAGAACCTGTCCTTGGCAGTCTTCCACTATTTTCCAACCTCCCAAAGCTTGCTGCAGACCTTCCTTAGAAAGCTTGTCCGCGGATTCGTTGCTGTCCCTGTAGATATGGCATAGAGAGAAGATGTTAAAAGATGATTTTAATACCTGCAGTTCTTCCAGCATGGGTTTCAAAAATTGGTTTTTGCAAGTGCTTTTCCCGTTGACCCAATTTATGACATTGAGAGAGTCTCCAAAGATCTGAATAGTGAAGGTGTTTCTTTGAATTAGCCAACATAGGAGGAGTCTCAGAGCTGACATTTCGGCAAAATTGTTTGATCCTGACCCCAATCCAACTGAGGCTTTGAGGGAGTGGTTTGCATTTAGATGGATGATGATTCCTGCTCCTGCTAGGTTGTTTTGAGAGGCTCCGTCAAAAAAAGCCCAGGGAATGCCTTCTTTGATTTGCACTGTCTTATTTACATTTTGAGGTCTTTTCTCCTCTGGTTCTGGGATAGAAGTGTAGATGGAAACCGCTTGAATGGCAGTGGCATTTGGCGGTGTTCCCTTATCTTGAAAAATACTTCTGTTTCTAGCGAGCCAGACTCCCCAGCAGATGATGGGCGGAAGGTTTCTCAAGTTCCCTTCCGGATATTGATGCCACCATTTAGACCATGCCTCGTCCAGATTCCCATTTCCCCAATGAAACTTTTTATTCATCAGTTTCTCTACCTCCCCCCAGATTTTTGTAGTTTCAGTGCAATTTAGAAAAAGATGGTTGATTGATTCCTCTTCATTCTTGCAAAGAGTGCACCTCCCAGGACCATACATGTATCTAGACTGAAGAATGTCCCAGGATGGAATTTTCCTTCTGAGAAGGCACCAGAAGAAGAGTCTGGCCTTTGCTGGACATTTTAGCTTCCAAATATGTTTCGACCACCACTCTGGTTCTCCCCATCCTTTCCTGGATAGAATGAACTTGTATCCGTCTTTTGGAGAATAATCTCCCGTTTCTCCGTGGGCCCAAATCAGACTGTCCGGACTGTCTTTAATCCTTACATTGGAGCGAAGAAGTTCTTGAGTAAAAGAATGCCATTCATTCCACCACCTCTGATCCAGCTGAAGGTCCCCTCCATCTTTCCATGCCTGACTCCACAAGCTTGATTGACCTACCTTTTCCACCTGGTCTAGTGTAAAAATGTTTTTTCCTTCTAAATGCCTGATTAATCCAGGTGATAAGGCATAGTTTTCGTTGCATCCTATCCAAGGATCTTTCCCAATCTTCAGATTCCTACCATTCCCGATCTTCCATGCCAATCCTTGTTCAATTACCTTGAAAGATTCCACCGTTGCCTTCCATATCACAGAGACATTCTGCTTGTTCTTAACCGGGTTTCTTATCCAATCCTCCAATGGGACAGGGTCTATATATTTTCTTTTTACCACTCTGGTCCATAGGTTTTCCATCTTTATAAGTCTCCAACCCGATTTTGCTGCCAGAGAGAGACTAAAGTCGGGAAGACTTTTAATCCCCCAACCTCCCCATTCCTTAGACCTTGCCACTTTATCCCAGGCCACCCATGGTAGCACCGAGTTTTCCTTGGAGCCATCCCATAAGAATCTGCTACATAGTCTTCTGATCTTCTCCATGATGCCCTTGGGAACCCACGTTAGTGCTGCCCAGTATACTGGTATGGCCAAAAGCACAGATTTTATAAGAGTCAATCGCCCCGCTCTAGAGAGCCATTTGAAACTCCAATGGGAAATCCTGGATTCTATCTTTGCAATCAGCCAGTTCCAATCCTCCTTCTTGTAAGCATTTGGTTTTAGCCAGAAACCTAAGTACTTGAAAGGAAGATCCAAAGTACTAGGCTGGAAAGGGAAGAAAGATTGAAGCCTTGCCCTCTCCTGAGCTGCTATACCTGTCATTATCAGCTGGGATTTCCTGGAGTTTATCTGCATGCCTGTTGCTTTCAGAAACAGATCTAAAATAATTTTTAATTCCTTTGTTTTAATTTGCTCAGAATTTGTGAAGATCAAGATATCATCAACAAAAAGGAGATGTGAGATAAATAAATTAGTAGCTACTTCAATACCTTTAACCTTCCCCTCCCTTCTGGCCTTGTGGATCAGCTGGCTGAGGCCCTCTGCAACTAACAGGAAAAGGAGAGGGGACAAGGGGCATCCCTGCCTCAGGCCCCTTTGACCTTTGAAGAAAGAAGTAGCTGCTCCATTGATGAGAATTGCATAACTTACGTTCGAGATACAACCCATAATCCAGCTGATGAAATCAGGTTTAAAACCAAGATGAGTTAGAAGCAGCCTGATATATAACCAATTTATCCTGTCATATGCTTTGGATAAGTCAATTTTAATAACAGCACCCTTCTTATTCTTCTGTCTGACACTATGCATGACCTCCTGAGCAACTCCTATGGCTTCATGAATTTGTCTTCCCGATAAGAAGCCAAATTGCTCCATTGAAATATGCCGAGACAAGATTGGTTTGATTCTGTTCGCTATCACTTTTGCTATGATTTTATAGATACTGTTACATAGCGAAATTGGCCTGAAGTCCTCAAAACAATCCGGAACTTCCTTCTTTGGAATGAGAGCTATAAAAGTAGCATTAAAAGGGCTATAGACCTCACCTTTTTTCCTGGATTCCTCCACCACTTCTGTGATTTCAGCTCCTATTAGGTCAAAGAAGTGGAGGAATAGTTCGATAGACCATCCATCTGGTCCAGGACTTTTCTCTTTTGCCATGGATTTTATTGTTGATTCTACTTCCTCCTTTGTTACCTGGCAATATAGGTCCTCCGCTTCATCCTCCTCTAGGAATCTTGGAAAACATTGAGCAGTCTTTATTACCTCAGCAATAGTGGTCTCTCCTGGATCTGCAAATAGCTTTTGGAAGTGTCTTTGTCCTAACTCAGACAAGGATTTGAAAGTCTGCACTTCCCTTCCTTCTTCGTTTTTTAGGGCCCAGATGGTATTTGCCGATTTCCTCCCTTTAGCATAGTTGTGGAAAAAACTGGTGTTTTCATCTCCAGCTTTAAGCCATATTGCTCTACTCTTTAGTCTCCATTCCTCTTCTTTAGCCAGAAGAATTTGGATCTTGAGTTTCTCAAGGTGAAGAATTTTATCCTTTGAAGCCTGAGACATATATCCGTCCTCCTCTATGCTTTCCAGCTTTTTAAGCTCCTCACATATCTTATTGAAGTCCTCATTCTGGGCTTCCTTCCTAGCCTTTGCCCAGCTTATGGTGGCTTTCTTCAGTCTTTTGAGATTTTCCATAAACAAGAAGCCTTTGTCCTCTTGGACATTGGCTTCAGGGTGCTTCCATGTTTGCTTGAATAGATTGATAAAAGAATCATCTTGTAACCAGGAAGAATTAAATTTAAAAGGTGCAGGAGGCTTTGGAGGGGGAGTGGAGAATTCTAAGAATACAGTGTTGGAAATAATACTGAGAGGGGGGGTGAATCAGTATTATCTAATTCTTTTAATAAATCTTCCTTATTTGTTCTTTGAATTATTTTTGCATGTCAGTACCATAAAATAATGAGCATGAACAAAAAAAACAGATAGTCACACCAAAGAACACAAGATGTAAGGTGGAAACCCAATGTGGGTGAAAAACCACCTGCTGCAATATGCCTCTATCTTCTTTCAAATTAGAAACTCCTTTTACAATGGTTTTGTACTGGTGCAGTACTTTACCAGTACGCAGGCTGCAACCTGCAGAGAGCTACAACTCTCTCTCGTTTTCCAGTCTCTCCTGGAAGGGAGCTACAACCCCCTACTTCTTTTCTTACAAGGACCACTTTTCATAAATTTTCAAACTGGATCCATAAGCATCAAATGATCATCAAGTATAAGCAAATCGCCCAGTCAACTGTAGTAACCAGATCAACAATAATAGAACCAAACCCAAAACACCTTATCAACAGAAAAATACAGCCAAACAAAATGTCTTAAGACAGATATGCAGTTCTTCTTTCTCTGGTCTGCGTGCGCACGCACCTCACCTTCTGCTCCCCTGCGTATACCCGCAGAGAACCTTCTGCCGCACTGCGTGTCCACGCACTGTTTCTTCAAGCGCGCTGCTTACTGTAACTGCAGGTACGCACCCAGAGATGCTATTACGCCGCGTACTGTTGCAGCAGGTACGCGCCCAGAGATACTATCGCGCCACGTACAGTTACTGTGCGTACGCACCTGAACCTTCGTCGCTCTGCGTACCCACGCAGTTATCCTGTTTCTGCTCTACGTACCCACGCAAATCTTCTGTTTCTGCTCTGCGTACCCACGCAGATCTTCTGTTTCTGCTCTGCATACCCACGCCGCTCTCCTATTAAACACCTGCGTACTCGTGATTAGGGCCAAATAGGCAGTCCACCAGTGTGGCACAGATGCTCAGATGCCCAGATTTGATTGTGCGCTCAAGAGATCACCCTTCACAGATTCACTTTCATAAAGATCAAGCTTTTAAGACCATAACCCAATATGTTTCAGATCTTAAGATATTCAATTGCAAAAAGATACATAGGCAAGTGATCTCCTTTGCTTTATATAGGCAAGCTCCTCCTAAAATCATGGATCAATACCACGAGCCAACACCATAGAAACACAAATACCGTCGGCTAGTTAAACATAAGAAACCCCACGTGTGATTTTCTTTGCCTTGAAATGTGTGCACTGGGGTACGCACCTCCTGGACGGCTTACCTGCGTATCAGGCCGCGGTCCCTTCACGGTGTACCTGCGGGTACACACTTTCTAAACTGATCTCCTGAGTACTTCTTAATTTTTAATATATTGAGAGCCTTGCCATGAGGGTTGCCATCAAGTACAACATCTGTAACATATATAGCCATACCAGAAACATAATGCCAACATACAGGGAAGTGATCTGAGAGCCCTCCTTCTTCATAATTGTTTTATTATTAAGCATATATGGTTTAATAATTGTTTTATTATTGGGTCTATATGTATATTATTTGTTATAATTGCATTGAAATTCATTACCCAATCTGGTATAGAAGAGATGTTGTATTGCCATGTATATTTTGACTCAATTAAATTACATCAAAATTAAATTAAATTAATAATTATAATTAATGATTAAACGAAGTTAGATTCGTCTTAATTCTTGATCAACCAAGCCTCTAAAAGGATAAAATCTCTTGAGATGCAAACTTCTTTTAGATTGAAAAGAGATTTAAGCCCTCCCAACCCTTGGTAGACCCAGAGTTAAGATGGATCTAGGGTGGTTGTATGAAGAGAGATAAAGTTTTACAAGAATAAATTAAAAAACTTTATCATAATTTAGTTGTCAAAATCAATAGTAGTTGTCAAAATCAACAGTTGATATAATCATTATTGGTCATTGTTCTTGAATGCATGTTGAGTTATCATTATTATTTCAGTAAAAATAAGCCACATGGAATTACTCATTGGTGGTTAGTAAGGGCTTAGGCTTTTTATCTTGCCAGATGTAAGAGGGAAGGCTTTCACTTTTGCCACATGCCTCTAGGTCTTGGGTCATATCTTAATAGTTAAAATGTGTAACTTTTTCTACACAAGGAACCAAGTTTTACATATTAAAAATTTATTTATTTTTATGTAAAATTATATTGTTGATTATTTTTAGAAGTTGGTCCAGTGATATTTCAATTGCATTTTCCAGCACATTGTTAGATTGAAAAACCAAGAGTACCCTTTTGAAGAGGACTAGTAAACAAAGATATTAATATTTATTGAAATGTTTTTGTTTGTATATTTTATGTTATTGATTTTTTATTTAGCCCTTTTTAGAGTGTTAAAAAAAAAATCAAGCATTATGTTTAAAATAAATTAGATGAAAAATATCATATGAATTCTAAAATGGAAAAATAATATGCCTTTGGATAGAGAATTCATTCATGAATCGAACATGATCAACTCCCCCACTTAAGGACAAATTCTACCTTAAGTCCACTAGGGTACAAAATGGTGTTGAAAATAAATATGCATAACGGGTGCTGAAACTATGATATTTGGAAACTCAGAGCTCCATCGAGCACTTGAGTTATAAAATTCAAATTCAAATAATTTGGTTAAACATAGACTTGATCTAGCTGTCAAGCTAGAAATCTAACTTTAAGGCTTGATCTAGTTAAATATAAACTTGATCTAGCTGTAAAACTATAGATCTAACTTTATGGCTCGATCTAGTTTTACTGCTGAATCAAACCACTTTTTTTAATTCCATAGTTATAATTTTATCTTAAATTTATTTATTTAGTTTTTAACCATTTTAATTTAATTGAAATTCAAAGTGGATAAAAAAATTTACATCTTAATTTAATATTTAAAATGTAATTTTGATAATATAAATTAATTTAAATATTTAAAGTGTAATTTTGATAATATAAATTAATTTAAAAATCATATATCACACTTTCATAATATTTTAATATAAAAATATAATTTCTAACATTTTCATTTTTAAAATAAAATATCTTTTAAGAATCTAACTAAATCATGGAAAATTAACGTGCATTTAAAGCAAGGATATTTTTAATAAATTAATATTTTTAATTAATTAACATACTATATAAACAATTTTAGAGTTTTTATTTAATTAATTGGATATATAAACAAATTCACATCTTTTAATTAATTTTTTAATCGAGTGTTAGAATTCAGGATAAGGGAAGAGGGGAGCCCGACACCTCGTTGCCTCTCATCACATTTAAGAGGGGTTGGTGTGGTCAACCCACCCCATGCAACACACATGCAAACAACGATTGACACCTTTCAATCTCATGGCAACTACTCTCTGCCTAAGCACTCTAGTATGAGAGACCTTGCTCTTCGATTTTTCTACAGTGGCCGTGATATACCTCTGTAGCAAGTGGGACGATTTCTTCAGGCAATAGGTAGAGCGTGACTCATATATGTCTATGAAGACTTTGAGTTGTGTGGAAAACTATGGGTTTCTTGTCTAGTGCGTGAGATGCCTTTTTTCCATGGACATGGCTTGCCATGCACCAAAATTTTGGGAGGATTAACTTCTAGGTTTTTGGCTCTCCAGTGCATACACTGGACACCGAGTAAGAGTGAGGGGAAAAGGCAGGGGAACATAGAGAAGGTACCACCTGGGGCACTAACAATATCCACAATGACAACCACTGCAGGAGCGAGATATGAAAACCTTCAACCAACACTCACAACGATGCATGTTTAGGCCTAGTAGGTTGACTGACATCGGGTAATTTTTTCTATGCTTAAGTCCTTTGGTTTTACAATTTCTTCACTAGTTTTGCTAGTATTTGGTGGGTACTATAATGTAGTGCTCATAACATAGAGAGGGTGAGGAACAATTTTGACGTTGTTTCCTCTCGGTGGTTGTTAGACCCTTCTTGGAGTATTTAGACTACCCACTTGTACAATCAACACCCGAATGCTAAGAATATATAGATAAACGTTACGCTGGAGAATAATATAAACCAAAAAATGCCAGTACAGAATGGAAATCCTACCACCTTCTGATATGTTGTCTGCAATAAGAAAAGATAAATACATGAAGGCATCTGTATCCTGAATGCCTAGCTTGGAGAAAGAATCCACAATATAGTTAGACTCCCTGTAGATATGGGTGATCATGAAGCACTAAAATTGACGCAACATGTGTCTGATCCACTCTCGCCACCCCCAAAGTTTGGGTGGATTGAATGTAGATGTGTCTGGGAAGCCATCAATGATAGTCTTAGAATACCCATATATGTTTATGTTCAAGATATTATTTTATATTGCAAACCAAAGTAGTCCCCAAAAGGAAATTATCACAGCTTTGGTATTTGAGCCCCTCCCACCCTTCTAGTGTAGCTTGTAATATGAGAGTGCACCAATCTGGAGCCAAGCCCCACATCAACACATACCTTGATGGGAAACAACATCAAAATATCTAGTTGATAAAGCAATGTGTGGCAAAGTTAACCTTCTGGACATGTCCTGAATGTCCACACACCGTGGAGACATATAGTCCAGCCATGAGAGGACCTTTGAAACAATGGAGTGAGTGTTAGTCGACACCCCTCAGAAAATGTAGTGGTTGTGGGCTTTCCAAATCTCCCAGAAATTGAACAGTGGTATGTAGGCCTGAATACCCATCCCAGATGCTCCCAATCTCAGAAAATGTTCAATAGACAAAAATGTGGTGGAGGGTAACCTGCAAAAAGACAATAAAATAAACCAAATGTGTAAAGCAGTTTTACAGTGAATGGAATATGGATTACCGATTCCGGCCCCTCATGGCACATAATGCAACAGCCTGGTCCAATGAATCCCCGTTTACATAAGTTGTCCCAAGTAAGGATACAATTTCTCCAAACCAACCAACAAAAAAGTATAATTTTGAGAGGAGCGCGGGATTCCAGATAGGGAGAAACTAGGACCGAGGAGAGTAAGAGGTATTAACATGTGAGAAAAACAATAATAGTCTGATACTACCACCGAGTGTTGTATTAGCTTGCCCCCCAAGCGAGGGAGTCATACCACAACAGTGGCAAAGACCAACATTTCTTAGACATTGGACGAAGTGATACCAGTGTTGGGCCAAATTCCCCGTCAATCCAATCTGTGAAGCATCTCGCCAAATTGGAAATGGTCCCTACAATTCTGATATAATTTGTGCCAATAGCAACAAACCACTCTAATGAATTGTCTCTAGTAAATGTCCCTTGGAACAAGAATTCGCATACACACCCAATATATTGTCCCTTCCAATCATTATCTTGTTGCCACCCTCAAAGGTCCACTTAATATGATGAAGGAACAAATGTTTGGATTTCTAGAAACTGTGCCATATATACGATCCACCTATGATACCTATTTCACCCCTGCGGATCCAGTCAGAGATAGGTTTTTATTTTAAGTATTTGAAATGAAATATCTGATGTAATATGCCAGTGCCGAAGAGGGCTCTCCACATAGACTTTATAATAAGGGATTTGCCAAAAATATTTGTGTTGAGAGTACCCCACCCATCAAGGTCATGGGGCCTGGCTATGTCGGCCCATTTAACCAGGTGAAACTTACCATCTCCCACAGAACTAGACCATAAGAAGTGAGCCATTATCGACTGAATTTCAGTAATAGCATGGGCAATCAAAGTAAATAAGTGCATCTAATAGATGGCCAACTATTGGAGTACAAATGTACCAAGATGAAGCGACCACCCAGAGATAGAGTTTGATGAGTCAATTTCGTCAGCTTGTTATGAAATTTCTAGAGGAGCAGAGAATAGTCCTGGAAACAGTAGTTATTAGGCCTCAATCTGTAGCCCAAGTATGTACAACCATCCTGAATGGATTTGGAGTCAACCCGAAATGTAGCAACAATAATATTGATCTCATTTGTGTCACCAAATGAATATAAGAGCACAAAAGTTTTTCCATTTGCAATCAAACCAGATGCAAGACCATAATGTCAGAATAAGTGAAATAGAGTTTCTCATTGTGACAACCACAACATGCCAAAAGTCAAAATATCATCAACGAAAAATAAGTGAGTGACGCAAACCTCAAGACATATCTGAATGCCCCTAAATGTGCCACTTGATTTAACAAGATGGATCTTTTCACTAGTCATATCCATTATAAGAATGAACAATAGCAGTGATAGAGAACAACCTTGACGTAATTCATGACTCGCCATGAATAACTCGATAAAAAAAACATTAATTGTTAGGACACTAGGAAGGATGTTTTAATTATTAAAATTTTGTTTTAAAAAATAGTTGTGTTGAAAGGAATTTCAAAATAGATATTTATTTTCATATTTAATATAGAATTAACATAATAACAATATTAATAATAAAAAATACATATTCAATATAAATAATAAACTAAATATTTTAATGTATAAATTAATAAAAATATTAAATATTTTAGTATATAAATTAATAAAAATAATTTTATTTTATATATAGATATAAAACAATTCAAAGTTATATATATATATATATATATACAGGGCGATGTACTATTCATTTAGTGTTTAATGTAGAGTATTTTAAAAAAATATTAATAATTAAAAAGTATTTCAATGTCAATTATTGCATGTGGTTGGCAATTGTCATGTTATTAAGTAATAATAATTCTCTTTATATATTAAAAAATAAAATGTAATTAAAAATAAAAAAATTCTAATGGCTAAAACATTTAAATGCAATTAAAAGTCGAAAAATTCTTAACTCTAATTTTATCATCCTTAGAGTGATAAAAATCCTTTTTGGGATGAAGGGCACTTGTTACAAATAATTTCTTCTCTATTCAAAACAGGGTTAACATGTGGCATTTAAAAATGATTAATATCATAAATAATATTCCTTATTTTTCCCATAAAGGTCCAATATGAGTGTTTGAGACTCTCAACACCAAGGGGTTAGAATAATAATAATGCAAACAAGTTATAGTGGCAACAATGGGATGTGATTTATTATGTCACACTCTAGGAAAGGGCTCTATGCTGAGCTTCTGGTAGGATCAAATTTGAACCTGCTACCTTTCATATGGCGTCCGCAGAGGGGGCCTCCCCCCCTCCTCCTCTGGATGTTGAATTTGCCTTCCATTTTATGGTGACCTCCCTCTCGAAGCATCCTTGTCCTGCAACATTCATGCCCACCAAATTCATCAAGAAGAACACAGAGGTCACAGAAGACTCCTTACCCGATGGTGCTAGGTGGACTTCTCTGATATATCCTGAAAGGGCTCTTATTGGAAAATTTACTGCTATGTGGCCTTCTCCCAAATCTATGGAGACTTGGATAAAGAAAACCTAGTCTCCTATGATGACATGTGAAATTTCTCTCTCTACTCACTAGTACAAAATGACTAATTAGTTACTAAAACAATGACTAAAATTTGCATATAAATGACTATTTTTCAATCGGTGACCAGTAGTAGCTAATTTACAGTATCTTATAACGTGACCAACTTTTAGTCATTTTTAGCTTTGTCATTAATTGATTGTCTTAGTTTTATCATCTAGCAATATATTTAGTCATAAATTTGGTCATTAATTTAGTTATTGATTTAGTCATTAATTGCCACAATTAATGACCAAATATACAACAAAATATATTACTATATGATTATCTGAGAAAACCAATTAATGACCAAATAAATATGCCCAAATGTTGGTCGTGTTATAAGACATTGTAAATTAGTTACTAATAGTCATATATATGCAAATTTTAGTCGTTGTTTGAAACCAATTAATGACCAAAGAAATATGACTAAATTTTTGTCGTGTTATAAGATATTGTTGATTAGCTACTAATAATCGTATATATGCAAAATTTAGTTGTCATTTGCAATGAAAAATTAATCACTTGCAGTAGTCATTTATATTTTTTTTGGTAGTTTCATATTCATTATATAAACGACTAATTTAGTAGTTTATATTTATTTCATTTATTTTCATTAATAATCATTATAAATGACTAATTTAGGCATATATTAATTTTATTTGTGTTCATCATTAATCAATATAAACTACTAATTTAGTAGTTTTAGATTGATTTTATGTGTTCATTATTAATCAACATAAATTAATTAGTATGATTTTGTAACTAAATTAAAAACACATTATACAATGTGAATTGGTTCATCTAATATGAAAATTAAAATTACATATGTTAGTTAAAATAATAAACAATATCAAGTGCAACTATAAATAATTTCAACCACAAAAATTATATTATATGAAATGTCGAGTTTCACAATATGAGTTTCCAACTTAACATTGGTTGGACTACAATTTACACATGAAATGTTGTTTCATCACTATAAAACATTATCATTGTGTTGTCAAGTCATTGCAGGTGAATTCACCAACTATGAAGACTTGAACATCAGTCTCTATGTGTGTGTCTTATGCGAGATATTGGCTTTAAGGGTACTACTACACCGATTCTCTTCTCTCTCTTTTTGCATTTGTCGCTCCAGTGTTAGTGTTCTCCTCTTTCTTCAAATCATGCTGCTTACCATCAATACTGAGTTCCTTTTCTGAAAACAAAAGAACCTAGAATGCAGAGTGTAAAACATGAAAGATGATGAACAGTAGAATATAAATGAAAGTATACAATAAAGGATTTATATTACATATACCTCAACATCAACAATGTTAAAGCCATTCTTCCCCATAAGAGCAAGAAACTTGAACAAGTTTTATTCAGTTGAGCAATAGTGGCCACTATGTGGCCAGATGACCTGTATAAACAAATTGAAGTCCCCATAGAAAAGAAAACCTTAGTAACTTAGTATTCAACCTTCAGGGAAAGCTAAGCCACAATCATGCCAACTAACTTACATGCTAAAAAGCTCAAGTTGTAAATAACTTGTTAAAACAAATAATCTGAGGTATGATGTCTAATCCTTGTCATTTTATTCACAACAACAATTTGTTGTCTAATGCATGGACTTGGTCAAGTATATAAACAACATGTTCTCAAATAGAAACATGAAAGTAAACTTTTCTAATAATCATGAAAATCTTTCAATACAAAACAATTAAAAGGATTTCATTCAATATTGTGTAATATTAATTTCATCTTCAAGCTTTGGTTGTTGTTTAAAGAAAAATCGAAATAAACGTTCAAAGTACAATCAAACAATAAAGAGAGAATATCATGGAATGAACATTGCAATTATAAAAAAGTTGTTTACCTATCCATCGATATCTTATCACGCATTCCTAAAACATTTGCTTGCCTAAAATAACCATGAGGTGAAAGAATCACAACATTAAAAACCATAGGAATACTTACTAGAAACATTTCCAAAATCGATGGCTGAAGTACGTGAAGGATCTCCAACAACAAATGAATCGTATCCAAGACATGATCTCTATATCGTCTCTCCATCCTTTTTCCAATCACATTTCATCAAACCTGCCCACACTAGGGTCAAGTAACAATCAAATGAAGGAATTGACATTTGTTTTTATCTTTTATATGTATAAAATTTGAATATAATTTGTTTCAAGGTAATATATTAATTCGTATTTAAAGCCTTCATGTCATGAGAATGTATCAATCAAGTAGAACATCAAAAAAATTGAACTCAATGAGGTCCTCTAACAATTTCTACAATATCAATATTTATCTTGTCATGATATCTTGGATAGAAAAAAGAACATATCTGCAAATGAAAAAGCCATATATTACTTATGTTCAAACTATGTATATGGTGTATTCTTAGGTAAATTTTTAAGACATCCCTCTACCTTTACCAAAGAGGATTGTAGCTTGGTTAAACTCTTTATCCTTTCATTGAACATCAATTTCTGCAAGATAAATGTCACACATTATTCTTTCCCATTTCTCAACATGCTAGATATGATAAATTGAAAGTCACATAAAAACAAGAGAAAACCATTTTCTAACCAAAACAAATAAACAAACAATTCCTCTAATAAAACTTCACACCTTAGAAATTACTCTGCCACATGCTCAGACTAAAAGGTGATATTATTTGAATCATATTTAGGTCATATTTAATATGATATTCATATTTTTACCATGAATTCAATTTGGTGCTAAAAGAAATATATAAATCCAGGTTATTATCAATGAACTTCAAGTATAATTCAAAAAAATAATGTTAGTATAAGGTATGGAGTGAGAAACATCTTTATAACTAGGATTCTCTATTTCAGTTTGGTTTAAGTTGAGTTGGTATTTGAAAATATAGTTTTCTCTAAAGAAGTGAAATAGAAAGATGAGAATCGAAATAACCTTGTGAAATTTAATTATTTCATATTATATATCTCTAAAACAGCCAAGTCATCCTTCTATGCTATTCGATAGGGATTTATTGGCATAGAATAATAATGAATTAACTATCAAACACAATGATGCAATATATTAACCAAGGAAAGAAAAACGACATGGCTTTGGTATTTGTGTGCTCGAAGGAAGTCCAACAATGGTTGTGTTCTTTCTTTATACTGAAATAGTATTGAAGACAAATGTTGGTTCAGAAATTGAACTCCATTACCAATAGGAGATGGCTGCGTTGGGTAAGGAAATGATGAATTGAAGGGCTCAAGGTCTAGCTCCAATACATAGTTATCCTTGTCACTACAAAATAGAAAGTTGTCATCATTTGCTTATCCCGGTAAAAAGAAAAGTGAGTTTGTATTTTTGCACTTGTGATAGTATATGAAAAAGAGAGCACTAGTGGAAATCAAAGTGTGTTGTCCCATCATTCAACCTAACAGAAAACTTATATATTTAGTTGTTGACTACAGTTGAAATCAAATGTAAAACCCACTCAACTTGATCTTTAATTGATATAGATTTAATGAACTAGTAGAATATAAGCATGCTAACTCATAAACAGGAGATGATAAAAAAGAATAATGGAACATTATTTCCTGCCACATATTTGGCATGAATAAAATTTCCACAGAATTCATCCAAAAAATGAGAAGAACTTATGGAAAAGGAACATATCATTAGTGTTTTGTACCCTCTTTAACACATGTAGCCTAGGGAAGTAGAGGAGGCCAAATGTAGCACGATTCCAATTGTGTGGGATATAAAAATAGAAATGTTGAAAAACATGCTTGCCAATTCACAAAATATCACTTTAAATAATAGAACATGTTGAGGATAGTAATGATGAAAATAGATAATGTATTAAGATCAAGCCCCTTATTGGTCATCAATTAGCAAGGCAGCTGATAATTTTTACTCGTAAAAAAATAAATTCATAATTAGTGTAATGACTGTGTGGATATTTTTGTGAATTTTTTTACATTTATATTATGGCGTCCTTGCAGGAGAGAGTGATGAAAGTTATCCAGGTTTGGTCAGACTGGTTTCTCCATTCATATGCTTATGCGAATGGATGGAGAGCTACCTTTCTTTGGTTTGGAAATTTAGGTGTCCCTCCCTTTCATTCAATATGTGGAGATGCCCCACCATTGAAGGACCTTGATAGTTCTGAATCTAATCTTATAGAAAACATAAAAGATGGATATGGTGCAAATCAAGATGTTGTTATGGTGATTGGAGAGGGAGAAACAACTCGAGAATTGTTTAGTATTCCTCTTGTGGAGCTTGAAAGATAGTGTAGCAAAAATGGTTTATCCATTTGTGGTGGTAGTGAGGTAATGTTTTTTCGATTGCTTAGCTTAGAAGAAGAGAAGAATAAGAACTAAGATCAAGATGAGGATTTCAGGTATGGCTATAACTTTGCAATCAGAGTGAAGCATGCAAGAGAAACTGATGCTTATATACAATTGGGAGGGGGAAGGTGGAGCACGGGTGAAGAAAGAAAATCCATACTTTATGATGATAAGGACTATATATCATTATCATCATCTAGGAAAAATCGTCAGGAAGAATCATCTTTACAATCACGGGTTGAGGAATGTGAATCGGTGCATGCCACTTGCAGTGGAACTTTCCCAAAAAATGTTAGTGTTGTGATGGCAGTGTCACGTGATGTACCCCCAAAAGTTCAAAATATTCTAGGCAATGTCAAGAAAACTTTCTTTCTCTACTCCTTAACTCATATTTCGCCCCATCCACGTTTTGATAGACCACATTATCAAGATCATAGAATGATATTTTCTTTAATGAAGGAGTCCAAGGGCTAAGGATTTAAGGATATGATCATTTTTTTTAAATGGATAGTCTTGTCTGACTTGCAAGGACTTGAGTGTCAAACTTGCTGTCGAGCCAATGTTATTCACATGTTAAAATTTTGAGTATGAATTCGGGTTGAGTTTGAATGAGAGGATTTTTCTTAATGTTGTTTAGTCAAGGAAAAGAACCGAATTCAAGGTCCTTTTTAATTATGATTCATGAAGCATAGTAACAGATTTGGTGAGCTTAATAGGTTCATCCTTGTCGTGATGTGTTACATTCGAATGGCATGAATGCATGAATTTCAAAAGGTTGAGATATGATATAAATCTTGGGAAATTTTGACCAAATAAATAACCCAAACCTGACACTTGAGATATGATATAAATCTTGGGAAATTTTAACCAAATACATAACCCAAACCTTAAACCTAGTAGTGTGAAATCCATTGTTCGAAGTGTAGCTACTGAAGAAAAATTTCTTAAATACTTTTAAAAATTAACATACAAATACTTTATAAAATCATGGAATTTTTTTGTCAAGCAAATGTGAAACTGGATAACAATCAAAGTGATAACCCGCAATGACAATCCAAAATTGACAAGACATATTGGACAAATGTTAAAAACTCATTGGGAACATACTAATCCTAAAGGTTTCTCATCTAAAGCAATTGAAGATGTTACCTTGCCTGGGAAACATGGAATGTTAATGATATAAATGACAAAAAGATAAATAATTAAAACTATTTATTAGAACTAGCGCAAACAATGAATGATGAACAAAATGAAAATGGGGAAAAATGTCGCATACACAGTCCATGAGACTACCATCCACTTCCATACTTGATGTTTCCAAAGACTAAGCAGGTCATTCCATTGGTTTCCACATCCTCGTATCCACAATAGCCACATAAAACCTGCATTGGTCATACCCTTTCGTAAAGAAAAAAATAAAATAAAATGAAGCCCGAAAGCCTTTTTACTGGTAATATTTTGAAGCATGTATTTAAAAAGAAGATTCTCATACCAATATCCTTGCTTTCTTTGAAACTCTATTCAAATACATCACTTCCTCCAAAAACTTTTCATATCGTGGATCGTCATAATTCAAGTCATCAATTAAATGAAGTTCTATCATCTCTAGAGCAAGGGTGCTCTGAAGGAAGCAACCTAACACATTGATTTCCCTATCATGAAATTCAGTTATGTCTACATAAACTTGTATATACGGAGATGAGAGAGTGAGGATCTGAGACATCAAGGTATGGGATATTTTGAAGGTTCCTACATTGCATTTCAAAACTAGAATAAGCCAAATCTGCACTTATTTACGAGGTAAAAGACATTAATATTCATTATGAACATCATGGAAAAAAACCTTGGAAGAATTTTATGGTCTTTTCACATCTTATAGCAGTTTAACGTTTTTAATTTAGGTAGTGTGGATTTTCATTAAGGAATAGATATGAAACAAAGTTGTTACTTAGTTTTGTTTCATATCTATTGGATATACTGAATCTGCAAATAGGACATAATAATGAACCAAAACATAATAGTCAATCTAAGCTGCATCAATATATGCTTTGTATAATTTTTTTTTATGCTATACGTGACAACTAAGTAGCAAATGAAAATGTGGAAGGAGATTCAAAAATGGAAATAAACATGGTGAAAAATCTCCAATAAGGGACTCACTAGGAAAAAATTAGCCAAAGCTAGAGGCTGCCAAGGCTTGTCAAAGAGATCATCAAGCTAATTTGATAGATCAGGTACATCATCCCAACGCATGTCCGCATGATGGGAAATGTGGCAGTGGACAATCTCACTAACTGGGGATGCGATCAGGTAGGTAGAAACTTGGATATAAGAGGAGAAGAGTTATTACAAATGGAGGGGATGAGGAAACTAGGGGAGATCCTAGAAAAAGACAAGGAGAAAGAGGAAAACCCCCAATCAAGGTGCGATAGTGAAGTTGAGGTGGACCAGAGGGGATGGGAGGTGGAGGTGTCAGAAACCACCCACTTGGGCCCAAGGACAGAGGGGACATCGGGATGTGGTAGATTGTGATAGCAAGAAGGGAAGCGAGAAGGACAGGGCAGGGAGGAGGAAGGTACAGAACGAGGACAGGTGTGGCTGAGAATGGTAGGGAGAGAGGAAGGTTTTAGGGAAAGCGAGAGTGTGGGCAGAACAGAGCTGGAAAGTAGCATGAGTATATATAGGTACCCACGACAAGAGCAGACAGAGGCACAAGGGAGTTAATGAAGGATAGAGATGGAAGCATCAGAGGTTCATCATTCCAAATATAGGGAATGAAAGAATGGGTGGTGGGAGGACTAGGAGGCTATGTGGGAGGTGGGACAGAAGAAAGCAGGGACAACTGGATAAAACAAAAATATGCAAAGGCAATTGAGAAAGGGGATAGCTGCATGCAGAGAATGAAGGTGAGGGAACAAGAAAAGAAAGGTGATGGACAAAGGAGGCGGACACAGGCCGGTGGATGCAGAAAAATCAACATAAATCACTGGTATGTCACCCTCAATGCCCTAAATAATAGAATTGAAGTAATGTTTAATTCAGAGGTAATGGGGAAGGGGGCTTGGGAAAGCCAGGACTCGGAACAAGTTGAGACTAGGGGTTCTTGGAACTCTAACCTGGTATGTAATGATAATGAAGTGGAGAGATATGGTAAAGTTAAAGGGTCACCTTGGGAAAATGAGTAGAGAGGGAATGAGGGAGGGAGATAATGGGGATTATGTTAAGGGTGAGCACAGAAAGATAACAACTCCGGCCAAGTGGTACCTGAGGCACAGAAGGGATAAATTAGGTAGCCAAGATAAAGTGGAGGGTTTTCCAGAGGCCAATAAACCAAGGTTGTGGACAGCCTGGCTTGATGAGAAACCAAATCAAAACTTCCAGACTAAGACCCAAGGGCTATCTAGAGGCATAACTTGAGTGGGGATACCAAAGAGGAGAGAGGTTGGGAAGGGGAACCCTTTTGAAACTCAAAATAGGGATAAGGAAACCCACTATAGGGACTCTTGTAGGACTACAAAGGTGGACCAACAGGTTGCAGGTTGCCAGGGAGGGATTTATCAGAGAGGAGAAGATTTGAGAGGCCGAAGAATGTTAACCCAAGAGCTGTCAGGGGGGAATCTGAGGGAGAAGGGGGGAAACCCAAGTTTCCAAGACTTGGGTGAGTGGCAAACCCGGAGCATATAAAAATACACTAGTTTGGGGTGTATACATATAGACTGCTAATATTTCTTATGTTACTATTTTAGGTTTAATAATAATCTGAGTGCAGCACAATGTGGAGGCCCAGATCATGCATTGCGCTGTAGCGAGCAATCCTATAGAGGAGAAAGAATTGGGTGAAGAAAATCATAGTCGGGACAAAGAAAGTATGGCTAGGAAAGGAAAAGAGGTGGCTAAACAAGGCAGCAGAGGAACTGGAAAGGCAGGGAAGCAGACCACCGGAGGGGATGCAACCTCTAGCAGAGGCCAACAAAAGCGAGGCAGGAAGACTGGAAAGGAGCATATGCAGACTCTTATCAGTGCGTACATGGTTGGAAACACACCAGAGGTAAGATCACAAAAGTTGGATGGGAGAGGTAACTCAATGACAAAATCACCAACCAGGACATTGAGACAGAAGAGTGGGAAGCCATGGTGCAAGATCTGGGGAACACCCGCAGTTGCCATACTCTATTTCGGCAAACAATCTAGCAATACTGGGTTATGAAGAACATCATGGCCTAAGATATGACACTCAACAAGGAACAAGAACTAAACAAGGAACATGAGGTACAGGAGGAAGCCAAAATGAAGGAGCCAATAGGAAGGATCTCCACAGGGAGATAGCAACAATCCAGATTCAAGTCTATTGAAACAACTTAGCTCTGAGCAGGATAGAGAAAATTCTACAGGACATGAGGAGAAGCGAGATGCCGAGGTCTAGTGCTAAAGCCCCATCCTTGGTGGAGTCCTCAGATGATGAGTAAAATAGGGTGCTAGACAAAATTTTGTTTTTATGACGAATAGCCTTTACTTTCCCAAGTTGATGTTTATTATAGATAGAATAGAAAATGTTGCATGGATGGTAGAAAAAGAATTATTTAAATTTTAGACATCTTTCATGCTGACAGGTGGCCAACTTTGTTTCCTATGAGAAGGTTGAGGCCATCTGATACTATTGGAAAAATACGATTATGGTTGGATAATATTAATAAAGAAAGCGGTACCAAGCTTACAAAAAAGAAGAAGCAAATGCAAACATTTTTAAACATTGAAATATGTTCTTCATTGCACATGTAAAAGAAAAGAATAAATGTTGTTTTCACAAGATAAAGTTGTCACCCATTAACAAACATTGGAGATTAGGAAGCCTCTCGAACAAAAAGCTGAGAAGAAACATATTTCTTTAAGCAAAGGCACAACACATATGACCAGCTCCTTTAATGATTTAAAGCTCCCCATCATCTCAATCTCTATGTCCACTAAGAAATTGTATGCATTATTGGGATATGAGTCCATTTCCAATACGGTTAAATTACTTCCATGATGCATATTGAGTCTCAAGCTAGAGCATGAAAGCTCTTGAAATAGTATCCCATTCAATCTCAAATATTTTATCATGTGTGCCCCTGCATACACATACAATACAACCTACATTTACAGTGGTTTATATTTTATCCACATACAACCTGCATTTACACTGGTTTCATTGTAAAGCATTGAAAGTAATAGTAAAATCTAGACTTACATGGCTGTAGTTTGAAGCAATGCGATTGAAGAGGTTTTGTCCATATCTAGTGGCTGGTTGATGCAAATTTAGTGATTCCTCTACTAAGGGCCACAAACGTAGGGAGCGCACAAAAGGTCGAATACTGACGATAAAACATTCTTTATGGTTTGGCTAGTCGAGTGGGGCATCCGATCAAATTGGATGAGCATACATCTAAGCTTAAAAAGGGTTCCTATGCAAGTGCTTTTAAATGATATCCCTTGGAAGCTTCAACATAGTACTTAGTATCATCATACAAAGGACCACCCAAAAACAGACCATCTGATCCTGTCGAAGTTTGAAGAACCAAGTCACCCTTTTTCAGAAGACCATTGCTACTGTCATTTTAAGAACTTATTTTAATGTCAACACCAGGGATTTCTAGTAGCACTGGCCCTGAATGTACTTTCCTAGGCACCCCACAAAAGAAGGAATAGAAGGTTGGCACCCATCAGTTTTAACAGCAACGTGCCGACTTCTTGGATAAAACAAGACCTTTTGAAAACTATTTTTCTCACTAGCATTCCTTTTATCTCTCAGAACAAAGACCATTTCATCTTCAAGATTGGCCCAGTGAGTGTACTAATATACAACAATGTTGCTTGGTCCATTAGCACTTGAAACAAGTTTGAAATTATTGATCATATCTATAAATGCACCCTCCTTTTGCCATATGTCTACAATAATGCTTCGAGACAACTCATTTTCTTTGGGATAAGAACTTGAATCAACATGTATTTCACCACTTAGTAGATATTTTTTACTAGTCAAATATATAGGCTTATGGTTCAATACATTGAATTCTAATGAAGACATTCCAAAGAAAATGGACGAGTTCAAGAAATGAAGAATGTGCACACGAGAAGCTTCTAAGTAGATTTGCTACCATCCTTTCTCAATCAACAAATTCATTGGTTCTTTGTTTGGCTGTACAATTTAAGAAGCCAAAGGATGAGTAGACATAATACACAACCAATAGTCTTTTTGGATAAAAACTATCTCTGAATGATCAGAAACACCACCATTGACATCAATAACCTTTCTCTCCCAACACCAGTCATCATCCCAATCTAACAAATCAGATGAAGGTACATGTTTTACCTCAAGACGCAATGCACTAGGCAGGACATTCCAAAATATGAAGTCACTGCTCTCATTTATTAAACTTGAGTTAGGTTTCTCTTAACCTAGAGTTCAACTTCCAAAGAAGTAAGTGATATAGAAACCAAGGACTCACATCCTTCCTTGTATATCACCGATCCATGAATATCAACAAGGGACTCTATGAATTCAATGCCAAACATTATTCTAGTTACTGTCACATCAATATGTGATGGTGAAAATTGAATACTAGAATCACGTTCTGTTGTTGTGGTCAGTGGGGATATTCGATATTAACATGATTGAACCTTGAAGAAGAAGTTTCCCATATCATCAATCCTCTTTAGTTGAGGCTTAACATTGTCTAGCCCATGTATCAAGCCAACTTGACGCTTGCCATAATATCCATTTGTCACTAATTTTAGGGAACCACAAATATTATAATGCGTTTCTTCTATCTTTGGGATTGAATCCATGTTTGTCACAACCATTAAATTCTCCAAACTACTAAACTCGAAGTGATCCTTCTCAATATTGATTGTGTAGCATGTTCATGTTGCATGATCAAGTATGTAATATCCTTGGACATCTGTTGTAGCTCTTTCTCATCCATCAACTAATATCTTAACACCTTCAAAACAGAATCCTTCAAAAGTCACCACAAGTCCTCCAACTGAAAAACCTATGACTTGAAATGGATGAGATATATTAACATGACGGTGCCCAATAAGAACCTCTATATATGGAAGTGAAACATCAAATATTGTATTCTCACCCTTGTAGAATGGCAACAACATTTATTTTTCACATGGAATAAAATTAAAAGAAAATTTCCCATACGCATTAGATATTGCATGACAAAGTGCTTGATTTGGCCAAGGAGCTTCTTTGAGGGCACTTCACCTCATGGACATCATCTAAATAAAGGTATGCATGAAATACTAAAATAGTGTTACCCTAAGATACAAATAATCCATCCATATCATTCTTGGTACATAAAATATGTCATCTACTACCAAATTTCCAAAGCCCAACTCCATCTCTAGAGAGACTCTTTGGACAAATTTTAAGAGAAAATGAGAATCACATATTTGAAAGAGAATATTTTAGAAAGTATACTCTATAAACCTCAATCATTGTATCTCATGTGTAGCACCATCCTAGCTAGGATCGACATTAGGTATGACCTTGTATCTTCTTCCTCTGTTTAACAATTGGCTCAAAGAGGCCACTCTTTCCACTTCTTCACGTTTGATTTCATGGAGGGCTATTGTGTCCTCTGGACACTCATCCTTAAGGAATCTCCAAACTTATTATATGTATCAAACGAAGGCAAAGAGAGAAAAATATCATGGCCTTTCCTTTTTGAAAATAAATGTAGTGGGATTTGATATGACCTGATATTTGTATACTGCTCTAGGATTGATGAAGTTTATGTATTCATGATCGGTGTAGGTTTTAACCCCATACAGAAATTACCTGCATACAAATTCTAAAACACATAAAATAAACAATACGAGAGCATAACACATAAAACACATATACACAGAGACTTTCCCCTGGATCCCAAAACCGGGACTACCAGCTTGAGTTTTCATTATATTCCTTCCAATGTTACAATACATATTTATACATGCTGAAGCATCCAATACCATGGACTGAAAAACCATCGCATCCAAAACCATGTGTGAAAATCACAAAACCATAAGTAGGTCTGCCCAACCTAACATAGGGTCCAAAACCCCATACCCCATAGAGTGGGGTTATGGGTACCCCTCAAACCCCCTATGACCTTCCCCCCCCCGCCACTACGCAATCGACGCAACAAAGGGGGGGCTCTTCCCCCCCTCTAACCCCCTGGTTAATTATGTGGGCTAGTTGTGGAAAGAATATAACACAACCCAACATTCTCCCACTTGTTGTTTTCTTTCCATAGGGGGCCACAAGAGAGCTTAGTCATTTATCCAGCCCTGCAATGCCCATTGTTTCTCTACACCAAGAGAACTTCTCAGAGCTCACAGATTTTGTCAATGCATCTGTAGTATTCTTCAAAGTGTCCACCTTTACCAGCAACACCTTTTTTTCTTCTATCACATCCCTCACAAAGTGATACTAAACATCAATGTTCTTTGTCTTTGGATGATATGTAGGGTTCTTTGCCAAGAAAATTGCACTTTGGCTGTCACAGTCTATCCTTATAGCTCCTTGTACTAACCCCATACTTGAACACAATCTCTATAACCAAATTGCTTCCTTGCTTGCATGAGTGGCTGCCATGTATTCTTCCTCTGTAGTTGATAGTGCCACTACAGATTGTTTCTTACTTATCCAACTGACTGCACCTCCAAATACGTTAAACACATACCCACTTGTAGATCTTCTCTTGTAGATCTTCTCTAATCTAGATCTCCAGCCTAATCAGCATCAACAAAGCCACAAATATCCAACACTCTGTCCAATCTTGGTCTTCCTTGGTAGCACAAACCATAATCACTAGTGCCATGCAAATACTTGAAAACATACTTCACTGCTGTCCAATGCTCCTTCCCTGGTTTTGACATAAACCTGCTCAATACTCCCATTGCATGTGCAATGTCTGGTCTAGTACAGGCCATTGCATACATCAGGCTACCGACTGCACTTGCATATGGAACATGGGACATGTCCTCTTCCTCTTCTTGTGTCTTGGGACACTGTTCAACAGATAACCTCACACCTACAGGAATAGGAACCTTCATCGGTTTACTATCCTGCATATTAAACCTCTGCAATATTGTCTTGGCATACTTCCTCTGGTTTAACCAGAGCTTCCTCTTTGTCCGATCTCTTTTAATTTCCATGCCCAAAATATAGTTTGCAGCACCAAGATATTTCATGTCGAATTTGGAGGACAAATGGGTCTTCAAATCTTGGATAATTTCTTTGTCATTTCCAACGAGCAACATATCATCCACATATAAGACCAGATAAATAACATGATCACCAATTAATTTAAAATACACACAGTGATTTGATTTGCTTCTTGTGAAGCCAAGTCCCTATATAAATTTATCAAATTTCTGATACCACATCCTTGGTGACTGTTTTAACCCATACAGAGACTTCTTTAACTTACATACTAGTTCGTTCTTACTCTTCACCGCAAAGCCTTTAGGTTGCTTCATGTAGATCTCCTCTTCCAAATCCCTGTGAAGAAATGTTGTCTTCACATCCATTTGTTCTACCTCAAAATCAAAAGTAACAACAATAGATAAAAGTAATCTAATAGAAGTTACCTTGGAAACAGGAGAAAAAATATCACCAAAATCAATTCTCGACACCTGGGAATAACCTTTTGCTACCAAACGAGCTTTGTATTTCTCCACTTTTCCTTCTACATTTGTCTTCTTTTTGAACACCCATTTGCTGCCAATGGGTTTCCTTCCAGTCGGTGTCTCCACCAAATACCAAGCCTCATTTTTGTGCAAAGATGCCATTTCATCAACCATGGCCTCTTTCTAGAGTTTTCCATCCTCTGAATCCACTGCTTCCTTCATAGTTATGGGATCATCATCAGTAACATACAAAGCAAAATTTGAACAGAAAGCAGATGGACTATACCTTTCTGGTCGCCTTCTTTCTCGAAGTGATCTTCTCACACCCGAAGTTTGTGGCTCTTCATCTTCTGATTCATCCTCTACTGTAGAGTCTGATTCGTCCTCCTTAAGCTCAAATTCTATCTTTTCTGGTTCCTTTCATTGGACTTCATGTTTAATAACATCTTTCACCTCGCTGAACACCACATCTCGGTTGTACACAACCTTCCTTGTTACTGGGTTCCAAAGCTTATAACCCTTTAAACCATCCTTATACCTAATAAAGATGCAATTTTCAGATTTATTATCCAACTTGGTTCGTTTCTCCTTTGGAACATGTACATATGCATCACATCCAAATACCCTCATATGTGAAAGAGAGGGTTTCTTACCAGTCCATACCTCTTGTGGAGTGTTATCCTCCAACACTGATGAAGGTGATCTGTTGACCAGGTAACATGTTGTCTCCATCGCCTCTGCCCAGAATTCCTCTCCTAACTTGGCACCACTGAGCATGCTTCTTGCCCTTTCCATCAACGTCTTGTTCATTCTTTCTGCAACTCCATTTTTCTGAGGTGTATATGGAGTAGTATTCTATTGTGCTATACCACAATTCTTACAGAATTCTTTAAATTCCTTACTGCAAAACTCTCCACTGTTATCTGTCGTCAGCTCTTTTATCTTCTTTTATGTCTGGTTTTCCACCAGAGCCTTAAATTCTTTAAACCTATCAAAGACTTCAGATTTCTTCTTAAGGAAATATATCCATGTATTCCTTGAGAAGTCATCTATAAATGATACATAGTACACAGACTTACCCAGTGATGGAACCTTCATAGGTCCAAACACATCACTCTGCACAAGCTCTAATATCTGTTTCACCCTCTTATCACCAGAGGGGAAACTCACTCGATTTTGCTTCCCGTATACACAATTTTTACAGAAATCAAAATCCAGAGAGCTATTACTCATACCTTCTACCATACCTTTACCATGAAGTATTCGAAGGCCCTTCTCTCCAATATGTCCAAGCCTTTGATGCCAAAACATAGTCTTTTCTCCAGAGACCACTAGATTTTCTGCTCCACTTTCAGGAACAATAGAACTATTGCACCCATCAATAACAGTGCTACCTTGCATCTTGTACAGAGTTCCAATATGAACTGCCCGCATCAATACCAGTGCTCCTTGAACCATATTGCAGGTATCCTTCTCGAACACTGTTTTTACACCTGCATCATCCAGCTTTCTTACAAAAAATAGATTTCTGGCCAATGCAGAAATATGCAGAACACCCAAAAATGTTCTAATCCTTCCACCTTGCAATTTCAACTTTACTTTTCCCCGACCAATGATTCTAGCCTTCCTATCATCCCCCAAGAAGACATCATCACCATCATATTTCTCATACTCACAGAACCACTCTCTATGGGGAGTGAAGTGAAAGGATGCACCTGAGTCAATCAACCATGCCTCATGATCTACATGTGTACTTGAAGAAGCCAAGTACACATCCCCACCTTCATTTAAGGTGGTTTTCGCCTCTGCAGAAGGAGCATCATCAGATCCCTTTCCTTTATCAGGAGCTTTAGATTTACAATCCCTTTTGTACTGCCATTCCTTTCCGCATTTCTAGCACACCACCTTTACAGGTTTTCCTGGAGATTTAGATCTCCCACTCAATGACATATTTTTGTTTCTGTTCTGGGACCGTCCTCGTATAGACAAGGCATCACCATTCTGGCTCTCCGTATTTTTCCGTCTCATCTCCTCTGTCAACAAGGATGAGACTATTTCATCAAACTTCAAGGCAGTTGCATTATTACCTATTGCAATAACCAGACTATCCCACAAATTTGGTAGAGAACACAAAAAACTGATGCACTTATCTTCATCTAAAATTTTAATATCAACAAATAATAATTGACTTACCATAGTATTAAATGCGTTCAGATGTTCTGTCACCGAGTCTCCATCTTTCATCCTCAGGTTATACAACTTTTTCCGCAGGAACAGTTTATTCACCAGAGACTTAGATTGGTACAAAGTTCGTAACTTGTCCCACAAAGCCTTTGCCGTAGCTTCCCATGATACATTCAACAATACTTAATTTGAGACACATAATCGTATTGTGCTCTTTGCCTTCTGATCCAGCTTCTTCCATTCTTCATCGGACACTCCCGTTGGTTTAGTAACTGGATCTACCGTGATCCACTAATATTTATCCACTAACAGATCATCCATCTTGAGTTTCCACAACTCAAAACTTTGACCATTAAATTTCTCAATCTCTATCTTTCCATTTCTAGCCATCTTCTTTCACTACCAGAATCGATCTCACAGATATCCCACTAAATAGGGTCTACCACAGGCCTGAGCGAAACCCCTCAGCAACAAAGGCGTCCCCTTGAAGCCAAAATAGCTCCAATACCAAATGCAGGTTTTAACCCCGTACATAAATTACCTGCATACGAATTCTAAAACACATAAAATAAACAATGCGAGACAATAACACATAAAACACATATACACAGAGATTTTCGCCTATATCCCAAAACCGAGACTACTAATTTGATTTTTCATTATATTCCTTTCAATGTTACAATACATATTTATACATGCCAAAGCATCCAATACCATGGACCGAAAAACCACCGCTTCCAAAACCATGGACAGAAAACCATCGCATCCAAAACCATGTGCGAAAATCATGCACCAAACCACAGGTGGGTCCACCCAACCTAACATAGGGTCCAAAACCAAAGTTTTCTAGGGTGCTACCTTAGACCCCATAGAGTGGGGTTATGGGTACCCTTTAAACCCCCTTGTGACCTCCCCCCCCTTCCGCTACACAATCGAAGCAATGAAGGGGGGGCTTTGCCCCCCTTCTAACCCCCCGGTTAACTACATGGGCTAGTTGTGGAAAGAATATAACACAACCCAACAATGGGAAGCAACCAACCTATATTTCCTTGGAGTAATATTTGTAAATGTGTAATTTCCTCCCTGCGATGTAAACACATCATTAATGATATTATTGCTGGTGGAAATGAGTTCAAAGTTCACATTGGCACGACCTTCATTTATATCTGGACTACGTTTTGCTTCAACAACCCCCATCACTCTCCCAAAAATAGTGATCTCGGTGAAGTGAAAATTGATGTCTTCATGGTCATTGCAACCATTGTGATCCACTAATACATATTCACCCATTTAATATATATCCACCAAGTGAGAGAATATGAATATTTCCGATGTAATTTTTCCACTGGATAATCTTAACATCAAATCTGAAACTGTCTCATTCATCTTCACATCAAATCCGAAATTGTCTCATTCATCTTCATAGAGCTCTTGAAACAATTTTTCAGAATTGTATCGAATGTGTACAAATATATTAAAAAATTGTTAATATATGTTTCTTGATTACCAATCAAAATGTTTAAAACAATACAATACTAATAAATTTTTATTTCATCTCCATTGCACATAATTCACCTTCCTTCGTAGAATGCATATGGCTTGTAGATATTTTTCATGTGCTTCAATTCTTGTGACATATATTTTTACATGATCTTGGTGGATGATTTTGACAACCCCACTATCTACAATATGACTATCAGTTTGCAATGATTCATTTTATGTATTTGTTTTTTATAATTATGGTGAATCAATAATTCTTTAGATTAAATAACAAATTTACTCCTTGAACAAAGATTATATGAATAAATTATAAGCAAAGTAAAATTTACATGAGTAAATTTTTAACTTTTCAAATTCCACTTATATTCATCAAAATTAACTTTAACTGCTGTGTCCAAAGCCTACCCATAATTAACGCAGGTAAATTGCTTCAAAAATTTTACTCGATTTCCTTTGCGATCAATGTAGGGATTACATTTAAAATGTTCAAATATTATTTTTAAAAAATTGTAAATTTTTATGGGATTTACCACCAAAGAAGCAACCTGATAAACATTTAAGCCATGCTTTCCTACGTGTTTGGCCATGGCTGCTAAAGTTGCATTCGCAACCATGTATGCTGATATCAACACTTTGAATTCAACCAAAAAAATAACACATTTAAGAGAAAAAGGATAATGGTTTTCTGGTTCGATGTTTTGAAGACATATATGGAAGATCTGATCTCCCAAGAGAAATAAATAATGTAGAGAAGCTCCAAAATAATCAAATAAATATGATTTAAATAACTAAAAAATGTCAAATCTAAGTTTGGAACCATCCACTGTCATCTTCCAGATATAGATGAAAAACCTAATCTAATAAAAAATAAAATTAATGTGGAAATACTAAAGCTAAAATTAATCACAAAATGATTTTTCACACTTTGTTAAGAGTTACTCACCAGATTTAGCGGCTAAAAAGCAATATAGTTGACAATTTCTATAGTGTGTAACAATTGGATCAATCATTCTGCAAGCTAAATATTTGATTAAGCTCAACAACAATGTGAGAGTAATCGAGCATCGGATCTGAAGGTTTCCTCAACTTTGTCAAAGACCGACTTTCATGAAACCTTGGCATCCATTGATCCGTCGAAAATGGTACAAACTGCCAGACATGTAACCAACACTTGAATCACCCACCATGTCTCCATTACAAGGAACTTCGAATCTAAAAACTTCCTAGTTTTTTTCTAGGTTTCAGCAGCTCACTGCATCTCTCTTTCTCTAGTTCCCAACTAGTTGTTGCTAGCTCAATGCCAATAGAATCTGAAATCACTCTCATGGTTGAGATGTCGGTTTTTGGGGGCACCAAACACATGGATCCACTCAAAATCAAGTTGCGCGATCTGGATCAGCCTTATCCTCCCATAGATTTGGATAGGTGTTACCCTGGACCATATATTTTACAATGGACCATATATTTTTGGCTCTAGAGGGATGTATCTTAATAAATGTACTATGGATTTCAATCCTAATGAGGACATTCCCATTGCCATTCCTTTCTGGATCAATCTCCCTCGTCTTCCCATCTTCTGCTGGAGCGATGATTTCATTCAGGCTATAGGAAATGGAGTTGGGAAATACTTAGACAAGGCTGAACCAAAAGGCTCTTAATTTACTTGTGCTAACATTTGTGTGGAAGTAGACTTGGAGAAAGGACTTTTAGTTGAAATCAATCTAAATTTGGGAGAATGGAAGCACAGATAGGTATTAGACTACGAGCAAATACCATTCAAATACAGACATTGTCATGACTATACTCACTTTTCCAGAGATTGCATTAAAAGTGTAAGCAAAAAAACTTTTGAAGCTCAGGCAGTTCAGAAGGAGTAGTGGCAACAGCCCGAGAAAGCTCTGAAAGGAAAAGGAGTTTCGTTAAAAGCTCGAAACTTGCCAATCCCTAATGTGGTTCCTTCCTCTTCGAATATGTTCAAAGTTCTAAGTGATGGGGAAATGGAAATGGAAGTGACTCCCTAGACTATCGTGGTCGAGCCTCAGGAAAGAGAAGAAGGAGAAGTAGCAGAAAATAGTCTGAAAGAGATAGGAGGTGAAGTTTCCCCTCCAAAGTCAGCCCCTATCCCTGAAGCTCCTCCGAGTAGTTTGCACAAAGGTCTGGATTGGGTGGTAACACAGAACTCATCCCAAACTCTAACCTAGGCTGATGAGTGCAACAATCAAGAAATTGACTCCAACAAGAAACCTAGAAGACCAAACAAAAGGACTCAGAGAGAAAGGGAAGAAAAAATAAATAAAAATCTGGGGAATCAAACAGTCATTTTAGATTTTTTGAAAGGAAAAAAAATGAAAAAGGATGCTATGGATGGTGGTCGCTCTTTTTTGGCTTCAGAGCTTAAACCCAGGTTCGAAGTTAGGTTACGCTAACCAACAAAACCATATACTACCAGCCCTTTCGGCAACGACCTGTGCAAGGCAGATCACAGCCTCACCTGAGGTAATATGGGGGGATGCTAGAACTAGATTTATGCATCTAGAGGGGGTATGAGTGTGGCTAGAGGGTCTTTGTTATTCTAGGGCTCAATCTGACCTTCACGAACCAATAACTCCATAGGCATAGTTGTAAATAATTTATGTATTGAACAAATCTATGAGCTACGCATAACTACTTTAGTATGCATCATTTGACCTAACAAACATTATTCAGATCTTCGTTATGTACTTTACAGAGAAAATACAGTATAACGAATCACAACCATATAGAAATACATAAACTAATAAAAAAGTAACTGAACCCAGATATGATTCAAAATTCCCTTTTATTACTTTGATTCTTCAACAATACAGACTTTTGACCCTGTGCACTTAGCTGCAGGGGCCTGCACACACAACTGCAGACTTACCAAGGTCTTCGTACACACAGTAGCAGGAGCCTTCCCCTTCACCTAATTACAGAAGATGATAGACTCTAAAGACAAGTATTTACCATCAGATTCCTCTTTACACAAGCTAAGATATTCTTTATAGACTGATCAATTACAATACCATGGTCTACAAACCATGGGTAGAGATAAAAACAATACAAAAAGTAAGGGGCTTTGACCTTCCTAAAACCCCTTGACTCCTAATGACCTACGTGTTGCGCGCTCCGCTCCTTAAAATGCAAAGGCTTTTACAAAACTTAGTCAAAATTGAACCTAGGGGACCCTGTCCCAACATCTTCGCCCACCATTAAATAATGAAAGTTATATCTTGGAACATAAGGGGAGTAGGAACCCCTACAAAAATCCTATCATTCAAGGACTTAATTAAACAAGAATCCCCTACAGTAGTATTTCTTTATGAAACCAAGTTAGAAGAAGCGAGAACTTTGAAAGCAACATGAAAATTTTGGAGAGGCAGTGCGTTGGTCATCACAACCCTCAAGGGGAGCTTCAGGAGGATTAAGAATATTTTGGTTGAACAACAAATTTACCTCGATAAGGGAAATTAAGACAAAATCCTGGATAATGGCTCTTTTGGAAGAAAAGGAGACAAGGAATAGAATCCCCTTCATAAACATCTATGGCCCAATTCTTCATAGCAACAAGGTAGAATTTTGGGCCTCTTTAGAGGGTTTAAAGGAAAGGAACCCCCATATTAATAGTGTAATGGGAGGGGAATTTAATACGGTCATGAATGCTTCAGAAAAAATAGGTGGATCTTCAGTCATGGATTGCTTCTGAGATAGAATGGAGGTAATCTTAGTTCACTGGGATCTAATCGATAGCAAACCCAAGTCCTGGAATTACACTTGGTCAAACAGAAGGGTCGATGATCATTTCATTGTTGCTCATTTAGATAGGTTCTTGTAACACAAAAATTGGCTCCTTAATGGCCTAGACTGCTCCTTGTCTATAGAATATCTTGGAGACTCAGATCATCGCCCTATTATGATCTCCATGGAAATGGTATAAAACCTTGGATCGCTACCATTTAAATTTAATGTCGATCGGTGCCTAGATGAAAAATTTGGGAATATGATAAAGCAATCGCGGACTCAGAAAATATAAGGCTCCCCAAACTTTGTTTGGTAATCCAAGATAAAAGATTTCAAGACGGGTATAAGGAAATGGCTCAAAGAAAACTATTAGCCCCCAGGGGAAAAAAGGAAAGAAAAATTTCAAGAATTAGAAGAACATGGAGAAAAGAAATATTGAAGAGTCACATATTCAAAAATAAAAAGACCTTTTCTCTCACATTTTTAGTCTAAGTAAGTAGGTGGAAAATATGTGGAGGCTCAAGTCTCGTATTCTATGGTTGAAATATGGAGACTCAAATACTTCTTATTTCTACAAACAAAAAATGGCTCGTGAGAATGAGAATTGTATCAAGGAAATAAAGGTGGCAGGTGGGCGGGCAGTCAACACCGCAAAAAAATTTAAACAGGAGGAATTCAATCATTTCAATTCTCTCCTCAATCTGGTGTGCACCCCTTCGTTTGGGGCCTCTGAATTCCTTCGGGCCCTTCCCTGGGTTGTCTCCCTGCTCTTTAATGTGTCTATTTCTAATGTAATACTATAAGAAGAAGTACACAATGCTATTTGGCATCTAGAACCTGAGAAGGTTCCATGACCAGATGGTTTTTTTATCATCTTTTATTTTTTATTTTGGAATGTTTTAAAAAATATCTAATTAGAATGTTGAGCTACACCAAGGTTAAAAAGAAGTTTGGGGGTAGCACCAATTCTTCCTTTCTTGCTTTGATTCCAAAAGAATCCAATCCTACCACCTTATCCAGATGTCATCCTATCTCTCTTTACAACTCCTCCTATAAAATCTTGGCTAAAATCATTGCAAACAGGATTAAACCCTTACTTCCCTCCATTATTTCTGAGAACCAAGGTGGTTTTATGCAACATCAAAATATTCTAGATAATATCATCCTGGTATAGGAAGGTATGCACTCAAGCAATGAAGAGGGAGAAGTTGGAATGGTTATCAAATTGGACATGGAAAATGTGTTTGATCAGGTAAATCACTCCTTCCTCTTCCTTGTCATGGAGAAATTAGGATTTAATACTGATTTTATCTCTTGGATCAAAACTTGTATTGGATCTCCTTGGATTTCTCCTCTTATCAACAGGTGCCCTGGGCCCTTCTTTGCTGCTTCAAGTGGGTTGCGTCAAGGATGTCCCCTTTCCCCCCTACTTTATATAATCATGGTTGAATCTCTTATTTGCAACCTTGAGGTTGGGTGGATGGATGGATCCCTTCTAGGGCTCAGTATTGCAAGAAATATCAAAGGAATTAATCACTCCCAATTTGCAGACGATACCCTCCTAATTGGTGGAGCCTATCTAGTGATTGCAACAAGATTAAAAAGAATATTAGATGGGTTCCTTCTTCACTATGGGGGTATGATAAAAAAAAAGTAAATGTTAGTTAATTGGTTGGAATTGTCAAGGGGACTCACTGAATGCAATTGGTCGGTTGCTTGGAATTCCGGTGGACCTCCATTGCTCTTCATTTAAATATATTGGGATTACAATGACCCTAAAACAATAACCTACAGAAGAATGGGGGAATGTTCTTCAAAAAGTTAGGAGCATAGTGCAACCTTGGGGTGTTAGATGGCTCAACCTGGCAAGGTGAGTTATTCTCATTAAATCAGTGCTTTCCTCACTTCCAGTTTATTTGGGAGTGGACCTCGGTTGGGTCCCTATAATACTAGTGATTATCCCATTACTATTGTAGTTATACCCCTTATTTATATTGTTGTGCCCCTATTACCCCCATATTGTTATTTCTGTGCCCCATAGAATCCCTCTATTGTTATTTTTGTGGCTTTATATTATTATTGTTAGGTCGGCTGGATTATATTGTGACTCCTTAGACTCCTATATATAGAAATGAGGTTTTGTCATTTGTATCATCCAAGAATTGTTCATTTATGTAATGTAAAGGAGGTTGCCCCCTCGAAGAGGCTGAATTCTAAGGCGTTGATCTTTCTTTTCTATCTTTTCTTGAGCTGGTTTCATAACATTTGGTATCAGAGCTTTGGATTCTAGGGATCGGATTGAAATTTCATAAGAAGGTATAGAAAGAGGATGGACTGTAGTTTCTTGTATATCTATTTCAGAACCAAAGGTCGAAAATTGTACACGTGGAACTTCATACAAGTTCACTCTTCTGGAAAGGTCTATAATCAGGTCATCTTGGGAGATTGTGCATAACTCTTTCTTGGAGAATCCAATTTGGATCAGACTGGTGGCATTGGAAAGAGGACACAGAGAGCTACTACAGGTCACAATTTCAGAACTAGATGATTGGAAAGTACAGAGATACATCAGAGGCAATATCAAGCTCCTACAAAGTGAAAAAAAGGTGTGTAGATTTTTTTTAAATTTTTGCTTAAGCTTGGTTTGAAAATTTATTTTGAAGGAATTCAAAGGGCATAGTAGAGCATTATTATCGGTAACTGATGCCCCGAGGAAAGAAAATGCAAACACCTAGTAAGGAACCAGAAAGCTCTAGCATGACTCATGAAGAAGAGGAAGAAATGCAACATGATATATCAAAATTACAAGACCAAGTGCAACAACTGTCCCTTGCACAAAAAGGAACATAGTCTAAGATGGATGGTTTAAAGAAAGATGTAGAAGCTAAGATGGATGGTTTAAAGAAAGGTGTAGAAGCTAAGATGGACTGTTTAAAGAAAGGCGTAGAAGCTAAGATGGATGACATGGAAGCTAAGGTGAATGGAATGGACGCTAAAATTGATGGCATGGATGATAAGATGGAAGAATTGAAGATAAATATGAATAAGTTGCTACAAGAATTGGTCACTAAGGGTGAAAGAGTACTAAAGGAAACTCATGATGAGAACAAAAGAAATGTTAATCATGATTCCATAGACTCTAATGTTGGATCGAAGACTCACCATGTTCCAAAAATCGATATGAGGAAGTTTGATGGCAAGGATCCCGCCACATGGATATTACAGATGGAGCAATTCTTCGATCTCAATAATGTGCAAAACACACAAAAGGTACGTATGACAACTTTATATTTGGAACCAAATCAGTTTGTATGGTATCAATGGCTTTGTTCTCGTAAACAATTTATCACTTGGGCAATTTTTACGGAAGAATTGATAGCACATTATGAGGATACAAAAAGCAACACTTTTTTTAGCCAATTGATAAGTCTCAAACAAAAGGGTTCAATAATGGAGCACATTGAGGAGTTCCAAAAATTGAACATAAGGGTAAAAGATATTCCAGAGGAGCATAGGATTGATGTGTTCATAGGGTCTTTAAAGGATAATATCCAACATGATGTGCGCCTTTGGGAACCTGATTCATTAGAGAAGGCATTCAGGTTAGCAAGAAAAATGGAAAGCAAAATTATGGCAACTAGGAAGCATACCATTCACAACTATAAAGACGGAAGTGTTGTTGCCCATAGTCTTCCACAACCTACAAGGTTGACACCACAACAATTGGAAGAAAAAAGAGCAAAAGGGCTTTGTTACAATTGTGATAGCAAATACACAAAAGGTCATAAGTGTGCTGAGAAGAAATTATTCTACATAGATTGTGAAGAGGAAGAAGAAAAGGAGCAAGAAAGGTCAAAAGAAGAGGATATATTCCAGGAACAAAGCCTAGATGAAGAACAAATAAATCCGACCATATCTTGTAATGCATTGGCGGGAATTACCACTCCTCAAACCATCAAGATAGAAGGACAAATCAAGAAGAAAAAGGTAATAGTGTTGATTGATTCAGGAAGCACCCACAATTTTATTCATTGTAGGGTAGCAAAAGAATTGAATTGCTTCCTATATCCAGCACCAGAGTGTCAAGTGATGATTGCAAATGGAGGAACAATAAATTGTTCTGGAAAGTGCCATAATATCAAGCTATCCATGGGAGAATATGTATTGACTAGCCCAATGCTTTCCATTCCAATGGGAGGTGTTGATGTTGTACTAGGAGTCCAATGGCTACAATCCTTGGGTACAATAGCTTTTAATTTTCAAGAACTTTTCATGAAATTTTTTGTGGAAGGAAAGGAAGTTGAATTAAGGGGTATTGCAGGGAAACCAGGAAAGATAATCAGCTCTAATGACATGACAAAGCTTCTAAAAAAGGAGCAAAGAGGTGTAATTGCACAATTATGTTCGCTAGATGTTTCCACATTGGAATCATCTATTTCTCCAGATCTCCAAAAAGTCCTGGACAATCATTCCAAGGTATTTGAGACTCCCAAAGGTCTCCCACCTATGCGTGATCATGATCATGCTATTCATCTGATTCCAGGAAGTGTTCCTCCAAACATCAGGCCGTACAGATATCCCTATGTCCAAAAAAGTGAAATTGAACGTATGGTTGCAGAAATGCTAGAGGCTGGTATAATTCAACCGAGTCAAAGTTCTTTCTCAGCTCCAGTAGTATTGGTGCACAAGAAGGATGGATCATGGCGCATGTGTCCAGATTATAGGGAGCTCAACAAGCTCACTATTAAAGATAAGTTCCCCATTCCTGTCATTGATGAATTACTGGATGAATTGCATGGATCAATTTACTTCACCAAGTTGGATCTTCGTTTGGGATATCATCAAATCAGAATGAAGATTGAAGACATTCCGAAACAGCATTTAGAACTCATGAGGGTCATTATGAATTTTTGGTCATGCCTTTTGGCCTTACCAATGCACCTTCAACATTTCAAGGTTTGATGAATTCAATTTTCAAACCATTCCTTAGAAAATTTGTGTTAGTATTTTTTGATGATATACTAATCTACAGCAAGTCTTGGAAGGATCATGTTGAACATGTTGACAGGGTGCTACAACTATTGGAGGAGAAACAATTATATGCAAAAAGATCCAAATGTTTCTTTGGAGTCCAGGAGGTGGAATATTTGGGTCATATTGTATCTCATGAAGGAGTTAAGGTAGACCCTAGCAAAATTAAAGCCATTAAGGAATGGAAAATCCCCACATCCATAAAGCATCTGCGAGGATTTCTTGGGTTGACAGGGTATTATCGCAAGTTTGTTAAGAATTATGGGAGAATAGCAGCACCTCTAACAACATTATTGAAGAAAGATTCATTTTCATGGACTCCGAAAGCAACAAAGGGCTTTAAACATCTTAAAGAGGCAATGTGCCAAGCACCAGTCTTAGCTACACCGGACTTCACAAAAACCTTTATTGTGGAATGTGATGCTTCAGGAAATGGAATTGGTGCTGTTCTAATGCAAGATGAAAGACCCATTGCTTTTGAAAGTCGTCCAATCAAGGGAAAGTTTTTAAGCAAAGCTATTTATGAGAAGGAAATGTTGGCAATACTCCATGCACTTAAGAAATGGCGACCCTACCTAATGGGAAGACACTTCAAGGTAAAAACGGATCATGATAGCCTTAAATACTTTTTAGAACAAAGATTATCCTCTGAAGAGCAACAAAAGTGGGTCACAAAGATGTTGGGTTATGACTTTGAAATCATCTACAAAAAAGGGAAGCAAAATGTGGTGGCAGATGCACTCTCAAGAAAGGATGAGGATGTGGAAGCATTGTTGTGTGCCATTTCTATTATCCAACCAGATTGGATAAACGAAGCAAAGAGGAATGGAAGAATGACGAAGAAGTGTGGGCACTTATTCGAAAGCTACAACAAGATTCCAGTACTTCTGATACATTTAGCTGGCAAAATGATTCGTTATGGTACAAAGATCGCTTATACCTCTGTAAGAATTCCCAGCTAAAACAAAAGATTCTTATGGAATTGCACACTTCTCCCTTAGGAGGGCACTCAGGATTTTTAAAAACTTACCACAGGGTTAAGAAGGAATTTTTTTGGGATGGCCTTAAATCAGATATTCAAAAGTTTGTGGCGGAATGTTTGGTTTGCCAACAAAATAAAGTTGAAACAATTAAGACACTGGGTCTATTACAACCTTTATCCATTCCAAGCCAACGTTGGGAGGAGGTTTCAATGGATTTTATCACAGGTTTACCCAAGTCTGAGGGAAAGAGTGTCATCATGGTGGTAGTTGACAGACTTACCAAGTATGCACACTTTTGTGCATTATCACATCCATTTAAAGCCAGTACAGTTTCTACTGCATTTATGGAAACAGTTCAAAAGCTACATGGAAACCCAAAGATTATTGTAAGTGACAGAGATTCCATTTTCACTGGAAATTTTTGGACAAAATTATTTTCTTGTCTTGGTACTCAGTTAGCTCATAGCTCATCTTATCATCCTCAATCTGATGGGAAAACTGAGATAGTAAACAAATGTTTGGAAGGATATCTTCGTTGCTTTGTATCTGATAAACAGACACAATGGGTCAAATGGTTGCCTCTGGCTGAATGGTGGTATAACACTTCCTTCCATACAGCAACAAAAATGACCCCATTTATGGCACTTTATGGGTACCAACCACCATCCATCACATCATATTTAAGAGAAAATTCTAAGGTTCGGGCAGTGGAACATCACATCGAACATCAACAACAAGTCCTCCAACTCTTAAAGGATAACCTCGTGTTGGCACAAAACAGAATGAAACAACAGGCAGATCAACATCGCAGTGAAAGAAGTTTTGATGTAGGTGATTGGGTATTCCTACGGCTACAACCATATAAGCAAATGTCCCTAAAGCAAGCTAAGAAGGATAATAAATTATCACCAAAGTATTATGGTCCGTACAAGGTGTTGCAAAAGATTAGTACTATGGCATACAAATTGGAGCTTCCTGCAGATTCTCGATTGCACCCAGTTTTCCATGTTTCATGTTTAAAGAAGGTTATAGGTGACAAGCTCCCAGTTCAAACAATATTGCCAGAACTTGACGAGGAAGGAAAAATTATATTGGAACCGGAAGCAGTCACAGAAACAAGAACTCGACAGCTACGAAATCGATCAATTTCAGAGTATCTTATCAAGTGGAAGAACTTATCTGCTGAAGATTCCACATGGGAGGATGAAAATTTTATGCAGAAGTATCCAGAACTACTGAAGCGTTGAGGACAACACTTTTTTGAAGGAGAGGGTCATGTTGGATCCCTATAATACTAGTGATTACCCCATTACTATTGTAGTTATACCCCGTATTTATATTGTTGTGCCCCTATTACCCCCATATTGTTAAATCTGTGCCCCATAGAATCCCTCTATTGTTATTTTTGTGGCTTTATATTATTATTGTTAGGTCGGCTGGATTATAATGTGACTCCTTAGACTCCTATATATAGAAAGGAGGTTTTGTCATTTGTATCATCCAAGAATTGTTCATTTATGTAATGTAAAGGAGGTTGCCCCCTCGAAGAGGCTGAATTCTAAGGCGTTGATATTTCTTTTCTATCTTTTCTTGAGCTGGTTTCATAACAACCTATTATCACCAGCCTACATCAATCAACAAATAAGCAAGCTTATCAGGAAATTCTTATGGAAGGGAGGAAAGGGTAACGAGAATAAATTCCATATGATAAATTGGAATTTGGTCAAATAACCTAAGAAATTGGGAGGACTAGAAATAAAGGATCCTGAACTAATGAACTTGAAGTTGGGGAAAAACTAGTCTGGAGGCTCCTTTCAAACTATGATGAGTGGTGGAAAAAAGCCTTTATCAGGAAATATTTCCATAAAAAACATCTGACTAGACCAGAGGATGAATCCTAGGAAAATAAAGGATACAAGATATGGAGATTATGAAAAGCCTCGTTCCCTCTCATCTTGAATCACCTTGGATGGTATCCTAGAAACGAGAAACACATTAAAATTGGAATTGACTGTGTGAAAGGTATAGATCCATCTCTCTTTGGATGGTTGGTTGAAAATTGTATTTATTATCTAGTAGACATCTCTTGTTGGGATGACCACGACATGTGGAGTGGGTGGCGATCTCTGGAATTACCTGATCATCTCCAATTTTAGTGGAATCTTCTTATCAAAATCCTCTATGAGTTTTCTCCTATAATCATGAGTAAACTGGGAAAACATGTTTGCTTTGGAAATCAAAAAATTATTGCGTCAAGGATGGCTATGCCATTTTATCCAATCCTACGCCCTCCCTTCATCCCTACTCTCTATGGGGGAAAATTTGGAATGGTGATGGTCTTCCTAAGATAAAAATTTTCTGTTGGGAGCTGGTCCGTGAGAAAATTCTGACAATTGAGAATTTAAAATAGAGGAAAATTACTGGTCTGTCCTAGACCTTCATTTTGTGTGGCAAAGAGGAAGAATCAATTAAGCATTTTTTTGTTCTTGACCCTTCTCGCTGGAAGTTTGGAACTATGCTCTTGCTCCAATGGCCCTTGTCTCCCAAATTGCGGATGACTGGAGTGAAATGTTTGTTTATTGGGGAAATAAAATGCCTTTCTCTCCAAAGCCTTTGCTCCGACGATGTTAGATGGAATTTGCTAAATACATGTGTTGGTCGATATTGTTGTGTTGTAATCAGGCTATTTTTCAAAATAAACATCAAAGTTCGAAAATAGTTTCAATTAAAGGTGTGATGCTACTTTTAGAGGTCATCTATTCTTGGGGATTCGATGACTTAGACATGAAATTTTTATCTAGTTCTGAGAAAAGCTAGCTCAGGGTCACCCCACCCACCCTAAAATCCTCTTGTTTAAGTCTAATGAAATCCTGAATTTCTGTATTAGATTGAAAGGAGATGATTTCACCAAATGGCAAAGGGAAGTCAGGAACAACCAATTGTATGTTGATGGTGCGTCGAAAGGTAACCTTGGGGAGGCTGGAGCGATAGCGGTAATAATCAACCTCGAAGAAAAACATAAGTAAAATATGCATGGGGAATCAAGGTAAAATCCAACAACAAGGTGGAGGCTCTAGCACTCTAACAAGGAGTTAAAATATGCTTGGATAATGGTGTCAAAACATTGAATATAGTGGGTGACTCCAAGCTAATCATTCAAAATTTTAGTAGGATTCTTAGGAATGTCACTCAGCTAGAAGAAGCAACTTCCTCAATCATGGTAAGAATAATATATCTATTAGATTTTTTGATAAAGTTACAATGTTGCACATGTTGTGAGCCAACAACCAGCTAGTAGACATTCAAGAAAATGTGGGGGTTATATTAGGACTTGGTATAATATGCATAAATCACCACACTTCATTATGTACCATCCCTCGGTCAAACACTTCAGGACAATGTTGTAGTTGGGGGTATGGGTCATCAAAGCATTAAGGAAGCAATTATGAAGGCCAACTCCCCTAAGCGTCTCTGCACGGAGGTAGTTAAGATGGATGGCTCCCTGAGGCATGTTCGTAGTGTCTTGGATATAGGTTCAGTAGGTGGTGAATTAATTCACAACTGTGGTGTCGTAGGATGACAGGTCATGTGTGATGACATGTGTGTGATGAGGCATTGAACTCTCATCAGAATCTGTAATATAATAGTTTCAACTAGGGATGATGGAACCATTGTTACTCGACTCTGGTTTTAGATGGTGGAAAATATGGATGGCATAGGAATTGATAAGACCTAGCACTATTTTTCATTTCTGAAAGATAGGCAAGGGAGGAATGTCGAGATGGATCAAGTCGTTATATACCTCAATTAGCTCCAGTCAGTTAATCATAAGATTTTCATAGTGCATAAGCGTCTTACTGAAGAAATGTCATCAGCAAGGAATGACAGTGGGGGTGGTTCTGGTCTTGGAAGATCGAGGTTTGGCCATGGCGCGAGGCACATAAGTATTGCGATTTTGGTTGAAGGCTGCTGCAAGCAAGTGAAAAATGAATGGTTAAAGAACTAAATGAAAACATGGCGGTAATTTATGCCCAATTGTTCGAGCTGGGAAAAGATTGGGAGCTTACGCAGAAAAAAATGGAAGGTCTACATGTGGATGTTTTGAGCATCCAACAAAAGTTTAACAACATAGAAATCAAGGTGGAGACAACCAGAATGGGAGTTTTAAAGGAGGTGTTTGGGGTTGGGAATTAATTGGCCACCAACGTTGATCATGTCGAGGAGGTTATTGTGAGGGTTTTGGTAGAAGAAGAAGATGTTGTTGATGTTGTTGCTTTGAGGGCCCAAGAATAAGAAGAGATCGAACCGGAGGATGTGAACATATCTTTGAGCAAGCCCGTGGGTGATGATGCCGAGACTGGAAGTAGTTGATAGTATCTATTTTATTTACAAATATGCAATATCGATGTATAGTCTATAATGGAACTTTTTGGAGAATATATAGCTACAGTCTTTCCAATAGAATATATGTAAATAATAGGGATAACAAGAAGGTCCATACTCAATGTAATGAAAGGAAATATGCAGATAGAACAAGTCCATTTTTTGTAAGGAACCTGACCCATTTCAAGTCAATTTAATGAAAATGATATCCTTTTATTTTAAAAAATAAAATAAATGGTTTCTGTGTGTTCTAGTTACCAATCCTCCTTCTTGAAATAAATAAACTATCATTCAAGAAACCCCTATATAGATAATATATGTATATCTGTGTGTGTGTGTGTGTGTGTATAAAAGATTTTAGGGCTTGATGTATTACTCAACATATATATATATCTATATATCTATATATATATATATATATATATATATATATATATATAGATAGAGAGAGAGAGAGAGAGAGAGAGAGAGAGAGAGAGAGAGAACTATTGTAATTTTTTTTGGGTGTGTGTTATATTCTTTGCATGACTTATATGCACCACAGATAAAGTGGGGTTCAAGGGGGGGGATGCAACCCCCCTAGTTGGGGTTTATGCAAGGGGGTGTTAGCGCCCCTGTGTGGAGTTCGGGGTAGCGCCTCAAAAGATTTTTTTTTGGTGGATTTCCCATGGTTTTTCACATGGTTTTATGCATGATGGTTTTGTAGATTCGGTCAATGGAACTATGATTATGTTCTAATCCAAGGTTAACAGATTGAAATTTTATGAATGTTTTGACATGTATATTGAAAGGAATATTTTGAAAAATCAATATGGTTTGCTCGGTTTCTTTGTGTATATTTTATGTTCTCGCCATTGTATATTTTATGTTTTTTTGAGAATTCATTTGGAGGCATTATCATCCCTCACTAGGTTAGAACACCCCTAGGATACTCACTGGGTTTGCAAGGTTTTCGCTAACCTACTTACTACCAAAAAGCTAATTGTTAGATTTATTAGTCGAGAAACGTGCCACGTACATTGTCAAGCTATCCTGACATCTATGTTAAAAGAATTGTTTAACCATTGTACCCTTTTAGATCAATTTTAATCATATTGATCCTATTTATTTGATTAATATTAATTGCATATAAATTTAAATCTAACAAATTTCATATTATAATTATAATTAATCAGAATTCACAATGGCCTTGAATGTTATTAAAATAAGAGTAAAATGAGTTCTATATGTAATGTGTTATTACAGGATATCTCACGTTTCAAATAATAAAGTTCACGGGCCTATATCCAAGCCTTTAAGCAAGCGACAATTGAAGTAGGGGTATAAGCCATAAAAACTTTGGGGTATTTTAGTTCACATTATTTACTTTTGTAAATGTTCACAGGCCTATGTCCAACCCTTCAAGCAAGAAATAGTTGAAGTAGGGGTATAACCCATGTTTAGGGGTGTAACCCATAAAAACATTGGGGTATTTTAGTTCACATTATTTACTTTTGTAAATGTTTCTATTTCTTTTATTTAATAGTAAAGAGATATTTGATTTCAAATTAAGCTTGAACTTTATGGGTTTTAAGGAATGTTTCTTTTCTATTGGACCCTTGATATTGATGTAAATATGGGAATATTAATTGTCCCTTTATGGGTCAAGTTTATGCATATCTCTGTTATCAATTTGAGATGAAGATACTCTAAATATTATTAGAGATAATTTGGCTCACTATGTCAACCAAGCTAAGATAAAAGGGAATATTTATTCTTATGTCATAATTTGTTTGGAAGTGGATTTAGAAAGGCTCGAGCTTCTAGAAGAAATTCAACTAAATATGGATGGATAGAGTTGTCTTCAAGCCCTTGATTATTATTAAATTCCATTTGAGTGTAACTCTTGCCATTAGTATGGTTACTCTGTAAAAGGATATCCAAGTATGCAAGAATTTCTACCTCTTTTGAAATAAGGTTCATCCTCCCAAAACAACAATTAACAATAATTACTTAGTTTAGATAATCTTCAGCAAAATCACATAACCAATCTTTTGTCGACGCGTTTCGAACCAACCAGTGTGGTTCATCGTCAGGACAAGTTGAAGAACCAATCTGGCCTAGCTTGCTTAAATAGAGGTGCAGAGACTCCAGGGTTAAAATTACCAACGGCTAATTTTGACCAATGACCCTAGTCAAATTAGTTAAATTAATATTTACCTATTTTATTATAGTTTTTTGTAACTTTTTTTATAAAGGCGTTAATTAAAAATATAAATAATAAATAAGTCTAATATTAATTAATTAATAAGAGAGTTCTAAGTAGTACCCTATCTAATAATCTAACGGTTATATCGCATTTATTTATTTATGCAAAGTAATAAACCCTAATAGGTATGGTAAGAATGGTAATAAATTTTTAGAATATATTATTTCTATCTATTATTTACATATAAAGGTTTATTCCAAAATTAATTTTAATAAGTTATATAAGCTTATTAAATGATATATAATTCCAAATAAATTGTTAACTCTTAATTCTACCTAGAATTTTGCTCCTTATGGTAAAATTCAAATTAGGGTTATTAAAGACCAAACCAATATATCGTAAATATCTATAAGACCCCATGGTTAAATACTTAATATTTTAAGTTTAAATATACTCACACTAATACTATTAATAAAATACCTTACCCATAAACCTACCTTAATAATCCATATTTAATTTTGATGATAAATCTTTAATATTATGATATTAAATATTAATACTATTAATCTATCGTAATGATATTAAATATTAATACTATGATGATAATACTATCATAATATACCCATAAACATACCTTAATAATCCATATTTAATTTAATATTACGATATTAAATACTATTAATATATCTTATTGATATTAAATATTAATACTATGATGATAATACTATTAATCTAACATAATATACCCATAAACCCACTTTAAAGATCTCTAATTAAGTTTGATGATAAATATTTCAATAAAATTAATTACTCGACATAAGCTAAAGGCCAACTCAATTCTAGGAAAATAATAGAATACTAATGAAATAAGGAAAATCAGAATTTAATCAAAAGACCGCCCAAAAGAATGAAAAACAGGTTAAGGCTAATTCACCAGGAAGCCCGAAAGAGTAAAATACACCAAAATAATAGGATAAACATGCCAAAAGAGAAATAAGGAGGACAGAAACCTAGAGACAAAACACAAAGGAGAATGAGGAGGCTAGGAAGACAGGGCTGGGACCCAGCAACGGCTAATCTTCCAGCCATCATCCCTATTAAGATTGCTCGGCCTTTTCTCAATCTCCAGGGCCTCTCTAAATTTGCGATGGTGAAACTGCGGAATCTTGGAAATGACTTGAGCCTCCTCTATGCAAACATGATGCATAGTCTTCCCTGCATGCTCAGCCAGGGCCGAGGACTTGGTCCTACCATGTCTTAAGTCAGCCAAATGCTCGCTGATCCGCTGATTGATAGAACGACCAGTTTCACCAATATAGGGGGTCCCACAGGAACAAGGAATGATATAGACACCCTTCATGCTCTTAGGGTCAACCGGGTCTTTTACAGACCTGAGGGAGCCACGGATAGTATTGAGAGGTCTAAAAGTTGCGGATACATCATACCTCCTTAGAATCCTCGCAATCCTATCTGTGGTCCCTTGGATGTACGGAAGGTTCACACCTAGAACATGATCCTTAGGAACCTTTCGGGTTGAAGGCTCCTTCCTGGCCTTGAGGAAGGCTTTTTGACCGAGGTGCCTCTTGTAACCATTCTTCTCAAAGACATCAAGGAGGTGAGCCTTCTCAGTTTCCAGGCTCTCCTTATCTGAAATTCTCACAGCACGGGTGGCAAGAGTGCTAAGAACTCCTAACTTCTGAGCGGGGAAATGATGTGACGAGGCATGCAAGTATTGCTCAGTATGCGTCTTCTTTCTAAACACCTGATGAGAAAAGGAACCATCCGCCTTCTTCGAGATGAGGACATCCAAGAACGGAAGACAACCATTCTCTTCCTTCTCCATCGTGAATTTAATGGAGGCGGATTGGTTATTGAGGTGACAAAAGAAACGATCCAGCTCATCAGGACCGTGAGACCAGACAACACCAGTATCATCGACGAATCTTTTCCAAAGCTTTGGTAAGAGACGAGAGGAGGCCAGAGCCTTAGACTCAAAATCCTCCATGAAGAGATTAGCGACCACAGGGGACAAGGGGGAGCCCATGGCAACCCCACAAGTCTGCTCATAGAATTCTCCTTCGAAGCTGAAAAAGGTGCAAGACAAAACAACCCAAGGTTTATCAAAATAATTACTTAAACTAGTGTCCAAAAGGTGCAAGACAAAACAACCCAAGGTTTATCAACCTATAAAGAGATATCAATCAAGATCATTCAATCCAACCAATAACACATTTGAATTCCTTGAAGATGAAAAGAAAGTTGACAAGGAAAAGACATACTCAAATTAAAAGACTCATTTAGGTACATCAATAAAAGTTCAAATTGGAATAGAGAATTCAACTCTGTGTATTACATAAGAGACTCAATCTAAGGTATCAACAACTCCTCAGGAGAACAACCCAAAAGTAGGCAAGGAGGAGTCAGAAAAAGAAAATGATGAAGGGGGGGAAAGCACTCGAAGAGTTCTAGTTCCCCTTCCTTTGTAGAAGTTTTGGGAAAAGATTATCATCCCTATCCTCCATAGACAATGGTAAGTAAATCAAACCAAGAAGAAAGAAAGAAGGAGAAGTAGTCAAACATTATTTGCATTATATTGTGAAGGAAACAAACTTTGGACTTTTCCATGCTTAGTGCAGGGAGAATTCTATATGTTCTTTATGCACCATCATATGTTAGAAATTTATTAGATTTTACTCATGTACTTAGGAAATGATTAGTCATAGTCATGGTAGGAAAATGGTAGATTTTGTAAGCTTATTCATTGCATCTAAAGACGTTTTTTACAACCTAGTATAGAGGGAGATGTGTATATATTTCCATGCCCAACATGGAGTTGACATGTAACATTTTACAAAACAAAGTAATTGAAAATAAAAAAATTACTTATTATAAGGGAGATCCAAAGTTATGATCTTATATGAAGAAATAAGCTCAAAGGCATTACAAGGATCACATGCAGGAATTGAACATGGATGGGGAGTAAAACAACGTTTCTCCCAACCACCCCAACCACATTGAATTAACAAATCCAAAGTTAAGATGGATAGATATAACCACCCTAGCTACATCAAATTAAAAAGTCAATAATTAATATTTGTTAATTTGATGTAGCTTGGGTGGTTATGTGTGTGTGTGTGCATCTTAACTCTGGATTTTTCAATTGGATGTAGTTGGGGTGGTTGGGAGAAATTTTGTTTCACTCCCCACCCATGTTCAATTGGACAGGTGTTTGGGAGGAATGATTGTTATCCTCCCCATCCATATTCAATTCCCATAGGTGACATGTTGTAATTTTGTTTCACTCCCCACCCATGTTCAATTGGGTTTATCCCAGGTGTTTGGGAGGAATGATTGTTATCCTCCCCATCCATATTCAATTCCCATAAGGTGACATGTTGAGCTCATATCGAGTATATATATTGTTGTAATAACTTCGAGCCTTGTTGTTGAATGACCTTAAACCTTGAAGAATATCTTACCCTTTCCTACAAGGATTAAATTTTTGAAAGTGAAAATCTTATTTTAATGGTTAAGAATCTTGTTACATATTTTTTAAATAAATATCTGTTTAACTTATATATTAATTCTTTTATAATCAATAATAATTTAAAATATAGTTATAATTTAGTTTTTTTTAATGTTTTTTTTTATTAACATATGTTGTGTTACTTTAATTAAATTTTTATAATTTTTTAGTTTTGACAATATACGATGTATCATAATACCTATGAGGTAATTAAAAAAATATGAAATAACAATATACATTCAAATGAATATCAACTGAGATGAAGTCATTAAGAATAAGGAAAATATTTTTTCTTAAATAAAATTAAAAAGATATAATATAAAATAACTATTTAAATTAACAATATAAATAAATAATATATTTTTTTGACACAATTTGTATTATTTAATATTTCAAAATAAAAATAAAATAGTATTTAAAACATAATTTTATTTTATATAAAGTAAAACTATTAATTATTTAATTAACAATATGTATGGTCAAATTTAACATCACATTTGTGAAATTTTTTTTTTCACAATCTTCTTTTAATTTATTTTAATTATAAAAAATTATAAAATTTGCTATTAAGGCATTGTTATATATTAAGTCACTAGTTCAATTATCCACCCTATTTGGGCGTTATTTTTAGTAAATAAGTTAATGTAAATGCTTATTTTATATTATATATTTTTAATTTTATTTTAAAATATAATTATATTTTCTTTATGGTAAATGATGTTGTTTTAATTGGTATTTATCTATTTTAATATATATATATATATATGTTTTTTTTTTTTCCTAGACTAAATTAGTCATTTATGTTAGTCATTTTTAGTTGGATCTCTTAATATTGCTAATTTTTGGTAGTATTTCACTTGAAAAAGTTGTGGTGACTAACTTTTTTAGTCACCTAGTCACTAATTTAACCATTTTCTACTAGTGGCTATTGGTAATGGATATTTTATCTTTCTATTTGAATTCCAAAAGGATAAGGAGGTCATCTTTCACAATGGACCATATTTCTTTGGCTCCAAAGGGATGTATCTTAATAAATGTATTATGGATTTCAATCCCAATGAGGACATTCCCACTGCCATTCTTGTTTGGGTCAAGCTCCCTCGTCTTCCTATCTTTTGCTGGAGTGATGATTTCATTCAGGCTATAGGAAATAGAGTTGGGAAATACTTAGACAAGGCTGAACCAAAAGGCTCTTAGATTAATTGAGCTAAAATTTGTGTGGAAGTAGACTTGGAGAAAGGACTTTCAGTTGAAATCAATCTAAATTTGGGAGAATGGAAGCACAGACAGGTATTAGACTACGAACAAATACCATTCAAATGCAGACACTATCATGACTACAATCACTTTTCCAGAGATTGCACTAAAAGTGTAAGTGAAAAAAGTCTGGAAGCTTAGGTAGTTCAGAAGGAGCAGTGGCAACAGCCCAAGAAAGCTCTAAAAGGAAAAGGAGTTTCGTTAAAAGCTCGGAACTTGCCAATCCCTAACGTGGTTCCTTCCTCTTCGAATCTGTTCAAATTTCTGAGTGATGGGGAAATGGAAATGGAAGTGACTCCCCAGACTATTGTGGTCGAGCCTCAGGAAAGAAAAGAAGGAGAAGTAGTGGAAAATAGTCTGAAAGAGGTAGGAGGTGAAGTTTCCCCTCCAAAGTCAGCCCCTATCCTTGAAGCTCCTCCGAGTAGTTTGCACAAAGGTATGGATCGGGTGGTAACACAGAACTTATCCCAAACTCTAACCTAGGTTGATGAGTGCAACAATTAAGAAATTGACTCCAACAAGAAACTTGGAAGACCAAACAAAAGGACTCAGAGAGAAAGGGAAGAAAAAATAAATAAGAATTTGGGGAATCAAACAGTCATTTTAGATTTGTTAAAAGGAAAAAAATTGAACAAGGATGGTATGGATGGTGGTTGCTCTTTTCTTGGCTTCAGAGCTTAGACCCAGGTTCGAAGTTAGGTTGCGCTAACCAACAAAACTCTATACTACTAGAACTTTCAGCAATGACCTGTGTAGGGTAGGTCACAACCTCACTCGAGGTAATATGGGGGGATGTTAGAACTAGGTTTCTGCATCCAAAGGGGGTATGAGTGTGGCTAGAGGGTCTTTGTTATTATAGGGCTCAATCTGACCTTCATGAACCAATAACTCCATAGGCATAGTTGTAAATAATTTATGTATTGAACAAATCTATGAGCTACACATAACTACTTTAGTATGCATCATTCAACCTAATAAACATTATTTGGATCTTCGCGATGTACTTTACAGATAAAATACAACATAAGGAATCATAACCATACAGAAATACATAAACTAATAAACAAGTAATTGAACCCAAATATGATTCAAAATTCCCTTTTAGTACTTTGATTCTTCAACAATACAGACCACTGACCCTGTGCACTCAGCTGCAAGGGCCTACACACATAACTGCAGATTTACCAAGGTCTTCACACACACAGCAGCAGGAGCCTTCCCCTTCACCTAATTATAGAAGATGACAGAATCTAAAGACAAGTATTGACCATCAGATTCCTTTCTTTAGACAAGCTAAGACATTCTTTATAGACTGACCAATTACAATACCATGGTCTACAAACCATGGGCAGAGATTAAAACAATACAAAAAGTAAGGGGCTTTGACCTTCCTAAAACCCCTTACTCCTAATTTCTTGCGTGTTGCGCGCTCCACTCCTTAAAATGCGGAGGCTTTTACAAAACTTAGTCAAAATTGAACCTAGGGGACCCTGTCCCAACATCTTCCCCCACCCTTAAATAATGAAAGTTATATCTTGGAACATAAGGGGACTAGGAACCCCTACAAAAATCTTATCATTCAAGGACTTAATTAAACAATAATCCCCTACAGAAGTATTTCTTTAGGAAACCAAGTTAGAAGAAGTGGGAACTTTGAAAGCAGCATGAAAATTTTGGAGAGACAGTGCGTAGGTCATCACAACCTTCAAGGGGAGCTTCAAGAGGATTAAGAATATTTTGGTTGAACAATAAATTTACCCTGATAGAGGAAATTAAGACAAAATCCTGGATAATGGCTCTTTTGGAAGAAAAGGAGACAAGGAATAGAATCCCCTTCATAAACATCTATGGCCCAATTCTTCATAGCGACAAGGTAGACTTTTGGGCCTCTTTAGAGGGTTTAAAGGAAAGGAACCTCCATATTAATAGTGTAATGGTAGGGGACTTTAATATGGTCATGAATGCTTCAGAAAAAAGAGGTGGATCTTCAGTCAGGGATTGCTTCCGAGATAGAATGGAGGTAATCTTAGTTTGTTGGGATCTAATCGATAGCCAACCCAAGTCTTGGAATTACACTTGGTTGAACAGAAGGGTCGATGATCATTTCATTGGTGCTCATTGAGATAGGTTCTTGTTGCACAAAAATTGCTCCTTAATGGCCTAGACTGCTCCTTGTCTATAGAATCTCTTGGAGACTCAAATCATCGCCCTATTATGATCTCCATGGAAAAGGTATAAAACCTTGGATCGCTGCCAATTAAGTTTAATGTAGATTGGTTCCTAGATGAAAAATTTGGGAATATGATAAAGCAATCGTGGAATCAGAAAATATAAGGCTCCCCAAACTTTGTTTGGGAATCCAAGCTAAAATATGTCAAGACGGGTCTAAGGAAATGGCTGAAAGAAAACTATTAGCCCCCACGGAAAAAAAGGAAAGAAAAATTCCAAGAATTAGAAGAGCACTGTAATATGATGGAGAAAAGAAATATTGAAGAGTTACATATTCAAAAAGAAAAAGACCTCTCGTCTCATATTTTCAGTCTAGGTAGGCAGGTGGAAAATATGTGGAGGCTCAAGTCTTGTAGTCTATGGTTGAAATATGGAGACTCAAATACTTCTTATTTCTACAAAAAAGCAATGGCTCATGAGAACGAGAATCGTATCAAGGAAATAAAGGTGGCAGGTGGGTGGGCAGTCAACACCTCATAAAAAATTAAACAGGAGGCATTCAATCATTTCAATTCTCTCCTCAATCTGGTGTGCACCCCTTCGGTTGGGGCCTCTGAATTCCTTCGAGCCCTTCCCCGGGTTGTCTCTCCACTCTTTAATGTGTTTATTTCTGATGTAATACTATAAGAAGAAGTACAAAATGGTATTTGGCATCTAGAACCTAAGAAGGTTCCATGACTAGATGGTTTTTTAATAATCTTTTATTGTTTATTCTGGAATGTTTAAAAAATATATCTAATTAGAATGTTGAACTACACCAAGGTTAAAAAGAAGTTGGGGGGTAGCACCAATTCTTCCTTTCTTTCTTTGATTCCAAAAGAATCCAAGCCTGCCACCTTATCCAGATTTCGTCCTATCTCTCTTTGCAACTCCTCCTATAAAATCTTGACGAAAATCATTGCCAATAGGATTAAACCCTTACTTCCCTCCATTATTTCTGAGAACCAGGGTGGGTTTATGCAACATCGAAATATTCTAGATAATATCATCCTGGTATAGGAAGGTATGCACTCAAGCAATGAAGAGGGAGAAGTTGGAATGGTTATCAAATTGGACATGGAAAATGCATTTGATCGGGTAAACCACTCCTTCCTCTTCCTTGTCATGGAGAAATTAGGCTTTAATACTAAGTTTATCTCTTGGATCAAAGCTTGTATTGGATCTCCTTGGATTTATCCTCTTATCAATGGGTGCCCTGGTGCCTTCTTTGCTGCTTCAAGTGGGTTGCGTCAATGATGTCCCCTTCCCCCCTACTTTATATAATCATGGTTGAATCTCTCATTTGCAACCTTGAGGTTGGGCGGATGGATGGATCCCTTCCAGGGCTCAGTATTGCAAGAAATGTCAAAGGAATTAATCACTCCCACTTTTCAGACGATACCCTCCTAATTGGTGGAGCCTCTATAGTGATTGCAACAAGATTAAAAAGAATATTAGATGGGTTCCTTCTTCACTCTAGGGGTATGATAAAAAAAATGAAATGTCAGTTAATTGGTTGGAATTGTCAAGGGGACTCGTTGAATGCAATTGGTCGGTTGCTTGGAATTTCGGTGGATCTCCACTGCTCTTCATTTAAATATCTTGGGATTCTAATGACCCTAAAACAATAACCTGCAGAAGAATGGGGGAATGTTATTCAAAAAATTAGGAGCATAGTGCAACCTTGGGGTGTTAGATGGCTCAACCTGGTAGGGTGAGTTATTCTCATTAAATCATTGCTTTCCTCCCTTCCAGTTTATTTGGGAGTGGACCTCTTATCACCAGCCTACATCAATCAACAAATAAGAAAGCTTATCAAGAAATTCTTATGGCGGGGAGGAAAGGGTAACGAGCATAAATTACATATGATAAATTGGAATTTGGTCAGATAACCTAAGAAATTGGGAGGACTGGAAATAAAGGATCCTGAAGTAATGAACTTGAAGTTGGGGAAAAACTAATCTAGAGGCTCCTTTCGGACTCTAATGAGTGGTGGAAAAAGGGATTTATCAGGAAATATTTCGACAAAAACCATCTGACTAGACTAGAGGATGAATCCTAAGGAAAATAAAGGATAAAAAATATGGATATTATGCAAAGCCTCATCCCCTCTCATCCTGAATCACATTGGCTGGTATCCTAGAAACAGGAAACACATTAAAATTGGAATTGATTGTGCAAAAGGTATAGATCCATTTCTCTTTGGATGGTTGGTTGAACATGGTATTTATTATCTAGTGGACATCTCTTGTTGGGATGACCATGACATGTGGAGTGGGTGGTGCTCTCCGGAATTACCTAATCATCTCCAATTTTAGTGGAATCTTCTTATCGAAATCCTTTATGGGTTTTCTCCTATAATCATGAGTAAACTGGGAAAACATGTTTGGTTTAGAAATAAAAAAAGTATTGTGTCAACGATGGCTATGCCATTTTATCCAATCCTACGCCCTCCCTTCCTCCCTCCTCTCTATGGGGGAAAATTTGGAATGGTGATGGTCTTCCTAAGATAAACATTTTCTGTTGGGAGCCCGTCCATGAGAAAATTCTAATAACTGAGAAAGAATCAATTAGTGGTCTATCTTGGACCTTCATTTTGTGTGGAAAAGAGGAAGAATCAATTAAGCATTTGTTTTGTTCTTGACCATTCTCGTTGGAAGTTTGGAACTATGCTCTTCCTCTAATGGCCCCTGTCTCCCAAATTGCAGATGATTGGAGTGAAATGTTTATTCATTGGGGAAATAAAATTCCTTTCTCTCCAAACCCTTTTCTCAGGCGATGTTAGATGGCATTCGCTAAATACATGTGTTGGTCGGTATGGTTGTGTTGTAATCAGGCTATCTTTCAAAATATACATCAAAGTTTGAAAACAGTTGCAATTAAAGGTGTGACCCTGCTTTTAGAGGTCATCTCTTCTTGGGGATTTGATGACTCGGACATGAAATTTTTGACTAGTTCCGAAAAAAGCTAGCTCAGGTCGCCCCACCCACCATAAAATCCTCTTGTTTAAGTCTAATGAAATCTTGAATTTTTGTATTAGATTGAAAGGAGATGATTTCATTGAATGGCAAAGGGAAGTCAGGAACAACCAATTGTATGTTGATGGTGCGTAGAAAGGTAACCCTGGGGAGGCTGGAGTGAGAGGGGTAATAATCAACCTCGAAGAAAAAACATAAGTAAAATATGCATGGGGACTCGAGATAAAATCCAACAATGAGGTGGAGGCTCTAGCACTCTCGCAAGGAGTTAAAGTATGCTTTGATAATGGTGTCAAAACATTGAATATAGTGGGTGACTCCAAGCTAATCATTCAAAATTGTAGTAGGATTCTTAGGAATGTCACTCAGCTAGAAGAAGAATCTTCCTCAATCATGGTAAGAATAATATATCTATTAATTTTTTTTGATAAAGTTACATTGTTCCATGTGTTGCGAGCCAACAACCAGCTAGCAAGAATTCAAGAAAATGCAAGGGTTATATTAGGACTTGGTATAATATGCATAAATCACCACACTTCATTATGTCCCATCCCTTGGTCAAACACTTCAGGACAATGTTGTATGTTGGGGGTATGGGTCATCAAAGCATTAAGGAAGCAATTATGAAGGCCAACTCCCCTAAGGGTCTCTACATGGAGGTAGTTAAGATTGATGGCTCCCTGAGGCATGTTCGTAGTGTCTTGGATATAGGTTCAGTAGGTGGTGAATTAATTCACAACTGTGGTGTCGTAGGATGACAGGTCATGTGTGACGACATGTGTGTGATGAGGCATCAAACTCTCATCAAAATCTATAATATAATAGTTTAAACTAGGGATGATGGAACCATTGCGACTTGACTTTGGTTTCAGATGGTTGAAAATATGGATGGCATAGGAATTGATAAGACCTAGTGCTATTTTGCATTTCTGAAAGATAGGTAAGGGAGGAATGTCAAGATGGATCAGGTCATTATATACCTTAGCTGGCTCCGGTAAGTTTATCACAAGATATTCATAGTGCATAAGCATCTTACTGAAGAAATGTCATCAACAAGGAATGACAGTGGGGGTGGTTCTGGTCTTGGAAGATCGGGGTCTGGCCATGGTGCGGGGTATGTAAGTGTTGAGACTCTGGTTGAAGGCTACTACAGGCAAGTGAAAAATTAAATCATTAAAGAACTAAATTAAAACATGGCGGTAATTTATGCCTAATTGTTTCGGCTGGGAAAATATTGGGAGCTTATGTAGAAAACAATGGAAGGTATACGTGTGGATGTTCTGAGCATCCAACAAAAGTTCAACAACATGGAAATGAAGGTGGAGACAACCACAATGGGAGTTTTAAATGAGGTGTTTGGGGTTGGGAATTCATTGGCCGCCAATGCTGATCATGTCGAGGAGGTTTTTGTGAGGGTTCTAGTAGAAGAAGAAGATGTTGTTGATGTCATTGCTGTGAGGGTCCAAGAAGAAGAAGAGATCGAACCGAAGGACCTGAACACATCTTTGGGTGAGCCCGCGGGTGATGACACCGAGACTATAAGCAGCTGATAGTATCTATTTTATTTACAAATATGCAATATCGATGTATAGTATATAATGGAACTTTTTGGAGAATATATAGCTACTGTTTTTCCAATAGAATTTATGTAAATAATAGGGATAACAAGAAGGTCCATACTCAATGTAATGAAAGGAAATATGCAGATAGAACAAGTCTATTTTTTGTAAGGGACCTAACCCATTTCTAGTCAATTTAATGAAAATGATATCCATTTCTTTTGAAAAATAAAATAGACAGTTTCTGTGTATTCTAGTTACCAATCCTCCTTCTTAAAATAAATAAATAAATAAACCATTATTCAAGAAACCCCTATATAACTAATGTATGTATATATATATGTGTGTGTGTGTGTGAGTGTGTATAAAAGGTTTTAGGGCTTGATGTATTACTCAACATAAGGGAGATCCTAAGTTTATATATATATATATATATATATATATATATAGAGAGAGAGAGAGAGAGAGAGAGAGAGAGAGAGAGAGAGAGAGAGAGAGAGAGAGAGAGAGAGAGAGAGAACTATTGTAGTTTTTGTTGGGTGTGTGTTATATTCTTTGCATGACTTATATGCATCACAGATAAAGGGGGGTTCAATGGGGGATGCAACCCCCCCTAGTTGAGGGGTATGCAAGGGGGTGTTAGCGCCCCTATGTGGGGTTCAGGGTAGCGCCTCAAAAGATTTTTTTTGGGTGGTTTTCCCATGGTTTTTCACATGGTTTTACGTATGATGTTTTTGTAGATTCGGTCAAAGGAACTATGATTATGTTCTAATCCAAGGTTAATGGATTGGAATTTTATGAATGTTTTGACATGTATATTGAAAGGAATATTTTGAAAAATCAATATGGTTTTCTCGGTTTGTTTGTGTATATTTTATGTTCCCGCCATTGTATATTTTATGTTTTTTTGAGAATTCATTTGGAGGCATTATCATCCCTCACTAGGTTAGAACACCCCATACTCACTGGGTTTGCAAGGTTTTCACTAACCTACTTACTACCCAAAAGCTAATTGTTAGATTTATTAGTCGAGAAATGTTCCACGTACATTGTCAAGCTATCTTGACATCTATGTTAAAAGAATTGTTTAACTATTGTATTGTTAATGGATTGTAGATTTCTGTGGTTAGGTTTTTTAGAATCTGAACTCGGATATTCCACAATTTTCATCTTTGTTTTGTCGACGTTTCAAGTCTAGACCAAGACTCATCATCAGGACTTGCTTTACAAAGGATAGAGACAGTAGAGATAAATAAGGTTAGGTTGAGATGTCAAGTCTGAGAGCCGACCAGCCTAATGATTTGAATTAACTAGATTTTTAATATTTTAATAACAGTCCTAATATATTAAAGTTCTTTTTAATTTTGTTAAAGCTCTTTTTAATGTTGTTATAACTGTCCTAATATATTAAAGCTCTTTTTATAACTGTCCTAATATATTAAAGCTCTTTTTTAAATTTTGTTAAAGCTCTTTTTAATTTTATTTATTATACATGGATATGATTATTAAAGTTTAAGTGAATTATTTGTGTAAAAAGTTTTTTGTTATATTTTATTTAATAATATATCCTAATGATTATGTTTTAATTAATTGTAACATATAGTAATTTTGTTAAATTTTTACAAGATTTTAGTTACTTAGGAGGTTAATGTATTATTAATGTTGTGTTCTTAAGTTTATATGTTTGTTAATGAATGCCTAAAAGTTTTTATGGTTAGGATGATTTTTAATATTTTAATATTCATATAATTTATTATTATTATTGGATAAATTAAAGTTCTTTTAATTTCATTTATTATACATGTATATAATTATTATAATGTAATTGATTGCTTGTTTATGTATTAAGTTTTTTCATCTAATTGTAATTTTATGATAATTTTGATAATTTTGGTTTATTTTTATTTAATTTATTTAATTCTAGCAAGTTTCTTAGTTACTTAGGATGTTGATGAATTATTAATGCTGAGTTTCTAATTTAATATAAGCATGATAGTCAAGGTTATTAGGACAATTATAAAAAGAGCTTTAATATGTTAGGACAGTTATAACAACATTAAAAAGAGCTTTAACAAAATTAAAAAGAACTTTAATATATTAGGATTGTTATTAAAATATTAAAAATCTAGTTAATTCAAATCATTAGGCTGGTCGGCTCTCAGACTTGACATCTCAACCTAACCTTATTTATCTCTACTGTCTCTATCTTTTGTAAAGCAAGTCCTGATGATGAGTCTTGGTCTAGACTTGAAACGTCGACAAAACAAAGATGAAAACTGTGTAATATCCGAGTTCAGATTCTAAAAAACCTAACCACAGAACTCTACAATCCATTAACAATACAATAGTTAAACAATTCTTTTAACATAGATGTCAAGATAGCTTGACAATGTACGTGGCACATTTCTCGACTAATAAATCTAACAATTAGCTTTTGGGTAGTAAGTAGGTTAGTGAAAACCTTGCAAACCCAGTGAGTATGGGGTGTTCTAACCTAGTGAGGGATGATAATGCCTCCAAATGAATTCTAAAAAAAACATAAAATATACAATGGTGGGAACATAAAATATACACAAACAAATCGAGCAAACCATATTGATTTTTCAAAATATTCCTTTCAATATACATGTCAAAACATTCATAAAATTCCAATCCATTAACCTTGGATTAGAACATAATCATAGTTCCTTTGACTGAATCTACAAAAACATCATACGTAAAACCATGTGAAAACCACCCAAAAAAAATCTTTTGAGGCGCTACCCTGAACCCCACACAGGGGCGCTAACACCCCCTTGCATACCCCTCAACTAGGGGGGGTTGCATCCCCCATTGAACCCCCCTTTATCTGTGATGCATATAAGTCATGCAAAGAATATAACACACACCCAACAAAAACTACAATAGTTCTCTCTCTCTCTCTCTCTCTCTCTCTCTCTCTCTCTCTCTCTCTCTCTCTCGCTATATATATATATATATATATATATATATATAAACTTAGGATCTATATATATAAACTTAGGATCTCCCTTTTAATACATCAAGCCCTAAAATCTTTTATACACACTCACTCACACACACACACACACACACATATATACATACATTATTTATATAGGGGTTTCTTGAATAATAGTATATTTATTTATTTATTTTAAGAAGGAGGATTGGTAACTATAATACACAGAAACTGTCTATTTTATTTTTCAAAAGAAATGGATATCATTTTCATTAAATTGACTAGAAATGGGTTAGGTCCCTTACAAAAAATAGACTTGTTCTATCTGCATCTTTCCTTTCATTACATTGAGTATGGACCTTCTTGCTATCCCTATTATTTACATATATTCTATTGGAAAAACTGTAGCTATATATTCTCCAAAAAGTTCCATTATAGACTATACAACGATATTGCATATTTGCAAATAAAATAGATACTATCAGCTGCTTCTAGTCTCGGTGTCATCACCCGCAGGCTTGCCCAAAGATGTGTTCAGGTCCTTCGGTTCGATCTCTTCTTCTTCTTGGACCCTCACAGCAATGACATCAACAACATCTTCTTCTTCTACCAGAACCCTCACAACAACCTCCTCGACATAATCAGCATTGGCGGCCAATGAATTCCCAACCCCAAACACCTCCTTTAAAACTCCCATTGTGGTTGTCTCCACCTTGATTTCCATGTTGTTGAAATTTTGTTGGATGCTCAGAACATCCACACGTATACCTTCCATTGTTTTCTGCATAAGCTCCCAATATTTTCCCAGCCGAAACAATTAGGCATAAATTACCGCCATGTTTTCATTTAGTTCTTTAATGATTTCATTTTTCACTTGCTTGTAGTAGCCTTCAACCAGAATCTCAACACTTACATGCCCCACACCATGGCCAGACCCCGATCTTCCAAGACCAGAACCACCCCCACTGTCATTCCTTGTTGATGACATTTCTTCAGTAAGACGCTTATGCACTATGAATATCTTGTGATTAACTTACCAGAGCCAGCTGAGGTATATAATGACCTGATCCATCTTGACATTCCTCCCTTACCTATCTTTCAGAAATGCAAAATAGCACTAGGTCTTATTAATTCCTATGCCATCCATATTTTCAACCATCTGAAACCAAAGGCGAGTAGCAATGGTTCCATCATCCCTAGTTTAAACTATTATATTATAGATTTTGATGAGAGTTTGATGTCTCATCACACACATGTCGTCACACATGACATGTCATCCTACGACACCACAGTTGTGAATTAATTCACCACCTACTGAACCTATATCCAAGACACTACGAACATGCCTCAGGGAGCCATCAATCTTAACTACCTCCATGTAGAGACCCTTAGGGGAGTTGGCCTTCATAATTTCTTCCTTAATGCTTTGATGTCCCATACCCCCAACATACAACATTGTCCTGAAGTGTTTGACCAAGGGATGGGACATAATGAAGTGTGGTGATTTATGCATATTATACCAAGTCCTAATATAACCCCTGCATTTTCTTGAATTCTTGCTAGCTGGTTGTTGGCTCGCAACACATGGAACACTGTAACTTTATCAAAAAATTTAGTCAAGGCATAAAACACCCTCATAACCTCAATAGGGAGGGTTAATTTAATCCCTGGGGGTGAGGAGTGAGGTCCAATTCCTACTAATTTCCAAGCCCCCATCCCTATTGAGGTTATGAGGGTGTTTTATGCCTAACTAAAAATCTTGACTATCATGCTTATATTAAATTAGAAACTGAGCATTAATAATTCATCAACTTCCCAAGTAACTAAGAAACTTGCTAGAATTAAATAAATTAAATAAAAATAAACCAAAATAATCAAAATTATCATAAAATTACAATTAGATGAAAAAACTTAATACATAAACAAGCAATCAATTACCATTATAATAATTATATACATGTATAATAAATGAAATTAAAAGAACTTTAATTTATCCAATAATAATAATAATAATAAATTATATGAATATTAAAATATTAATAAAAAAATCATCCTAACCATAAAAACTTTTAGGCATTCAGTAACAAACATATAAACTTAAGAACACAACATTAATAATACATTAACCTCCTAAGTAACTAAAATCTTGTAAAAATTTAACAAAATTACTATTTGTTACAATTAATTAAAACATAATCATTAGGATATATTATTAAATAAAACATAAGAAAAAACTTTTTACACAAATAATTCACTTAAACTTTAATAATCATTTCCATGTATAATAAATAAAATTAAAAAGAGCTTTAACAAAATTAAAAAAAAAAAAAGAGCTTTAATATATTAGGACAGTTATAACAACATTAAAAAGAGCTTTAACAAAATTAAAAAGAACTTTAATATATTAGGACTGTTATTAAAATATTAAAAATCTAGTTAATTCAAATCATTAGGATGTCGGCTCTCAGACTTGACATCTCAACCTAACCTTATTTATCTCTACTGTCTCTATCCTTTGTAAAGCAAGTCCTGATGATGAGTCTTGGTCTAGACTTGAAACGTCGACAAAACAAAGATGAAAATTGTGTAATATCCGAGTTCATATTGTATTGTTTTAGATCCATTTTAATCATATTGATCCTTTTTATTTGATTAATACTAATTGCATATAAATTTAAATCTAACAGATTTCATATTATAATTATAATTAATCACAATTCACAATGGCCTTGAATGTTCTTAAAATAAGAGTAAAATGAATTCTATATGTAACATTTTATTACAAGATATCTCACGTTTCAAATAATAAAGTTCACCGGCCTATATCCAAGCCTTCAAGAAAGCAACAATTGAAGTAGGGGTATAACCCATAAAAACATTGGGGTATTTTAGTTCACATTATTTACTTCTGTAAAGGTTCACAGGCCTATGTCCAACCCTTCAAGCAAGAAATAGTTGAAGTAGGGGTATAACCCATTTTTAGGGGTGTAACCCATAAAAACATTGGGGTATTTTAGTTCACATTATTTACTTCTGTAAAGGTTTCTATTTCTTTTATTTAATAGTAAAGAGGAGAGATATTTGATTTCAAATTAAGCTTGAACTTTATGGGTTTTAAGGAATGTTTCTTTTCTATTGGACCCTTGATTTTGATCTAAATATGGGAATATTAATTGTCCCTTTATGGGTCAAGTTTATGCATCTCTCTGTTATCTATTTGAGATGAAGCTACTCTAAAGATTATTGGAGATAATTTGGCTAACTACGTCAACCAAGCTAAGATAAAAGTGAATATTTATTCTTATGTCATAATTTGTTTGGAAGTGGATTTAGAAGAAATTCAACTAAATATGGATGGATAGAGTTGTCTTCAAGCCTTTGATTATTATTAAATTCCATTTGAGTGTAACTCTTGCCATTAGTATGGGTACTCTATAAAAGGATACCCAAGTATGCAAGAATTTCTACCCCTTTTGAAATAAGGTTCATCCTCCCAAAACAAAAATTAACAATAATTACTTAAACTAGTATCCAAAAGGTGCAAGAAGAAACAACCCAAGGTTTATCAACCTACAAAGAGATATCAATCAAGATCATTCAATCCAACCAATAACACATTTGAATTCCTTGAAGATGAAAAGAAAGTTGACAAGGAAAAGACATACTCAAATTAAAAGACTCATTTAGGTACATCAATAAAAGTTCAAATTGGAATAGAAAATTCAACTCTGTGTATTACATAAGAGACTCAATTTAAGGTATCAACAACTCCTCAGGAGAACAACCCAAAAGTAGGCAAGGAGGAGTCAGAAAAAGAAAATGATGAAGGGGAAGAAAAACACTCGAAGAGTTCTAGTTCCCCTTCCTTTATAGAAGTTTTGAGAAAAGATTATCATCCCTATCCTCCATAGACAATGGTAAGTAAATCAAACCAAGAAGAAAGAAACAAGGAGAAGCAATCAAACATTATTTGCATTATATTGTGAAGGAAACAAACTTTGGACTTTTCCATGATTAGTGCAGGGAGAATTCTGTATGTTCTTTATGCACCATCATATATTAGAAATTTATTAGATTTTACTCATTTACTTAGGAAATGATTAGTCGTAGTCATGGTAGGAAAATAGTAGATTTTGTAAGCTTATTCATTGCATCTAAAGATGTTTTTAACAACCTAGTATAGAGGGAGATGTTTATATATTTCCATTCTCAACATGGAGTTGACATGTAACATTTTACAAAACAAAGTAATTGAAAATAAAAAAATTACTTATTATAAGGGAGATCCAAAGTTATGATCTTATATGAAGAAATAAGCTCAAAGGCATTACAAGGATCACATGCAGGAATTGAACATGGGTGGGAAGTAAAACAACATTTCTCCCAACCACCCCAACCACATTGAATTAACAAATCCAAAGTTAAGATGGATAGATAACCACCCTAGCTACATCAAATTAACAATCCATAATTAATATTTGTTAATTGGATGTAGCTTGGGTGGTTATGTGTGTGTGTGTGCATCTTAGCTCTGGATTTTTCAATTGGATGTAGTTGGGGCGGTTTGGAGAAATTTTGTTTCACTCCCCACCCATGTTCAATTGGACAGTTGTTTGGGAGGAATGATTGTTATCTTCCCCATCCATATTCAATTCCCATAGGTGACATGTTGAAATTTTGTTTCACTCCCCACCCATGTTCAATTGGGTTTATCCCAAGTGCTTGGGAGGAATGATTGTTATCCTCCCCATCCATATTAAATTCCCGTAAGATGACATGTTGAGCTCATATCGAGTATATATATTGTTGTAATAACTTCGAGCCTTGTTGTTGAATGACCTTAAACCTTGAAGAATATCTTAGCCTTTCCTACAAGGATTAAATTTTTGAAAGTGAAAATCTTATTTTAATGGTTAAGAATCTTGTTACATATTTTTTAAATAAATATCTATTTAACTTATATATTAATTCTTTTATAATCAATAATAATTTAATATAAAGTTATAATTTAGTTAATTTTAATGTTTTTTTATTAACATATGTTGTGTTACTTTAATTAAATTTTTATAATTTTTTAGTTTTGACAATGTAAGATGTTTATGAGAGATTTTTCGGCGTAAATCACAAGATTTATCATTTGTTGACGCATTTCGAACCAACTAGTGTGGTTGATCGTCAGGACAAGTTGAAGAATCAGATCCAGCTTTGCATGTTAAATAGTCTAAGCAGAGCCTCCAACGGCTAACTAGACCAATGGCTAAATTGGACTAGGGACCAGGGTCAAAAACCAGTTAATTAATAATGGAAGTTAGTTATAATAAGGGACCTTACCTCTAAATAAATATATAAATTATATGTATAAAGTAATTTAATTTAAATGGTTGTTAATTTAATAGTTAGTTGAAAGGTATTAACTATTTAATAAATACATAGAAAATATAAATAATTAAGTAGAAGTTTTTATAGAGGAATTTAGGTTGCAATATTGTTGATGTTTAATGGCTTTCTGCTGTAAATCGATTCTTAGCGAGAATGTGACTCGAACTGTGTTCACTGCTGGAGAAAGTGGAAGGTGGGAGATACCTTCGGCAATGCGAAAAACTATGGTTTCCGCGGATTCGAAGCTGAAAATGTCAACTGCATGAAAACTATGGTCCTCACTTTGAAATTCCCGCCAGCAGCATCTCATCATTCGTTTTGATGTACTGTCACTATGTTGTAATATCAAGAGCTTGTAGTCTTAGGAGATTTAGAGTTAATTATCAATGTAGGCAAGAAAAATCATACAAAAGTTCACTCACTTAAAGAACCATGACAAGAATTTGGCAAGAAACACACAAATTTGAGGAGGTAACCTATTTCAACATTCTTAGGCCACTTAATGAAAAAGAAGACATTTGTCTATTTGCCAAGATATTTTTACCCTCTTTCAAGAACCCCAAGCTCAATGATCCCTAAAAGGTTAAATATGTATTTTTCCTCCAATTTTTTAGTTATGAATTTGACTAATATCTACTACCTTGAATCATTAATCCATGATCTATTTGTGAAGGATCTTTTTACCCTTATTTCAATAACCCATAGCTCAATGATTCCTAAAAGGTTAAATATATATTTTTCCTCCAAATTTTTGGTTATGAAGTTGACTAATCTCTATTATCTTGAAAAATTAATCCACTATTCTATTGGTTTGACATATGTCACTTCAAACTCCCCCACTCATCCTAGAGTGGAGTTGGCTTGTACTTCTCTCTTTGTGGGACAATGCTTCCCTTTAAAACCTATGATTCTCTTCATGATTTTGCGAGATGGGATAATGTTTATTCATCCCCTTGTTTGTATGAGCTTCTATGTAAATTGCTCCCTTCTCTCATGTTTCAACATGACATCATTATTGAATACGCATGTGACTCTTTGTTGTGGCTTCTCAACAAAAGAGGACATTTTGGTACTCACTCTTTTAAGGTGCCCTCTCTCCTATTTATTCAAGATCCCTACTCATGCTCTATGTTTCATGTTGTGTTTCTCGTTGAAGCAATAGAGAACTTCTAACTCATTTCCACTTTCTATCTCCTCATTTCACCCTATATTTATCCTTGGAATTTATCTCATTCTGCACATTTTTATGGTCCTTATCTCTTGTTTGTACTATTCTTCATTTTTAGCTCCATATCTTCCCACAGTGTCCTCCCAGAGTGGTCTTCTTATATTTGATTCCTTCTTTACTTCCCCTAGCATTTCTAATTTGATCCCTAACATCCCCCTCCATTTGAATTACCCCCTACTCTCTCCTATGGAAATTATTGTCCCTCCTACTCCTTAAGCGAGGACTTAAAGAAAATAGAGGAGGATAGCTCCAAATTCATCCTTCAAGCTTAACTTCAACACTTTGTCAGCTCATGGGGATGAAAATTTCATTCCGGAAAAATAAAACAATTATTTAAAGAGGAATTTAGCGTTTTTGCTTCATTATGCTGCAAATCCCAATGATTCACCAATTGGTTATCATGCTCTAGTGGAGGAACCCTTGATCAACCAAATCAAGGAAGTCGGAATCAAGAAGAGCTAGCCTAAGAACAAGACAATGAAAACCATCAAGTGGGGAATCTAGAGCTTCACTTGTAGCAAATCTTCTCATAAAATTTTGCAAAATCAAATGTTGGCCAAACTTATACATCAAATTCATGCTTATAAAAGAGCAAAACTAAAAGTTTTAATTCTCTATTTTGTATAAGAAAATTTCCCGTATTAAAAAAATTATAACTCAAAGTTAAAAAATACTTGCTACATAACAACTTTCTTAAATGATATATAATTTTATTTTAAAAAATGAAAAGAATAACAATCGTTCTTCCTTATTATTGAACATCAACCTCAAAATCAATTGTTTATAAAATCCAATTATTTTATCATTAGGAAATCCTTGCTAACATCCTTTGTTATATAAATTTTTAGGATACAATTATGTCCTCAGTTGAATATAACATTTCATTTTCTACTAGGTAGTCCATGTACTAAGTAGTCCATGTTTACCTACACAGGGAGGATAAAAAAAGATACATTAGTGTCTGTTTTGTTTGGACGTTGTGTGTACATTAAATTTTTTTATTAGTTTTTAGCGGACGTATGGGCAAAAATGAATAAATAAAATACTATGGAAACTATGAAGTGACAATTTTAAATCCCTATATAGAAATCTAGTTAGAGCCGTGAATGGCAAAAATCCAATGGAAACCCTGATGTGACAAACTTAAAGCACATGCCAGAAATCTAGTCAGAATCGTGAATCGAAAAAGTAGAAGACATAAATATATATTCTTTCTCGTAGAATATATGTTTATAGATGAGAAGAATGGTAATATCGTGGGTTATCAATATGCATTGTATCTTTATTAAATAATTTAATATCTTATATAGAGTTTGAGTTTAATAATACATTGTTAAATGTTTTATATTTTTATTAAATAATTTAATATTTTATATAGAGTTTGAGTTTAATAATATGTTGTTACATGTTTTATATTTTTATTAAATAATTTAATATTTTATAGATTTTAATGATATATAGTTAAATGTTTTATTATTGGGTGTATATCGTTGGTTATAATTGTGAAAGTACGTATAAAGGTTTGTTTGTTTGTTTTTATTTTTTTAATTATAATAATTTAGTTGTCAAAATTAATAATGGGGATAGTTATTATTGACTATTATTTAGAAATGTATGTTGAGTTATTATTACCATTCAAGGAAGCTAATCAATTTATAATATATTTGATATAAATTTAACATTTTATTAATAATAATTGAATAATACTTATTTGATATCAATTTAACATATTAAAATTGAATTTGCATGGTTGAGAAGATAGGAAAGGAGGGGTCATTCTTAATTTTGATAGAACAAAGAATCTAGATTATAGTTGGCCCTTAGGGCATGTTGCAAGTAACCAAACTTAATTTTTACCTATTTCCATTGGAGTCCATCTTCTACTCTCAAGGAAGATCAACAAGCTTGTAGTCCTAGGAGACTCAAAGTTAATCATCAATGTGCTAAGGGAAAACCATACAAAAGTTCGCTAACATTTGGAAAGAACCATGAAAAGAATTTAGCAAGAAACACACAAATTTGAGGTAAGCTCCTTCCACATCTTAGACCACTTAATGAAAACTATGATACATTGGCAAAAGAGGCTTCACCTATGTTCCAAAAATATTTTTACACTTGTTTCTAGAATGGAGTGCTCGATGATCCCTAAAAGCTTAAATATGTATTTTTCTTCCAATTTTTTTATTACGAATTTAAATAAACTCTACTATCTTGAATCATTAATCCACCATCCTTTTGGCTTGACATCCATTGTTTCAAAACTTCCCCACTCATCTTCTAATGGATTTGGGTTGTACTTCTCTCGTCCTAGGAAAATGATTCCCTTTAAAAATATGATTCTCTCTGTGATTTCACAAGATGAGATCATCTTTATTCATCCCCAAATCTATGTGCACTTCTGTATAAACCACTCCCTTCTCCTACATTTCAACTTGACGTCATTGGTCAATACACAATGGGGCTCTCTGTTGTGGCTTCTCTGCTAGAAATGACTTTATCTTTCATTTTGGTACTCACTATTTTCAAATTCCCCCTCTCCTATTTATTTAAGATCCCCTCCCATGCTTTGTTTTTTGTGTTGTGGTTTTTGTTAGAGTAGCATAGAGGTTTTAACAATTATCCCTTTCTATTTCCTCATTTCTCCCCATGTTAATCCTTGGCATTTGTCTCTTTCTGCACATTTTTCTTTCCCTTATATCTCGTTTTTAATATTCCTTGCCTTTAGCTTAATATATCCCCACTAAGTTTGTCCTTATAGAGTGGTCTTATTATCTTTGGATCCTTCTTTCCTTCCCCTAAGATTCATTATTCAATCCCAAGCATCCCCTCCATTTGAATTACCCCCTTCTCTCTCCTATGGAGATCACTGTCCTTCTTGCCCCTTAGAGGAGCACTCAAAGAAAATAGAGGGGGATAGCTCCAAATTCATCCTTCAAGGTTATCTTCAACACTTTGTCAACTCATGGGGATGGAATTTTCATTCTGGAAAAAAAAACAAGATGAAGAGGAATTTGGCCCTTTTTCTTCATTAGGATGTCAATCCCAATGATTCATTAGTTGGTTATCATAATCTAGTGGAGGAACCCTTGATTAACCAAAGTCAGGAAGAGCTAGCCTAAGACCAAGACAATGAAAATCATCAAGTAGTGGATTTTAAGCTTCCCTTGTAGTAAGTATTCTCACCTAAGTAACATGACACTTGCCCCCCACCCCTGTGTCACAAACCCTTTATGTCAGACATGGCACGATGATGACACATGCTCGACACGAGTTTGAATCATGTCTGAGGTGAGTGACACAAGTTTGACTCGTGTCAGGGACATGCCAAAATGATGTTCCGATTTTGTAACGATGTCCCACATGAAATGACCCTTGTTTGCTTTTTAAAGTCTACTTTGGGTGATTTTCCTCACTTTTGTTTTTTTCTTTGGAGATGTACAAGTGTGTTGACTACCTGCAAAGGAGAAAGACAAGTTCTATAGGAGATTGAAGGTGTAGGTAAGTTGATTGCCCTTCCATTTTTTTTTAGTTTTTCCATAGAAGTTTTCCAATCTATTTTTAGTTACATGTACAACCTTAAAAAAAACTGTTTTTCCTTTTGTTCACAGACTTCATGGCTCAATCAAGGCTATCAGGAAAGGAGCAAATAAGGGGAGGAATTCCCCCATTGATAATGCCAAGATCTTTCAGTTTCATCAATGTATGCAATTATTGAATCTGTTGAAAGTGGGGTTGCAACAATAGCTTAAAAGGTTGAGAGAAACATCCTTTTAGCAAGAAAGTAGGCTCAAGAACTGAAATATCCCTTATGAAAATATGTTACAAGATATCAAGGGTCGGGGAGAAAGTTAAAGGGAGGAGGCAATGTTCTTTGGACATTCATATTTTGCAACCATTAATTCAAGAGCACCTATTTTTGTGTGAAAGGACATTTGCTGGGCACATCTTGTGGACTTGGAGCATATTCATGAGTGAGTGCATCTAAGAGAAAATAAATACAAAGAGAGACCAACGTTGGTGTGGAAATGGTGGTTGAATCATCTAAGAAATACAAGAATGAGGATACTCTTGCATTTTCGAAGAAAATAAATTATCTATTTGGGAGTTATAGTGGGGGTGCAAGTCAAGCAACAAAAATGAGGGAAGTTGGTCCAGTGGACAAGATATTTCAGAAAGAGTGGTTAGAAGAGATTGACCTTATCATTTGCATTTTTTTTCTATCTCAACTTCATATCATTTTATGTTACACAATCATCTTTATTTATTGATATCATGTCGCAATCTCTAGCTCAAGGGGCTCCATTGGGGTATGTAACTGTTAATTCAAAGGATCTTACAACCACATTATTGGTTAAGGCAATGAAGGAGGTGGATAAAATGCTTAAGCCTATTAAATCAGCATAGCCATCATCTGGGGTTAGTATTGTTTCAGATGGATGGGAAGATGCAACACACCATCCACTCATCAACTTCAGCGTGCTTTCCTTGAATGGACCAATTTTCTCAAAAATAGTGGATGTGCTTGGAAAATACAAGGATGCATAATATATGGGTGAGTTCTTCATTAAATTTATTGAAGTTGTAGGTGTTGATTCTTGTATGCAAATCATTACAAACAATGTACTTGTTTGCGAGCTTGTTGGCATGATCATGGAAACTAAATATGCATAAACATTTTGGGAACCTTGCATTGTCTATTGTTTTAATATAAAACTTAAATCTAATGCTTCTGATGTGCCATGGATGGGACATGTTATTGACGGTGCATGCCATTTCTACAACTTTTTAAAAAATCATACCAACATCGTCACAATCTACAAAGAGTATACACACCTATATCATTATTGAATATTTTAGATACACAATTTTTGTTTGCATTCATCATGCTAAATAGGTTGTGGGAGGTTAAGACTGCTCTTAGGGCCATGGTTATTTTAGATTTTATATCTTTTTGGAGAAAGAGAAATCATGCAGCATCAAAGAAAGTCAAGGATACAGTGTTAGATGGTGCTTGGTGAGAGAAGGTAGATCTCACTATTAATATCATGGACCCTATCGTTGCTTTGTTACAATTTGCAGACACATACTAACTCATCCTTAGAGGGATTTATGAGGGATGGGATTCCATGTTTGAGTCTGTGAAGACCATTATTTTTCAAAATGAGTGGCTTGAATATGAGACACTAGTGGAGGCCCTCTTCACCACCATACATGATATTCTAGTGAGTAGGTGGGATAAGAATTGCACACATTTTCATTGCTTGGCTCACTAATTCAATCCAAAATTCTACGAAAATGAGTGACTCAATGGTGTACTTGCAAAAATTTTCATTGGCATTGGGTGATTTGTAGGCTATGATGTGATTAGAGACAAGGGGGATAAGAATCCCTATGCTTGGTGGGAAAATCTTGGAGCAACATGCCCTCCTCTACAACAATTATTAATAAGGATTTTCTCTTAGGTTACTTCATCCTCTTGTTGTGAGGGGAATTAGAGCACATATGAAAATCTATATAGTTTGAAGGAAATCAAGTTTGAGCAATCCAGATGGAGAGTATGGTGTATGTACACACTAACCTTCATCTTATTTATAGGAAAAGGGAGGAGAGGTTGAATGGAAAGAGAAAGATGTGGGATGTTTTACCTGATGATATGGGTTTCGATAGAAGTGTTGAGTTGACATTGGCCATCTTAGAAATTAATGAGCCAATGTTATAGCTTGCCACTTTTGATGATGATGATCTTCTTGAGGGGTCATCCTCCACACCATATGATGTAGAGATTAAATTGGATACACAACATGAGGATGCAAAAGAGAGCAGTGGTGGTAGTGATGCTAATTTTGATGTTGATGAGCAATATTCTTTGAGATTCTTCCATCCTGATCTGTGGTTCCAATATCAACCTTGTTTTTATTCACTATTTGTCATTGGAATTCCCACATATGATATATGTGACTCAATGAGTCAGGACTTAGTGTCCATGTAATACATTTTGATTTTGAGTTGTTAATTTATTTGTCATTATCTTCATTAACGTAGTAGTAGGTACTAGTTGTAGCATTGATATTGTATGTATAATGTATGATTAAATTCGTGTCATCATCATGTACATGTTTTAGTTTCTAAGTTGAAACTTTGTCACACACACACATTTAGTGAGTGTGTGTGTGTGTGTGTGTGTCCTCTTTTTCGGGGTTGATGTGTCACGTGTTGGATACTCGTATCTTTGTGTCTTGTGTTGCTTGTGTCATTGTTTCATATGACTTACACTTAGTAAGAGTAAAGCTTTTGATCCTCTGTTCTGTATAAAACAATTTGTGTTTAAATTTTTTTGTGATTTGATCTTTTATAGTTCAAAAATACTTGCTACTTAGCAACATTATATAATATAGATTATGCATATTTTTATTTTATTTTTAAATTAAAATTAAAAATTAACCATCATTCTTTACAACGATTGAGAATCCACCCCATTATCAACTATTTACAAAGTTCAAACATTTTATCATTATAAAATCCTTAGGATTGCTAACATCTTTTATTACATAGCTTTCATGATGTAACTACACACTCTACGCCCTCAAATGAATATAACATTTTAATTTTTTATACATTACATTGTGTGTATACATTAAAATTTTATTTGGAGACGTTGTGCATATACTCAGCAGGGCAGAAATTAACGAGGTCACATAGCTGGTGTTCCTTGCTGCTTAGTTTATTCAAATATTTTAATGTCATGATGTGTTGTATGTACTCCAAATAATAATAAAATTGTAAAATGAGTTATATGAATATTTGTTTAACCTTCTTTTTATTAATTTTTTTAATATAATTAAACATTTTTTTGGTGGATAAAGGTTATATATATATATATATATATATATATATATATATATATATATATATATATATATATATATATATATATATATATATATATATATATATATATATATATATACATATAATTGACATTGAAGATAATGATAACATGTTAATAATTATTTATTTAATATTGAGTGATGGCAATTCTTTATTATATAATTCTCATATTATAGTACACATGTCATGTCATTAGAGTATATATTGATATAATGAGAGTTGTACAAATTGTACACATGTTATTTTTACATATTTTTTTCAAATTTATATTTTTTAAATTATTTTTTTGTAAATTAAAAAAATAAAACCCATAAAAATTGTCTATTCAATATTTTATTCCAATAAGAAAATGGAATTTTTGAATTTAATTACAAACTAGTTGTGTTTATGGTACATAGTAATTAATATATAATATTATTTTTCAAATTATTTATATTTATTATACATAGTAATTAGTGATATAATACATAGTAATTAATAATAGAGTTCATAAAAGTTGATTTTTGCCATCATTACACAATAAAAGGGGAGATATTTCAAAAAATCATATTTGAGATAAATAGAATTAAATTTTATTTGAAAATAATAAATTAAATTTGAAAATATTAAACTTTGGATAGATTTTAAGTTTTTGTAGCCAAAGAAAAGCTAATAGCAAGTCATTTATTATACCCTGCTAGCCGCAGGTACAATAAGGCGCAAAGTAGAAATCCACTATGAACTTGTTGTAGTTGCTGCAACAACCCCTCCAAAAATCTGAGAACCTTGAAATTTTTGGAGCCCCTTCACTAGGCCAAGCCACTAGCCCCGCCTAGTTCTACTCAAAGAGTTCAGCAGTCTCAAGGAGCCCGAGGGAGAATTTTGGTTTTCAGCTAAGTAAAAGCAAGTTTCCAGTTCCTGCCTTAGTAAGTCAGTCACAGAGTCAGAACGTGACTAAAACTGATCCTTGCGACCGTTGCGACTATCACGACCATTGCAACTCACTGGTCGCATATGTCGTGAAGTCACAACTTACACCCTTCTAAACTCTCATGACCTAGCGACCTTCCGAGTCGTATAAGTTTTAGGGGTTGCAATATCACGTCCCTCCCCGCTAAGCATAAATGCGTCTATGTGACTATGTGATCCCACAAGTCGCAAGGTCACAAGATTGCACCATCAACTCACAGTCATCAATGCGACCATGCGACTGTTGTGACTATGTGACCTGCTAGGTCGCAAAGTCGCGTGCCTATCCTCCCTCGCAACCTCACACATACGACCAGTTATATACATATATGAAGCCCCCAAGTCGCATTTGTAAATATTCCCTCGGTCGCACGAAGAGCTAGGAGGCCCTCCGACTTGAGTTCGCACATGCATTCGGCTCTGGTTAAGTAACCATCCACTGTCCTGCAATCATTCTTTTCTTCCAAGTGTCAGTGACTATGTCCTCGACCTTTGGCATTCCCTCACCTTAGGGTTTTTCTTTGTTACTTAAGTTTCTTTCTCATTTTGTGTCGGAAAGGTTGCCCTGGTTGCTTCTTCCCTTCCTCGACCCAGACAATGTGTTTTCCTCAACCCAACTCCCTTTTCTTTTACCAGCAGGCTTGGATCCACTCATTTGAAGGAGACCCTAACCCCCTTAAGTCATGTAGCAGCCTCCCTGATCTTTTGAGCCCAAGTCGCATGTATTGAAACCGCGATTTCCCTTTCCTTGCGACCCCTCGACATGCTAACATAGCTCGAAAATTGCGACCTTTCACTCACTTTTCCCATGACCTATGTTACTAGTCGCATCCTCATAGCCGTGACCATGCGACCTGTCTTCCCTGTGACCTGTCACCTACTGCCCCCTTTTTGTTTTGCAGTTTTAACTGATTTTTCATGCCGTCTCTCTCATCGTGGGACTATGTTTTTGACATGCCAAGTGACATCGATCTAGAGTGTATATCCATTTCTTCTTTTGAGGACGAGATGGCTCCCCCCACCGCTAAAGCTGCTTGGGGGGCCTCGGGAAGTGGGTCATGGGAGGCTGACCCAGAAGAGGAGCCACCTATCTTCGGGGACATTGCTTGCAATATAAGAAAAACCACCAGGCTCTCTTGGTACACTATCTACGAGGAGTTTGCTAATAAAGATATTCCAGAGACCCAGGAGGACTTCTAGGTGTACATAAACATCAAAAGATCCAAGTTACACAAGGTGGCAGCACACCCCCCAGTTTTCCCATGCTCAGAAACCATTGAGTGGATCTTGCAATGCACAGACACAAAAGCCTGGTTGATCAGAGGCCACGATGGGGCACCCATAGCCGCTATCTCCCTGACAGATATCAGTGCTTACTACAGGCTCCCCGAGAGATAGGAGGTCTTCAATACCAAGTGGCTCACTGGGTTCTCGACTCCCACAAAAGACATCCTCAGGGAATGGTGGCAAGACCCTGCAAAGTTTCAGGTTAAAACAGATCAAGCTTACAAAATAGAGGGATTGCGGAAAGTGTATCAATTGATTGCTTCAATGATGTGCTGATTGTATGGCAAGCCAGACTGTGACATTTTCTATGGCACCTGGGTTCCCCTCATGTACACTGTTGCCACCTGAGGGACCATTTTTAATTGGGCAAGCATCCTATGCTCATCATTGAAAATAAACATAATGACTGCCAAGAACCCACAACTAGAACAACCTCCAGAATTCTATATGTCATCATACCTCCTCGATGTTGTTTGCTCAAGGTGCTACTTTGAAAACTGGAGTTGTAACTAGGACTCGTCGGCAACCAACCCCGTGCATAGCCATTATAAAGTTTTTTGGGACATGGGCTATAGAGGTATGTTAGATATCATCTTCGAAACTTTCATCAGCCCATTATACCAATTAATTTTTGGTGAGGAACCACCATGCATGTCTAAGAGGGCCATGAAGACACTCATCAAGGTAGCACATTGGTTCCCCATCGAAGAAGGGACATTCATTAGGGTGTTCGGTACCCATAAGCCTGCACATGCCCTACCTAGGTTTGCCACAGATAGGACACTTCTGCGAGACATCTGTTACCAGATGACACAAGGGTTTTCAAAGATATTGAAAAGGGAAAGAAGAAACCCTGGCCCGCCTTCCCCCTCACCATCAGGGCGTACGTGGTAGAAAATTTCAAACAAGTAGAGGCAGAGGCCGATGCACTAAAAGGAAGCCTTTTTGTAATGCTCAACCACTGAACTTATGATCCGGAGAAGATAGTAGCTTCCCATTGCAAGAAGGAAAAATTCAGTTGGTCGTATTCTCACACCCAAAAGGACAATGAAGACAAGGTGAGGAACTGGTATAACGCTACAAGAAAATTCAGCCCAAGTGAAGAGCAGGATGCAGAGGATGAACCCCAAGATGACTCCCAAGAAGATATAAGCCTCAAAGAAAGATCTTCTGCCATAAAGAAAAAGCAGCTCAGAGCACCAACCGACAGTGGGGAGGCTGAGTAGTACAAAGGGAAGGAGGTGGAAGACCCTGTGAGCAACAACGAGGAGGAGGATATAACGCTGGAAAAAAGAAATGCCCACTTGGCAAGAAAAAAGAAAGAGCTCAAGAGGCAAAGGGAGCTGGAGAACAAACAACCTCCAAATTCTAGCAACTAGAGCTAGAACAAGAAAAGGAGAAGGCGGGAGGAACAAGAGAAGGAGAAATAGTTGCAAGAAAAACAACGAGAACAAGAAGAGGTAGAGAGGAAAAAGCAAGAAGAAGAGGAGCAGAAAAAACGAGAAGAAGAAGAAGCCGAGAGGAAAAGGTAGGAAGAAAACAGGAGGTTGGAACAAGAGCTAAAGAACATGGAAGATGAACTAGAGAGGCAACGGGCAGTAGCAGAAGAAGAGAGGAGGAAACAGGAAGAAGAGCTTAGGAGGGATAAGGAAAAGGAAGCCAGAGAAAGTGAACAAGGAGAGACCAGCAAAACAACTGACTTCGGCATAGGACAAAACGAGCTTCCTCCATTAGACATACTCACTACTACTCCCCTCAGCAGCGGACATCTCCCACTCCAAGAGTTAGGCATCGCAGAAGATCAAGACGAGGAAGTCCTAGATCTCACTTGGCTCACTTTCAATGAGATAAACCTCAAGATCATACAAGAAAGGAAGAAGTTTTGCAGCAAGAATCCAACCAAACCTCTGTCAGTGACCATGACCAAAGATATTGTGCCTAATATTACAACAAACCCTCAAATGATTACCTTGGCCGGGATGGCTTTCACAGCCGCTACAAAACATAATGTGTCCAGGATGAGAAAACAGATTGCAGATTTGCAGAACATGCTTTACACATCCGAGCAAAGGGCCACCATGTTGGAACAGGAAAAGAAGAAGATGGAGGAAGAGAACGCGGCACTCCGCTTAGTACACTCAAGCACAATAGAGTTCCAGGCAACCATTGAGGCAGAAACAGAGACTCTGGGGGAAGCCATGACAATAGTTTACGAAGAAATGTCTAAACTACACCACACAGTAGCCCCCATCGTGGCCATTCAGGCTCACACAAAAGAAAGGATAGCCATGCTCAAAGAAGCTATGACTGCTTTGGATAGGATACACAAATGGTTCGTTAAGTATCCAGGGGCCCCGATGGTGGTCCCAAAGAAAGACTAGATCACCATGCAAAACATCAAAGTCCAGCTCCGCATCAAAGTTCAGTCTAAAGACAAACTAGCCAAAGATGTGGAAAGAGTACTGGCATCCTACAAGCATCTTTTTAGCGGCTTGGAATCAGTAATCCAATTACATGGAGTGCCCACGATAGGAGAAGTCGGGTAGGTCAAGAAGCAGGAAGAAATCACCTCAGAAGTACAGGCATTCATAGAGACATTTAAAGAAGTAGCCCGCACAAAGGACATGTTGGTTACCAAAGAAAACATCACACGTTATGTGGTAGAACTAGTAAGGATCTACACCAAGCTGGTAACCTTGAATAATCAGGTGCACGCCAAACAGAGCACTCTCATTCCCGATGCCCTCGAGTGCCTACACCGAAATGATGAAGATCAGCCACAAATCATGCCCATTGCAACAGAATATAACCTGTGGCACACATATTTGACGGAATAGCTCAAGCTTGATATTCCAGAACTTGCCATTATCAAATTAGTGATTTAGATTGATAGTAATTTCATGAAATTTTTTTCTATAGTAGCATAAAACACCTTGTGAGTATGAAAGGTCATGTAGAATACCAAAATTCATGTGGAGAATATGAAAGGTCATGAGGTAGCCCAAGAGTCACCCTTACCCCATAAATATACCCTCAGGCCTCATTTGAAGGGACCCTTTGCTGAGAACATTTTGGGAGACATGCATTGCTTGAGAGAATTTATGTCATTTTAATATATGCAATGAATGATTGTAAGATTCTACTTCTTCAAATGTTTTATGTGCTAATGCCATGAGTATTTTCTTTCACTTGTTGGATCGATTGTTCCGAAAAGATATTTGATTTGTGCAGTATGCCCACTTACTGTCTCATACTCTACACTTTATGTTGCTTCGTATGAATGGTATTTGTTTCGCTAACTCTATACTCGTGCCAGTGAACTATTTCTTTGGTGTTGGTATAATCTGTTTCTGACTGTGCAAGTTATGCATGTTTATAAATGTTTGATCGTTGTGAACTGATTTACAATTGTTAAGCATTTTATCTTAGAATACATAAGTCTTATTTAGAGTCTGCTAACAGTAACTTTACATAAGGTTTTATGTCATTTATGGTTTGGCTATTCATGGTATATGCGATATAGGATATTTTTCAATTATTTCCTTGTATTTATTTAAGGTTCATGCTTTCAATTGGGTTCACATTTCACCTTTGTCCAAAGCAAACTCTACAAAATTGAATGGCAGTCGGACCTACATACCAGAAGGGATCCCTACCATAAATGATGCAAGTTCTAGTTGGGAGCCTACACTGGGGAGATCCCCTTTAATGTTGGCAGAATATTCTAGACCGTCAACAAAACTATAAGAAACAAATATAAAAACAAATGTAAAAGCACGGTATAGAATCTACAAATATAAAAACAATGTATAGAAATCTAGTTAGAGTAGTGAAGAGCAAGAGCAAAAATTAATAAATAAAACACAAGGCAGAAATCCAATGGCAACCATGAACTGAAAAATTTAAATCACAGGCCAAAAATCTAGTCAGAACACTGAAGCGACAAAGTACAAGACATAAATATAATTATAATATTCTTTGGCCGTTGGAAAATATAATTAGAATATATATTTATAGATGAGAATAATGGCATTTAATGTGGGTATTCATTAGGTTGTTATTAAATAATTTAATATTATATATGGACTTTAGTGTTGCACTATTAAATATAATAATTGCTTTATTATTAGTTTGTATATGGTTTAATAATTGTTTTATTATAGGGAGTATATGTATATTGTTTGTTATAATTTCATTGAAAGTTATTGCTTAATCTGGTATGGAAGAGATGTTGTAATGTTATGTACATTTTGACTGAATTAAATTACATCAAAATTAAAACTAAATTAATAATTATAATTAATGATTAAATCGGGATAGATTTATTTTAATTCTGGATCTACCAAGCTTCTAGAGAGATCAAATCTCTTGAGATGCAAACTTCCTTTAGAGTGAAAAGAGATTTAAACCCTCCGATCTAGGGTGGTTGTATGAAGAGATATAAAGTTTTACAACAATAAATTAAATTTTTTTATCATAATTTAGTTGTCAAAATAAAAAGTTCCCAAATGCATGTTGGCTATTCATTATTATTTCAGGAAAACTAAGCCACATGGAATTACTCATTGGTGGTTAGTAATGGGGTAGGATTTTTATTTTAGCAGATGTAAGAGTGCAAACTTTCACCTCTAGGTCTTGGGTCATTAACATGTTTCTTTCCACGGGTAAAAGACTAGCTTTTAACCAAACAAAAGTAGTTTTAAGACATACTTCAAACCAAATATATAAAACTATTATGTAAATAGAGATGATTTTAATTTAAAATTATTTTGAAAATCTAATAATTTAGTGAATTTAATTTTTTAAAATTGTATTCAATGAATTTAATTTTTTTTATATTAATTTACATTTATTTTAAAATGTATAAATACATTTTTGCTAATAATTTGTTTCTCTATAAATATTAATATTTTTTTTTACCATAGGATGAATGGATAAAGATGGGTTGCACTTTTGAGCCAAATGTGGCAATGAAATTTTGATTCATATTCATTCAAGCCCTCAAAATTCATATAAGCTTTGTGAATTTTGATTCGGAGTAAAAAGGAAATTTGTGGAGAATTATGTTCTTGTCCTAATGGTATATTTTTCAAAAAAAAATTAGTTTTGTATATTTGTCAATTATATTCAGATGTAAGGACATTTGAATATGGATAGAATCAAGGAACATGAATAAATATCCAATTGGGAAATTTCAATAAATATTTGATTGTATGAAAATGGAACGATATAGGATCTTTATGAACAATATACTATTTTTATGAAAAAGTATAGTGTAACAAACCTCCTTAGCTTTCCCGAGAATTTAGCCTCTATGACCCATAAATTTAAAGTTTTGGGTTCATTCAAAGTTAAAGCTTTACCCTTCCTTGCAGATCTTGTCCTCTAAATTTTCCTTAGGAATATTACCATTAGGCCAATGTACAAATTTATTCATAATTTTTTTACTGGTTCTACTACATGGAACCTTAGATTGATTAGCAATTCTCTATGACCCATAAATTTAAAGTTTTGGGTTCATTCAAAGTTAAAGCTTTACCCCTCCTTGCAGATCTTGTCCTCTAAATTTTCCTTAGGAATATTACCATTAGGCCAATGTACAAATTTATTCATAATTTTTTTACTGGTTCTACTACATGGAACCTTAGATTGATTAGCATGTCTACTGTACATGATCAACCGTTAAAACTAATCATAGCATGCATCTTATGAAACTCATGGATTAATCCTCACCAACATTAATTCAAGTTTATTGTAATTAGTATGGATGTGTTTCATGATCATAGTCCTTTTCACATAGTCAATATGTTACTGACCAACCCTTTATTCACATGCGTATCTAGCTGGGCTAGCCTAAAAGGAGGCAGTCTTAGACATGCAACACAAATAACTTAAATCATTGGCCATACACTGAGGAGTATTAAGAATTAACTCTACAATTGTTCCACATGCATAAGTATTTAATTTATCACATAACAATATAGACACACTATATTTGTTATTTAAATGTAAGATGTAGATTTCATAGCTATCTCACTTATTCATATGTGTTCTCCTCTTAAACACCATTAGTATTTACAGCCACATATTATGCTTCCACTATGAACTCTGATCTTGGATATAAAAGGATTCACAGGTATAATACATTATCATAAAAATCATTAACACGGGTAACCTACGTATAATTGGCACATGCAAATTCTATCATGAATCAGATAGCTCATGGGTATAAGTACTGTCACTCACTTCATACACTTATACTGCTAACTTCACACTGGAAGGCAACATGCATAATGAAAACCATTATCTCCATAATAAAGTAGGAATTTAGATAAAACATATTTCATGTAAGTGACTTAGATCAGAATGAAGGAAAACACTAGTAATCTACTCATAGGAATCTCATTTAATTCATTCATTCATGGTGATGAAACTTAAATCTTCTCATAGACAAACTGAAACTATAGTAGAGAAAGAGTAGAATCATCATACAAATATCCCACCCTTCTAACACCAACCAAAACCTCACTTGGAGGGAGGAGCACCACCACCCAACCACGAATCACCTCTAATTCCCCCTGAGCCGGAGATCTTGCAAAGGATCAACTGTTCTCAATTGATCGATCCACTGGGTATTTAATACCCTCTTTCATGATTTAGTTACCATTAGCAACATCCTACTTTATGGATTTTTCCATTTGCCTAGGTCTTATCCAGAAAATCTCGTCTTTATCTCCCACAACATTTTTCCACATAAAAGCTTTCCTTTATCTCCTACAAAGCTTTTATGTCCAATGGATCTTTATCTCCCATCCATCTGATGGATATCCAATCCATCCAAGCTTATCTAGAATCATATCTGGAAGCTTTATCATGAAAGATTCATCTCTATCCCATTCCTCATGGGATTTGGCAAGCATCTCCTCTCTCTTGGTGCTCCACCCTCCAAGTGATTTATTTTATTAATTTATTTAATAATACATTTGATTTTCATATTACATATCACCTAGCTTTCCTCAAATTAGGTGTAGAATAGTTTAACCCACAAAGGTGGGTATCAAACCTAACATTCCTCAGCTTAGGTTTACAAAATTTAAAACACAATGGAGGATATCACACCTAGATTTAGATTAGCTTAGGTTTACAATAATGTAGTACAAAAGGGAGGGGTGTTACATACTCCCCCCCTTAAATCTTACACTGTCCTCGGTGTATCACTACATCATGTCCTCATTCACAAGTAGTTGGTTTCTAATCAACAAATCTCCTAGTTTTGCCATCTAATGCAATTTTTCCGATGTACATCTGCTACAAGGAGTGCTCCCAACATCTCTCTTTCCATAGCTACATCAATCTCAAGGAGTGATCCCAACATCTCTCCTTCCATAGCTACATGTCACAGATTTTTTTTCAAACCATTTGTGAGAATTTATCGATGCAAATTTTAACTATGATAAATATCATAATATGTTACTATTAAGGTAGTTATTTCTTATCATTTATTTTATCTGAAGAATTCATGTCCTCTACTTTCATTCTTTCAAGCCTTTGTGTTCTTGTCGAACACCTGCTTCTTACAGTCTCTCTGCATACAATACATCAGTTAGCATATTTTCCACATTAATATGCCTGCAAAGTCACAACAGATTATTTCACATCACAATATATATATATATATATATATATATATATATATATATATATATATATATATATATATATATATATATATATATATATATATATATATAGATATAGATATAGATATAGATATAGATATAGATATATATATATATCTATATATATATATATACATATACATATATTCATCATAATTGTATGTATGCTAAACTACGATTAACCATAGTTACTTATACCAAACTTACTTTCCTTCTTCTGGGTAATCTCCAGGTTTGTTTACTTGACCAGACATCCATCTAATGGCTACTTCATACCATGCACACAAGGTATGCTATACATACCAATACACATTTCATTTTTCAACCTTATAGCATATGTAGTCATATGGTCCGATATGTACTTCTGTACATAGTCCATCTGTGGTACAACCTATAATACCATCCTCATGGTATCACATGCATGTCATGAAATTTATCCACATATTTTTCCACCATGTTAGTATCATACCGACATTCATTTTTTATGGTTCACCTATGTAATTAAGAAATTTTTTATGTCATATGTAAATCGATTCCAAATGTCATGTGGTTACAATTTCAATCACATATTATTGGATTCATGCATATTTTCCTCTTAATCATACCTTCTACTTAATGTTCTAAAGCAGATTATTAACTCATAGCTGTTGAAGTTTAATATTCATGAGATCATTAATTCACCTTGTATGTTTAATATTGCCCTATTTATGCTTCAACAACCTATTGACCATGCATAATTCCGTGTAGTTATACATGAAAGTTTTTACTACTTACAATCCTACACTCCTTATAGTTGTAAGTGTTTATGATCTCAGGGTATTTACATGTTAGCTCATTATTAACATTAAATCACCCTTTACCAAAAGATGAGTTATCTATTTATGAATTCTTGTTTGAATCACACAACATTTCCTTATGTTGTTCAAACACCTTATCAATGCAATCTGATAAGAGATCCTCTCAAAATTTCTTGGTACAAATTATGATATCAATCTATTTAATTAGATTGTTAAATATCTTTTAATTGACCCAGGGGTCCATACCATTTGTGCTACTTCACCAATTACTATGGTTTGCACTCAAGGATACTTATAGGTTCTATTATACATATCCTTCAAAAGATGCATATGTCCTAGAAATTGGTTTAAGTTAAACTTCCCCTTTAACCATACTTTCTTTCAACCAAAGAACGAATCACATTGTAAGCAGACGCATCAATCAAAGGATTAATTTGACCATAATTTGTACAATTATATAGTCTTTATACTATAACATGCTCTCACCATCCTTTACTTTGGTATAATACTTTAATAGAAATTATACCATTTATAAGTTGTTTTTATCGTCCAACTTGAATTTTCGCATTGTCATGCATACTTTTCCTATTTACTATTGGCACATAACAACATATGCATATATAGCTTGAATTAGACTCAATACTCTTTCTTATACATATGCATAATATCAAGACCATCCCAACATTAACCATTTGATAATTGCATTATTATTACAAGTCTATAATACTGCACACACATGTGCTTGCATGGTGAATTCATATAACTCATTAATATGCATGGATATTAAGCATGTTCCTCTTCAACATGTTTATCTTAATGACTACTTAACCACACTATGGTAACAACATGTAAAACTATCCATGACAAGGCATAGGTATAATATATAACAATTAAGTCCAGATACAACCATGGACTTCCTCCATTATTTAATCCTCCTTTCATGTATTAGGTGAGATTTGTTTTTATTCACCAATCCTTATTTAAATCTCTTACCTAATATAGTTTTCCACACGATTCCTCAATCGGTACATGTTATGGTTTATGTTAAAGGATAAAAACTTTCTAATTTCTCTTCATCATTCATACTACCAATTTCGCCCAAGTTTTCCTCTAGTTGCTATCATGCATTTATGTATTTTACCTTTACTTCCGAAACTACAAACCACATGCTCAAATATGACCAATTTGGAGATTTACATGAAAATCATCCTACTAAGATAAACTAGAATTGGCTTTGCTTATTTATGGAATCATTATACATATTGATTTAATGTATAAATATTTATCTAGTTATCTATTAGAAGCATACTATGTTCCATACTAAACATAGTAATGATCAAGTTCCAAAAAAGAGGTCTCAAGCATTCCTCTAAACTCAACTCATAAACCATTAACACAGGCAACAACTCATTTCGTTATTCTCATGCTTACATATAACACATAAGACAAAGTGGGCAGCATATCCATTACTTCCTCTAAATCACATAATATATTCTTCTACTAATTTTTAATATAGACAACACATGCATCCACACAGATAATATCTTTCCATGAATTGAGATGTACTTGATCCCTCTTGCATATCTAAGTTAAGGTATTTACTTATACATAATGTCCTCATAATGTTTTGTTTCCTCAACAATGTGTAACTGTAACATTTTCTTACTAAAATGATTCATCTATTGGCAAACCATAAAGTAATTTACATCATTACTTACCTATGCCCTGATCAACAACCACATTAAATTCGAAAGACAACTTTGAGGTGTTTAGTCTTATAAATGACTTGTATTTCTCATCCAAAAAAAATACACACAAACAACATATCTACCTCTAGACACATAAGACAAAATACAAATAGAGATAACACAAATTTACAAAACCCACCATAAAGGACTTGTTTATGATGCCTACAACATTACTTCGAAAGGTAACCACCTGAAAAACCTGGGTGTTATTTTCATCAGATTTGACCATAGCTTCGGTAAGAAATGCATTGGCAGAAAATCCACTTCCTTTAGTGTCCACAAGAAAATCTCTAATTTCCCTCCTAGCTACAAGAGAGCTGGAAAAGCCATCAACTCCGAACCAGAAAGTAAGTACAAGGCTGATTACTATTTCGGTCAACTTTGGCTGATTACTATTTCGGTCAACTTTGGCACCAAGAAATTATAGGAAGTACTATATTCTATAGGTCCCATACGGCTTTTTGTACCTCCAGCCAAGTAACCTTATAAGACTTCTGAAGCCACAACTATGACTCTTCTGCCATCGTCATCTTTGAAGGTGAAATAACATGTTAGTAGCTTCGTCCATGCAACATAGTGAGCATGTTGCAATGGAATGCAGATGCAAATTGGTTGCCCTGCGGGGATGGAATGGCAATAGATTTTATCAAGAACTTCAGACACCAACTTGGAGTCACTACTCTCTGGCTCAAAAGGAAACTGAGGGCCTTCCACACGTAACAACCCCTACTCATCGTAGTACCCATGGCAACCGTTTACGAGGAATTTTACACATAGGAGTAAGCAACGAGAATCAGAGAGGGGTTTCAATGGGAGGGGTTTCAATGTCCCAGGAACTTGACACGTTGACATGATTGTGATCTCTTCAACTGTATATAAGACATTGTAATTGCAGTTGTGATCATCACACGTCCCTGAAGAGATGAATGGAAGGAATTCCAATAGGATGGAGTGTCCATAATAGGCATTGGCTTTCATGAATTCCCTCATAATTGGCATAATTTGGTGTGCCGTTTGACAACATTACAACAGAAACATCGACTAGATCTTTTGATGTTGTCAGTATTTTTCCATTCGTCCTATGTATGTTCCTAACTTTGGGACTTAGAATGTCAAGGATAGAATGGGAACCCATCTCAAAATCAAGCCCTCCTCTTATGAGGCTGGTAACAAACAATGCTAAATTAGCGACACAAGTAATTCCCTGAGTAGGAAAATTAAGAATTCTAGTTACACCTTCACCTACTTCAAGTTGCCCCAAGGAAACACTTGACAACCATGCGGAGCAGCAAACCAACTCGATGATCAACAATTGCATGATCTTTCCGCTTCTGACACAATTCTTGAAGAAACCCATTTCTAAATACAATCCAGAGGAGACGTGCACCCAAATTTTGATAAACATAACTTTTGTTTGTTCTCTCAATCTCTATTCTATGTCTACAACATTTACCTTACAATCTCGTGCTTGTAAATATTTATTCCATATGTCCGCTCATTTGGCTTCATCTGCTTCCAAAGGAAACGATCAGAGCACACCACACCACACAACAGAACGAAAGAGATAAATGAAAAATAAAATAAAGAGAAGTCCATGACGATCATTCTTTTATAAAATCCTAAAGTATCCCTAGGAGTATCTCTATATTTAGGGCCGCCAAAAAGCACGCTGAAAATAACACATAACTCATATTCCTATGAGCATCTCGATTTATCTAACTTTAAAAACGAAAATGCTCAACACATAATACAAAAAGAGAATACATATCCATGCCATTGTCAACGCCTAACCACCATACCCAGATTTAATTATATTATAACAAATAAAATTTTTATGTTTGATTCTGTCAACTATATTGAGAAACCGCTCCAAAGACAGGGACGTTGAAGCTTAATAGTTTAAGGCAGCACATCTCTGCCTCCAATGCTAGCACACCAGTGTTCTTAGTGCCTATGCGCACCAAAAGCCTCCCTCAATCACTTATCGCCAGTGCTAGCTTCAGTGAACCTATGGAAATTACGAACTCTCCCCCTTTCTATCCGCCACCTATAGAGCTACCTCTGGTTCCTTTGGAATGCTACGAGTCCCTCCTCCAAGAGGCCAAGAGCCAACATAGTGGTAGATGCAGCAAAACAATTCTACACTCATTGCCTTCATCAATCGAATACCACACTCTTTCTTCTGCTGATTTAAATGGGTATGAAACTCAAACGATGCGAAGTGGAAGAATTTATGCAAGGGAACGAGAAGTAAGGTGTTTCATGTTTGATCTTGCAACAAATGGTATTTATAGCAACTGAGTTGCTTTTCACAACAATCTTTTCTCAATTCGACTGTTGGCACGACTAGAAAGTCTATGACTTTTTCCTTACGTTTTCCAAAAAACAAGAGTAAAAGCCACCGCCTCCACATTGGCAAGGTTTATATGCCAGGGTGGTTAGATAATGATTATCGGTAATACTTATCTCTTATCATTTCAAATAATCTATATCCTATTTTTTAATTTTTATTTTCTTTCGACTGCTTTTACCAGCATGACCATGGATAACATTTCTATATTTGAAATTAGAAAGTCGACTTTCGAGATCGAAGAATTTAGTACCTCACCAGATCATTGGATGGGGTCGCGTTCTCATGGATGTTTCCAAAGCCATGGATACAATCAAATGATCCAACAAATTCTGCATGCCTTCATTATTTGCAGTAACATAAACCCGCATGCAATTTTTTTATTTTTTTTTAACAATAGTATTATGGATTTCTCTCCTTCCTAATATTTGGATGGTGTTGTTGCCTTACCCGTCGATGATCATTCCATTTGTGAGAAATTCGAATTGAAATAATCACCTCTTACTCGACTTTCGTCACTTTTCTCATGCATACTCGGAACAATTATCAACGCCCTAGGCTCAGTTTAGAAGGGATGAGCTTGGTATGAAGAACCATGCGGATTTTCCCTGTAGTAGTTTAATAGGCCAGATTGTAAACTAAGAGTCCCAGTGCCTCACCCCCTTCTCAATTTACATCTCTCCCCCATTTATTCTCTGATTGATATCTAAGCCATCGATCTCTCCTAGATCTTCCTGCAGCCTTGTCTGGCTTCACAAAACACGGGTTCTCCACTTATGGAGACTCCCCATATCCAATACAAATTTTATGCGCATTTGGATTATATTTTTACACTTTTTCCTAATTCCTGCGGCCTTGTCTGGCTTCACAAAACATGGGTTCTCCACTGATGGAGACTCCCCATATCCAATACACATTTTATGCACATTTGGATTATATTTTTACACTTTTTTCTAATTTTTTATAACCTAATTATTAATGACTGAAAAAAAATGGACACTGAAAACCCCATGATACTTTGAAGTCACCATAATTTCTACTTCTATCCTCTTCTCTTTCAAACTCGTTTAATGTAAAGCAGTAATAACAGATTGGGTAGTTACTGGCCCATCCTTGACGATACATTCCCGCCTTGACATAACCCTTAATGAAATTTCTGATAATAACTTTCAACGTTTCCAGAACCTGTGAAAACAAGGACTTCGATAATTTTATCTACAAAAGGTAGTAAAAAGGTAGTAAAATTTGATTTTAAGATAATGTGCAAACTAAATAAAATCATTTTCATTTAGCCTTCTTTGTTTCCATCTCATCTTCCTTCCTGGCTTTCCGAATCATGGTGAATCGAGGCGAGGTTAAGGAGGTGGCCCTAACTCTCGATGAGTTTACCCAATTAGTAGGGCCTTTGATAGGGGTGCTCGTATTCATTGCCCTTCCATTTATGCATAGAACCCACCGGTCTTTATTTGATCTAATATCATCATAATATTTTATATGGAGTGGATTTGAATGTCAATGCTTCCACACTCCCATCATGCAGAAGTCACTATGCACAATTATACCATAATTCCTTTTATAAATTTTCTGGGTTATTTTTGTTATTAAAACCCGTCCACAAACATTTTACGGAGGTGGATTGATCCATAAGCCTCAGTGTTTGAACCTATGCTCTGATACCATTTGTAATGAACCTCCTTAGCTTACCCAACAATTTAGCCTCTATGACCAATAAATTTAAAGTTTTGGGTTCATTTAGAGATAAAGCTTTACCCCTCCTTGCAGATCTTGTTCTTTAAAATTTCCTTAGCCATATTACCATTAGGCCAATATACAAATTTCTTCGTAATTGTTTTACTAGTTCTATTATATGGAACATTAGATTCATTAGCATGTATAATGTACATGACCAACCGTTAAAAGTAATCATAGCATGTGTCTTATGAAACTCATGGTTTAATCCCCACCAACATTAATGGACAATAATTCAAGTTTATTGTAATTAGTATGGATGTGTTTCATAATCATAGTCCTTGGAACATAGTTAGTATGTTACTTGACCGATCCTTCATTCACATGCATATCTAGCTGGGCTAGCCTAAAAGGAGGTAGTCTTAGACATGCAACACAGATAACTTAAATCATTGGCCATACACTGAGGAGTATTAAGCATTAATTCTACAATTTTTCCGCATGCATAAGTATTTAATTTATCACATAACATTATAGGCAGACTATATTTCTTATTTAAATGTAAGATGTAGATTTCATAGCTATCTCACATATTCATATGTGATCTCCTCTTAAACACCATTATTATTTACAACCACATATTAAGCTTCCACTATGAACTCTGCTCTTGGATATAAAAGGATTCACAGGTATAATACATTATCATAAAAATCATTAACACAGGTAACCTACGTATAATTGGTGCATGCAAATTCTATCATGAATCAGATAGCTCATGGGTATAAGTACTGTCACTCACTTCATACACTTATACTGGTAACTTCACATTGGAAGGCAACATGCATAATGAAAACCATTATATCCATAACAAAGTAGGAATTTAGATAAAACATATTTCATGTAAATGACTTAGATCATAATGAAGGAAAACACAAATAATATACTCATAAGCATCTCATTTAATTCATTCATTCATGGCGATGGGACTCAAATCATCTCATAGACAAACTGAAACTATAGTAGAGAAAGAGTAGAATCATCATACAGATATCCCGCGCTTCTAACACCAACCAAAACCTCACGTGGAGGGAGGAGCACCACCACCTAGCCACGAATCACCTCTACTTCCCCCTGAGGCGAAGCTCTTGCCAAGGATCAACTGTTCTCAATTGATTGATGCACTGGATATTTAATACCCTCTTTCATGATTTAGTTACCATTAGCAGCGTCTCGCTTTATGGATTTTTTCGTTTTCTTAGGTCTTATCTGGAAAATCTCATCTTTATCTCCCACAACGCTTGTCCACATAAAAGCTTGCCTTTATCTCTCGAAAAGCTTTTATGTCTGATGGATCTTTATCTCCCATCCATCTGATGGATATCCAATCCATCCAAGCTTATCTAGAATCATATCTAGAAGCTTTATCATGAAATATTCATCTCTATCCCATTCCTCATGGGATTTGGCAAGAATCTCCTCTCTCTTGGTGCTCCACCCTCTAAGCGATTTATTTTATTAATTTATTTAATAATACATTTGATTTTCATATTACATATCACATAGCTTTCCTCAGCTTAGGTGTAGAATAGCTTAACCCACAAAGGAGGGTATCAAACCTAGATTTCCTCAGCTTAGGTTTACAACATTTAACACACAAGGGAGAAAATCACACCTAGCTTTAACTTAGCTTAGGTTTACAATAATGTAGTACACAAGGGAGGGGTGTTACATATAGAAAGAGGTAATATAGAAAAAGCAATAAGTTAAAATAGAACTAGTACCAGTAGATGAATATGATGTATTAGAAACAACAATTACTAGATATAGTAGTCTGGCTTCCCTAAAACTAGAATGTTTTTTTCCTCTCATCCCAATTCTTCATCACGATCCAATTATGATTTTGTCGTTCTCTCATTTTTCAAGAGCGTTTGTCATGTCTTCAAGATAACTAGTGAAATGTTCGTAAAGGATTGATATAGTGATCAGGATTCAAAGGATCTTGGCAATGAATAAGACTTATGTTACTTCAAGTTATTCTTCTAAAAAAGAAGAAAATGAAAAAAATGAATAGATAATTGGTCCACATAGAAATGATTTGGAATGATAGGATATCTCAAAATGATCTCCTTATGTTCTGTCTCACCCATTTTGAAATTCCATTAAATGAAATGCTTTCTCTTGCGAATTTTCACACATCTTAAAAGGTAAAATGTGGAAATTTTCTACTCAAAGAGAACTAAGTTTTTCATATTAAAAAATTATTTTTCTTTATGTAAAACTGTATTTTTTATTATTTGTAGAATTTGGCAAAGTAATATTTCAATTGCATTTTTCAATACATTGTTAGATTGAAAAACCAAGAGTACCCTTTTGAAGAGGACTAGTAAACAAAGATATTGGTATTTCTCGAAAAGAATTGTTTGTATATTTTATGTTATTGATTTTTTATTTAGCCCCTTTTAAAGTGTCCAAAAAAAATTCAAGTATTATGTTTAAAATAAACTAGATGAAAATTATCATATGAATTCTAAAATGTCAAACTCATATGCCATTGGATAGAGGATTCCTTCATGAATCTGACATGATCAACTTCGTCATTTAAGGACATATTCTACCTTAGGTCTGCCAAGGTACAAAATGGTGTTGCAGAAAAAATCTACAAAAAGGGTGCTAAAACTGTGATTTTTATAACTTCGGGAGCTCAATCGAGCACTTGAGTTATAAATTCAAATAGCAAGGGTTTAAGAAATCCTCAATCGAGCCTTTAACATGGTTAAACATAGACTTGATTTAGCTTTAAGGATCGAAATATAGCTTTAAAGCCCAATCTAATTTTACGGCTCGATCAAGCCACATTTTTTAATTCCACACCAATAATTTTATTGAAAATTTATTTATTTTATTTTTGAACATTTTAATTTAATTGAAATTAAAAGAGCATACAAAAAATTTACAACTTAATTTAATATTTAAAATGTAATTTTGATAATAAAAATTAATTTAAATATTTAAAGTGTAATTTTGATAATATAAATTAATTTATAAATCATATATCACACTTTCATAACACTTTTAGAATATAATTTTTAACATTTTCATTTTTAAAATAAAATCTCTTTTAAAATTCTAACTAAATTATGGAAAATTAAGGTGTATTTAAAGCAGGGAAATCTTTAATAAACTAATATTTTTAATTAATTAATATAATATATAAACCAATTTTACAATTTATATTTAATTAATTGGATATATAAACAAATTCAATTTTTTTAATTAATTCATAAATTTAGTGTTGGAATTCACGATAAGGGGAGTTTGACACCCCATTGTCTCTCATTGTGTAACACCCTCCTCCCACATCTACCCAAGCAACTTGTCAGCTGGGGTAAATATGCGATGAGAGGTCACTATGATATAATCTGACCTCCTAAGTGATGCAACAAAACTATATCTTTAGATAATTCACGCGGCCTGTTGGTTATGGGCCCACAACTTTGGTTAATTTATCTATCACAATCAGGATTTAAATTATTAAAACCCTTGTTTACCAAATTATCAGACCCTAGTCTCTTGCGTGGATCCCAATCAAATTAAAAGCCAGTTCAAACCTTATCGTGTCCGAATCAAATGCTAACCAGCACGCATCTTCAAGAGCGATATCCGTCGAATCTCATCCATTCATAATGAATGACTATGATCGATCCAGAATTCAACTGGATTAAATCACAATTCATAAAATATTGCGTCTAAAAGCTGGATTAAACCTTGTGCATCTTCCAACGTGATTATCGTCAGATCTGATCCCTTCAAACAAACAGTGACGATTAATTGAGCTATTAACTCAGTTCTATAAATTATCGCGTCTGATTTTGGAATTATCGTCTGCGCTTGTTGGCATGCGATGACCATTAGATCTATTGGATCTGTCGATCGGACGATTCAGATCTCTCCAAATAGATCATCATTGATCCAACCTGTGATCAATGATGATTTGTCAATTCATTCAATCTCTGTCTGCTTTCGATTGACGATCAAAAAATTAAAGCCTTTGTCCAGACAATCCTCAAACACCAGACTCCACTAAGGGTTTTAATTTTACACACAATTTCCTATATTTAACAGAGGATTCAACCTACAAATTAAAGAATCAACGAAACCAAATCACACAATAAAAGATGACGCAGAAACAAGTTTTGAACACAAGCTCCTTTCATTCATAACAATGTTTACATATATATGCAGAACATCTCGTGCTTTGATCTATTCTCACCACTACTTAGCTCTCTCTAACACTTTCTAACATTGTTTTTCACTCTCCTCACAAGCTTATATTTATATATTAATTACATAATTATGGATTATACTAAATCCATGATTTTTCCCATAATTTACTCAACTAATTTCTATTCGAGGATATTGTAATCCCAAAGCTCTCTACGATATCTACACATATCAATTATCCTTGATATTCTCACATAGTTGATAATATTTCACAGTTGAAAACCTCACGCATAGATTTCCCACTCAATCTATACAAGATTCCTAAAAATAATTAAAAACATCACCCCCTAAATAAACCAAATGAACAATAATATTCTAAGAAGGATGCCCTTGCATCACTAAGTCACGTTAAGGAAGAATAACCGATGGAAACACAACATACAAACATTCAACATTAGCTACAGGACCCTTAGGAACCAATCCAATACTTTAGACAAGATGTCCTTGGGTCCCACTGAACTTTTGTATAGCTTAAGCATGAGTCGCTCTCATGCTATAGGCATGACAACGACCATAAACCCAAATTCATTCTCACAGGCTTGTCTACCAGCAATTAGAGACTAAATTTGTCAGTGTTATGCCAACGACCCTGAGATTTTAGCCACTTTTTCAGGCCTAGAGCCGATGTCACTGCTCAGAACTGAACCATCTCTTTAGAATAGTAAAATAACATGAAAATGGTAGTATTAAAGCAAATACTTGTTTAAGACCTTGGCTGGACCCCTACTAGCCATGACAGACATTTCGTCAAACATACCACGAATATGTAATCTACAAGACTTGTAAATAACAGTTCCGAGCATAGGGATCTCATACTTATCTGAGATTCACCATGAAGCATTGTTTCTTTATCACTTTAACTGTCATTCTATCCATTAGGTCATAGATACATGCTTCATTCATTTACAAGTAAAAACATGATGAGACCCACACATAGCTATTGTCATAAGACATATACATAACTAGCATAATAGGGACAAAAATATCAATGAAGTTACAACCATATACAACAAGTATAATCCATCATAATACTCATATAAATACCAGGAGAAATAAATTTTCATTAATGATGGAAAATCCAAACCCGAGATGGGGCTTCCATGTTCCACCCGATTGTAGAATGACTAAGACAAATCTCTCTTTAGCGATTCATTTCCATGCCATATTCCAAGCATGAATGTGGTATCTCATAGAACACATCAATAAAAAACTATCAATGGCTTCCAGAGGTTATCTACATAAACCCATCAAACAATGATTCCACCTCATGATCGTACATCACAAAACCATCATCAGACTAGTATCTATCCCATCCTTCTAGGCCTCCAGAGCGTTTGTTCCAACCTAGCTCCCAGGACTAGTAACTCAACCCATGACTGACGCCAAGCTCTACAACGTTTGTCCAACCAAGGCTTCTAGGACTAGTAACTCAACCCACAACATTTTCCGGACTTCGAGAGCGTTTGTCCAACTAGGGGCTTCAAGACTAGTAACTCAACCCACAAGGGCTCTAAAGCATTTTTCCAACCAAAGCTTCCATGAATAGTAACTCAACCCAAGCTGTTACAAGGCTTCCATAGTGTTTTTCCAACCAGGGCTTCCAGAATAGTATGCATGAATTCTCCACCATTCTCTGCCATAACCATGGATTTCTATGTGTCTTCTAATAACAAATCAAAATTCTGCAATGATTTTGACTTGTAGCAAAGATTATTAACATCCACGCATATTATTCTCTCAGGTTTGGATCAAAACAGTGATATCATTGTTGATTAAAATGAGAGGATCTTCATTCCATTTTTCGCATGCTTCCTTTCACGAAACTCTTCCACGCAAGCTCTTTCATTGCTTTGTCTACCCACACACTTTGGGGGACATTGTGTGTATACAATAAATGTTTTTATTAGTTTTTCACGGACACTGTGCATACACCTACAAGAGCATAGATTTCTAAATAAAGCACAAAGCAGAAATCCATTGGTAACTATGAAGTGACAAATTGGAAGCACTATATAGAAATCTAGTTAATACTAAATAGAGAACAAAGCAGAAATTCATTGGGAACTATGAAGTGACAAATTGGAAGCACTATATAGAAATCTAGTTAGAGTTGTGGTGGGCAAAAATTAATAAATAAAGCATAAGGCAAAAATCCAATGGAAACACTGAAAACTAAGCATAGGCCAGAAATCTAGTCAAACCGTGAAGCGACAAAGTACACGACATAAAAATAATTATAATATTATTTTTCCATGGAAAAATATAACTAGCACACTTGTTTATAAATGAGAATAAGGGTAATTATTGTGGGTTATCAATATGCTTTGTATTTTTATTAAATAGTTTAATATTCTATATAAAGTATAATGTTACACTATTAAATGTTTTATTATTGAATGTAAAGTGTGTTAGAACTGTGTTAGTATAAAATTTTGTTTTATTTATTTATTATAATTTAGTTTTATTTTTATTTTTATTAAGTTTCATATTGGAAAGCTAAAATAACATTTAAATAAAGTGGGTAAGTGAACACGTAACTTAATATCTAGAAGTGTCTTAAAAGTGAATCCAATTATTTTTAACACATACTTTAAACATAAAATATAAAATTATTATATAACTAGATACGATATTTTTAATTTAAAATTATTTTTAAAATCCAATAATTTAAAAAATTAAAATTATATTTGAAAAATAAATTGAATTATATTGAAACAAATTTAAATTTTTAACTGTATAATTTTTTTTTAATGAATCGAAGATTAACTTTTTTATATGAATCAAAGATCAATAATTTCACAAATTTATTTATTTTAATAAAAAAATACAGTAATTTAATTGATTAATTATATTGTTTCATTTTTTATTATTTTAGTTAAAAATTGAAATTGAATAAATCAAAATTTAAAACATATCATTTTATTATTTAAATTGTAATTTTGATAATATAAATAAATTTAAAAATCATGTATCACATTTTATTATTTCAAAATGAAGTCTTTTTAAAAATCTAATTAAATAATAAAATTTAATATTAGTTTTAAAATATTATAAGTTCAATATTTTCATATTTAAAATAAAATTATTTCAAAAATCTAACTAAATAATGGAAATTAATTTGCATCAATCACAAGGACATTTTATTTAACAAAAAAATAATTAATTTAGATAATAGGGTGGTGATGATGATGATAATTAATGTTTGTTAGAATTAATGGAGATTAGGTGAATATTGTTACTTAGTTATGATTGAGTTTTTTCTTAGACATTCAGTTCCTATTATTTAGGGATTTGTTTTACTATCCCTAACAAAATGTATCTATTTATTATTGGAGTTTAATGTGAAGCCTAAGTGGGTGCATTTGCTTGTAGGAGCTCCTGGTGATCTACACCTTTGAGCTCCTCCTGTGTTGTTTGCCAAATTCATGTCTTCCATGTGCAATTGTTGACATGGTACCAGAGCTGCAGGAAAGAGAGGCTTGTACGCTGAGTTGTGGGACGTTACATCATCGCTAGGACGCTTACGAGTAATTGCAACAATGGCTGAGAAACTGAAGAGGGATTGCGACAATACCCTTGGACTCACACAAATTTTATTTTTCTCATCGTCACAGGATTGTGGTGTACCTCTGCGATGATCATTGCAGGAATCAGCTGTATCTCTGCGACTAGTCACAAAACCCTGGTGTAAGAGTTGCGACGATCTGAGTTTCTGCATTTTTTCAAAGCTACGTGTGTGGAAAACGGTGAATTGTTGCATTTTTCTTTTGAGGAGGTTGCCTGTAGAAGGGGGAGATCACCCCAGTTTTTCCATGTGAAGAAGCTAGTTGAGACGGCTTGAGGTTGATTGTTGAAGAGAAGTGCATGGAGACTGAATTGTGTAGAGGAAGTGTATTGACTGAGAGAAGCTCGGTGATTGCGGCAGCGTTGAGTGAGAGGTTTGTTGTTCTTCCTCCTCCCCAAAGTGGTGAAGAAATAATCTTCCCTCAGACATTTTTTTTTGTGTGGTTTGATCTAAAAGGAGATTTGGAATTGAAATTCGTATTATTGGGGCAATTTTTTTTGTGAAGAAAATTCTCAGTGATCAGGGCATTTTTTTAACATTTGAGGGTTGTTGAAGATTTCATTCATATAATATGAATAATAAAATTGCCAAAGCTTATCTCAATGAGAGTAATAAAATTGGTGGTTCCAATTATACAAATTGGAAATTTAAGCTCCAGACCAGAATGCTTATAGCATTGCCACCGGTGATGAATTCAAGCGGACTACTGCAACTGGTGGATCGAATACAACAATGCAAGACTGGGAGAAAAGGGAGATGAAGGCAAATGTGCTACTCAAGTTATCAGTCAAAGATTGCATCATCCCTCACATTCAAGATTGCAATACATTGAATGACATCTGGATAGTTCTCAAAGATATGTATGAGATTAAGAACACTAGTTGAACCTTGTACCTCAGGAAGAAGATTCTCTAAATCAAGATGGAGGAGAATGAGTCTGTTTCTTCATTCATATCCCGGATAAAGGAAGTTAAAGATAAACTATTTGATATCAGTCAAACCGTCGAAAATGATGATCTAGTGACAATTACCATGAACGGCATGATGGATGATTATTAGATGTTTATAACCGGATTGAATGCAAGAGAAAGGCCTTAGGCTTTGAAGGGATCACTAGGATTTTTCTACAGGAAGAGGAAAGGAGGTTGTCTCTAAAACCTCAAAACTTAGATCTTGAATTGATGACAAAGTTCAAGCCAAAAGGGAAAGCAGTGGCTAATCACAGGGGAGGAAGCACATCAAGAAAAAGGACACCACAAGGTATGACCTCCCATAAACATACTATGCTCCTAAATGCTTTTATTATGGTAAGATATGCCATATTGTTTTGCCATAAGAAAAAGGCAGATGAGGAGAGGTACAAGCAGAGACGACATGCAGGTCATTTTGCTGATGTAGATGCAGATTAGAATCAGGATGTCAGATTGTTTATGGTTGAGGATGATACTGCTTTAGCTACTGAGGAGGATGAATTAGATATTTGGTTCATAGATTCTGGAGCCTCCTCACATATGACAGGTAAAAACAAATGGTTCAAAAATTTTAGAGAATCCAACATTGGAGTAAAATTATACCTTGGAGATAATAGAGGGTACGAGATCAAGGGACATGGAGATGTCCTTATTACTATGCCTGATGGAAAGATTAGGAAGATATCTGATGTGTGGTATATTCTTGGTATTAAGAAGAACCTGATTTCTATGTCAAAGATTAGAGATCAGGATCTCAAGGTAGAATTATTTAAATCTCATTATATTATTAAAGACTTGTTGGACCAGATGAAGCCTATTGCTACAGGTATTCGTATAGGAGGACTCTACAAACTGGATGTGAAGAGTATGCCACAACAATCCTTGATGTCATTGGATAAGTCTGCTGAAAATTTGTGGCATCAATGACTTGGGCATATCAATTTTAGTGACCTCCTTCTGTTGCAAAACAAAGGTATGGTAGATGGTCTTCATGTTTTAAAGAAGTTGCATATTAATTGTGAATCATGTGCATTCGGTAAGCAACATAGAGATGAATTTACTGCCATTAAAGATAGAAAATAGAGGGATATACTCGAACTTGTACACACTGACTTATGTGGCCCGATGCAGACAAGATCATTAGGTGGGGCATACTATTTATTAATCTTTGTTGATGACTGTACAAGATTCACATGGGTATATTTTCTTAAATAGGAAAGTCATGCTTTTGAATATTTCAAGCAATTCAGAAACATGATTGAGAAGTAGATAGGAAAGTTCATCAGGATTCTTCGACCAGATCAAGGCAGAGAATTCAAGAAAGGGATTTTCATCAAATACTGCAACGAGCATGGGATACAACAACAATTTACAACACCTTACACTCCTTAGCAGAATGGAGTAGCTGAGAGGAAAAACAAAACACTGGTGGAGTATGCTCGCAGTATGTTGAAAGATAAGAATCTAACCAATGTTTTTTGGGTAGAAGCTGTTAATACTACTGTATATTTAAAGAATAGAAGTCCTACTAAAAGCCTTGAGCATAAAACTCCTTTTGAAGCATTGTTTGGCTTCAAGCCTCCAGTAAGTCACCTTAGAGTATTTGGTAGTAAAGCTTTTGCGCATGTTCCCAAAGAGAACAGGAAGAAGTTATATTCTATGGCCATTAAATGTACCTTCATTGGATACTGCAATGTGTATAAGGCTTCTAAATTTTTTGACCCTTCTACTCACAAGGTGTTTGTCAGTAGAGATGTAATATTCCATGAACAGGTTGATGATGGAAATCCTGTTCAAAACAATGAAGAATGGCATGTACCCCTACTTCAAGAAGAAGATAGTGAAATAGGAATCAGTCAGCAACAGGAACAGAAGTAGGAACAACAGCAAAAACAACAAGATAATGTGGAAGGAATCGAGTTCAGTCCACAAAGAGAAGAAAGCAGTAGAATAATTGAACCCCCACCGCTAAGGAGATCGAGCATACCAAAATAGTGACCAGCTCGATATAGGGATTGTACGCTCATGACTGGTATGTTAAACATTGCAGAACCTTCTAATTTTTATGAAGCTAGTAAAAGTTTTGAATGGAAGGAAGCAATGAAAGAGGAATATGAATCAATTGTTAAGAACAATACTTAGGATCTAGTAAAGCTTCCTAATGATAAACAATCCATAGGTTGCAGATGGTTATTTAAGTTAAAATGTAAAGTAGATGGGTCTATTGATAAGCATAAAGCAAGGTTGGTGGAAAATAGGTATTCCCAGAAAGAAGGTATTGATTTTGAGGAAACATTTTCCCCTGTTGCAAAATCAAATACTATCAGAATGATTATTGCTTTAGCCACTAAGCATCATTGGAAAATACATCAATTATATGTTAAATATGCTTTCTTAAATGGTGACTTAAAAGAAGAAGTATATTTAGTGCAGCCTAAGGGGTTTGTTAAGAAGGAAGAAGAGCCCTTAGTATGTATATTAAGGAAAGCTTTGTATGGTTTAAAGCATGCTCCTAGATCCTAGTACGAAAAAATTGACTCATTTTTCCTCATGCATGGTTATAAACGGAGCAAAAATGATCCCAATTTGTATACTATGTTTAATGATGAGGGATAGATAGTGTTGATTTATTTATATGTAGATGATCTGATCATTACAGGGAGTGTAGAAAACCTCACTTAACAAATCAAGCAGCAATTATCACAGAAATTTGAGATGAAGGACCTTGGAGAAATGCATTACTATTTGGGTCTAGAAGTTTGGAGAGATTCAAGCCAAACTTTCTTGTCCAAGGGTTATACAGACTCTGATTGAGCGAGAAATTTAGATGATAGAAGATCAATTACAGGTTACGCCTTTAGCATTGGTTCTGGGGTCATCTCTTGGTGCAACAAGAAGTAGCATAATGTTGCCTTATCCTCAGCAGAATCATAATATCAAGCTATGTGCGCAGTAGCATATGAGGCAGTTTGGTTGCGTAGACTTCTCCAAGATGCAGGAGAAGAATAGACATAAGCTTCAATTATCAATTGTGATAATCAGAGTTCCATCAAACTGGCTTACAATCCCATATTTAATAAAAACACCAAGCACATAGACACTCAATTTCATTTTTTCAGGGAGAAGGTGCAATCCAAAGAGATTTGTGTAGAGTATTGTAATTCTTGTGATAAAATGGTTGATATATTCACTAAGCCTCTAGGAAGACTGAAGTTTGATTTGTTTCGGGATACATTAGGTGTGTTTAATAACCCCTTTCTCCATTAAGTGGGAGTGTTAGAATTAATGGAGATTAGGTGAATATTGTTACTTAGTTATGATTGAGTTTTTTCTTAGACATTCAATTCCTATTATTTAGGGATTTGTTTTACTATCCCTAGTAAAATGTATCTATTTATTATTGGAGTTTAATGTGAAGCCTAAGTGGGTGCATTTGCTTGTAAGAGCTCCTGGTGATCTGCACCTGTGAGCTCCTCCTGTCTTGTTTTCAAAATTCATGTCTTCTATGTGCAACTGTTGACAATGTTCACTAAGACCAATGTGGTTTATCCAACTTTAAGAAAGTAAGAGATTAATTGGGTCCCTTTAATATTTTATTTCTATGATAAAAAAGAAGAGAAAGTAGCTCTCCAAGATCACTATAGATTTGGTGACTTAAAAAGTCAAGGAGGTTGGTACTGTGGCAAATGTTTTGGAAATGAGAAACAAATGTGAGTAAGAGTCAGATAATCTACGAGAAGATGTTTTTCATCTTCAACCCTCTTAGTATTGCAAAGGTGATAGATTATTTTGTCCTAGGGTGTTTTGGGAATAGACCAACCCTTGATTTCACTTAGAAGCTCATGAGGATTAATTGTTTGTTCAAGACAAAAATATAATTTTGGTTAGCAAGGGTGGGGTTAATCACCTCCTTATAATACCTTAGCTTCCTTTTCCCCTCTAGCTCCTTATCATCCCACAATTTATCCTTAAATTTAGAGGTAATAATATTTTTAATACTATCTCTATTCGTGAAGAAGATCTCCTCTTGTAGGCCCTAGTGGTTGAGCCAAGATTGGGCATCCTTATGCCATCCACATTTTAAATAAAACTGGGTGTTTTAGCTAGAGTTAAAAACAATTTTGAGAAACTTCTTGGGTTCTATGTTGTAAATCTTTTTCTTATACTTCAAATACCTAGACATACAACTACCATAAACTTGCGAAAATCGAACAACAGGTATATACAACTGTCGAGCATTTATGGCACATAGACAATCTAGTTATTTGTTACCGTAAGATACACTTCTATGTTTTCTTTGTTGCCGTAAACTTGCAAAAATCCAACAACAGGTATATGTTTTCTTTGTTGACGTAAGATACACTTCTCTGTTTTCTAATATATATAAAAATAAACTTCCATACTTTCCGATATATATATCAGCACGTCATACCAGACTAGAGTTCGAAGGGTTCCAAAATTTGTCGATACACATGCAATATTTTGACAAAGTAGTTATTAATCTTGTGGTTTTATAATGTATGCTCAATATCTCACTAGAAAAGGATTGTTTGTGTTTTAGCGGATGCTAGAGTGTTTCGATGCGGCAGAGATGATGGAGATCATATCAAATAATCAAAGTTGCGTACTTGCAATTTGGTCTTTACCTCACTGAAATGTTTAATAACTACTTTGTCATGATAAACAACCTCATGTGGTCTATTTATCATTGTTAATGCATCTTGCTATTGAGAGGCCATATGATCAATTTACCTTGGAATAATGTTTCCATAGACATAGTTTTCATAGACCACATCTTATATATATATATATATATATATATATATATATATATCTAAATTATTAGTTTTTAAATTGCACACAATCCAGATAAATTCTTTATTAATTACATCCAATTAATAAATCTCAATACCATACTCCTAATAAATAATAAACTTGCCAATCTAACATAATACTCTAAAAATAATTAAACAAATTCAAACTTTATTATCCGATTTAAGACTTCTATGAATTCTTAAAAGTACATAAGTACATGTAATAAACTTTCTTAAGTAAACTATAAAATTTCTTTCTCATCTTTAACTCAATTTTTGTTTCCTTAATATACTTGGTAATAATACATATTCCATACAACATTTAAAAAAAAATACTAGTATTAATGACTAAACTAATTCCTATTTATTTATTAAAAAAAAATAAGTTATCTCCTTAATGATACACCTTTTGAAATCAAAACTTTTCCTAGCTTATTATGTCCAAATATATACTTATACCTTCATATCCTATTTTATTATTCATATGATTTTTTTCTTCAAATTAATTTACTCCTCCTAAACCTACATCTACATCGTCCTTCATATCACTTCCATTGTAACCTTGACTTATATCCTTATACAACATGATTTATGTGATTACTTTTTCTCTACATGCTATTGCATCTAAAGTTTCTCCACATACTCTCACATCATAATATTTTTCATAAACATCATGTAGCTAATCTTTGAAATACAATTGATAGAAATTGTATATGATAAACTTGATTGATTATCTAAATTCTTAGTTCTTTTAATTTATTTAAGCTATTATAAACATATCCTTAACGAGGGTTCTTTGGAATGAAAATTTATTCTTTTAATGAAGATAATGAAATCTTCAATTCATGATGTATCATGATCTTAATGTATTATGTTACAAATATTCATCATGTTTTTGGAGTTATGGTAGTTTGTGACTTCCTAAAGGTAGTTTTTTCGCTTAATATCATTATCCATGTGTCATGAGGTGAAGGAAAATTTGAGCACAACTTGAAAGTTCGAGTGGTTGGGGATCCAAAGCAATAAAACTAATTTATTGGATGAAAATCCCACATAACATGCTAGGAAAAAATCATCATTGTCAGATATACACAACATTATTATTTCATGTTATTTTAATCCAATGAACTTACACTATGCTCTCAAAAACTGCCTTAAAACCAACTACTACTACTACTACATATAAGTCACACAAAATAATTGAATGTTCAATAGAAAAGAAAGCAAGTATACTAGCAATTACACCAAATGTTGCAAACAAAACGTTGTCAGGTGATAGTAGAGGAAATTGTAGCATAGAAGAAAGAAGTTCTTAATGGTCATTGTATCTTAACTTATCTGAATAACATATTGGAAATGGTTTATCAACTGCTATCACATTTTTATCCTTTGCTAGTGTTGAGTTTGGATAAAGCTATTGGGAGAATGTTTGTTTCTTCTACACTCATCTCCAACAAAATAGAGTACTCATAACAGAAACCAAATTGGGAAACATGAGTTCCTCTGCAACATGACCATAAATAAGAAATGATTGTGGAAAACTAAACAATGACAATGTTGGCTACTCACAACCTTCTTCCCTTACCTGAACACCATCAACAATGCATTAGTAACCAAAATCAAAACTCGCAATCATCAAAATGTAATAAAAACTCACGATCAATAAAACATGCTCCGATACCTGTGTAACTAAGACATATTATTAAAAATATAGAACAAATTTCAAATTAGAAAAACTAAAGATAGATGTGGAGGATAAAGGAGACAAGATATTGTATTCACTTACCTCTCCCTACACAAATACAAAGAATAAAATTATGCTAAAAAAAAGGGCATCCTTGCCTAAGACTATCCTCATAATTTCACAATATACTTACATAATGTTCATGCTTCATTTATAGCTATAAAACAATGATTGTTGCAAGTAGCCATGTGTAAAAAAGTTACAGTAACCAACATGGGGAGTTATATTGTCTATTACTTCATTCTAGTTATAATTTTGGTATTCCACATGGTCTAGCCTACCATTTGTAACAAATCCACACCCCTTCTAACAAACTTCTTGTAAATATTTCATAAGTAGTGTGATGGAGACTACGCAAAGGTTTGCCATTTTTAATATGTTATGAATGTAGGAAGAACTCTTCTCTTTGAATCCATCAAATATACTCAATAATAATAATAAATTTGGGTATTCATGTATTTTAAACATCACTAAAAATGTACTTCAAGTAGTTGTAGCCAAGGACCTAATATTGAAAAGCACAATTGGTGGGAATTTGTATACGAAATTTCTGATTTTTATTAAAGGACTTTGCCCACAGATGTCCATACAAGCTTGGAAAAACATACAGAGAACTAGAGATTGACACATCTAGGCATGGTTTTTAGCATTCATCCCACATGACAAAAGAAGAAGAAAAGTAGAACATGGTTGAGTTCAAAGGAAGTACAACATCCTTTGTAGAAAGTCTCGAACCCCCATAATGGTTCAAACCTTCATCTTTTATATAAAATAATTAGAGCAGAGAATGGACACAAAAAGTTATCACTGGGAAAATAACAACGTAAATTAATGTTTTCTTGAAGAATCTACAATCATCATTCATAATGCAATTTTTTTTATTTTTTTTTTATTTTTTAATTTTTGCTCAGGCATTGTCGCTCCCCTGGGACTACATTTTGTTCTCCAACCTATTGGACATTGGGACGAGGTCTATAGTTTCCTCCCAACTATTTGACAGTTTTCTAGAAGTGCCTTCAAGCAGTTGTCACCCTCGAGCTTGAATGTCCCAGAGATCCCATAGTTAGATTATTTCAGGGACTCCAGAGGAATGGCATGCCTCCAGCCTTCTGGTTCAAAGAGAATCCATTTATATTTAAGGTACCTCCACCTACCAGCCATAATGGATTTCCAAATAATTATGCACTGGTCTTTGTAATTATGACTTACCAGTAGAAATTCGATGCTCAATGTCCTCTGTTCTTCTTAGTTTATAGGGTTTCCTTGTCCTCATTTCTTTGTGTGCACTTCCTTCTCCCCTTTGTCCTATTCCATTCAAATGCCTTTAATTTCCTCTTCTAATGCTTGGGTTTCAGTTTTTAGTTAGTTAGGGTTCCCTGGTAGTTAGAGTCTTTCCTTAACCCTCACTTATATAAAGTTTATTTCATTTACATATTGTGAACATAGTAATGTGTTCATAACAACCTTAAGGTATTTTCATTTAATTATGATTTTATTTATGATATATCATAATTATGAATTTAATTATGACATATTCATACCATTGTGTGATATTCCAAGAAAGCACCTTTTATATTATTAAAACCATTAAAATTTGCAGTTGCAAACACTACAATATTATATAAATGAGAAAATGACTTGGATCATTAGAACCCTCCCATAAAAAACTAAACAATGTCCTTGATGTTCAATGTTGTTATTGTTATCATGCACGCAATTCGTTTTTATATGTCTTATAGAGTCTTCTCTTTTACTGCAAACGAGGTTAGTGCATAAATCAAGTCATCATAAACTAGAACATTACATCAGGTTAGCTCAATCATCCAAGTTATTATAAATCATGCGGAAGAGTACTATAGCTTCAATACTTATCTTGATTTGATGAATTCTTCTTTGTATGCACATGGGATTGTTTGTTTATTGTGGCTAGCACATGGATGAAATCATGTGTTCCATGACCAAAGTGTGGGATCCAAGTGGTTGCTCGAATGCTTTAGGTACCCTTCAAACTATTTTTTCAGGTACTACTTCGACAACATATTTCTCCAAGGCTTGTAGGTACCTTCCAAGCTAACGACCTAGGTACCCACCCCACTGTCATGGTAGATCGATTTCCCAAGGCGAAAAGGGTATCCAAAGGTTCTCCTCTACCCTAAACCATAAAGGGACTCCAGATCTTAGACCTTCACCCAATGTTACATACATACATACATACATACATACATACATACATACATACATACATACATACATACATACATACATACATACATACATACATACATACATACATACATACATACATACATACATATATATATATATATATATATATAATGTTGGAAATAATACTGAGAGGGGGGATGAATCAGTATTATCTAGCAATTTAACAAATCTTCCTTATTTGACCTTTTGAATTATTCTTGCATATCAGTACCATAAAATAATGAGCATGAACAAAGAAAATGGACAGTCACACCAAAGAACACAAGATGTAAGGTGGAAACCCAATGTGGGAGAAAACCACCTGCTGCAATATGTCTCTATCTTCTTTCAATTTAGAAATTCTTTTACAATGATTTTGTACTGGTGCAGTCCTTTACCAGTACACAGGCTGCAACCTACAGAGAGCTACAACTCTCTCTCGTTTTCCAGTCTACTCCTGGAAGGGAGCTACAACCCCCTACTTCTTTTCATAAAGCATCAGATGATCAACAAGTACATAACAGTTACAGATTACTACAGATATCAGATCAGCAATAACAGAATTAACCCAGAACACTTTATCAACAGAGAAATATAATCAACAGAACAGAGACGCAGTTTTCCCTTCTGTGGCCTGCGACCAGACGCAGCTAACCTTCTGCTGTCCTGCGTGCCCACGCACTGTTCCTTCAACTGTACTGCGTCTTTTTCTACAGGGACGCACCCAAAAATACTATCGCGCCGCGTCCTGATAACCCAAAGACGCACTCAGAGATACTATCGCGCCGCGCCTTTTATCTCAGGGACGCACCTGAACCTTGTCTGTCCTGCGTCCCCACGCAGATCTCCCGTTACTGCTCTGCGTCCCGGACGCACCTGAGCCACGTCTGCCCTGCGTCCCCACGCAGGTCTCTCTCTGCTGCACTGCGTCCCGGCGCACTTTCCCTTCACTGAACCTGCGTCCTTTCAGATATAAAAAAGATATGAAGACCAGAACTAACCCAAACAGTCAGATCTACAGATCTGATCATGCGCCAAAGAGATCACAGTCCATTAGAAGATTCGCCTTCATAGATCTGGACTAGATCTCACCAAAAGATATTCAACCAAAGATGATGCCTAATCCAAATGAACTCCTTTGCTTTATATAGGCAAGCTCCTCCCCAAAACATGGAACAATACCACGAGCCGACACCATAGGAACACAAAACCGTCGGCTAGATACCACACAAGAAACCCCCACGTGCTTTTCTTTGCCTTGAAATGTGTGCAATGGGTGGACGCACCTCCTGAACTGCTGACCTGCGTCCCTGGACGCGGGTTCTGCATGGAATACCTGCGGGGACGCACTTTATTAACCGATTGCCTGCGTCCTTCTTAATTTTATCAAACTGAGAGCCTTACCACTGGAGTTGCCATCAAGTACAACATCTGTAACATACAGTCATACCAGAAAACATAATGCCAACAATCTCCCCCTTTGGACTTGATGGCAACCTCATGATCTTCAGCTTCATTCTCCCCCTTTGACATCAAGGGCAAAGGGTATGCTCCCCCTACGCTCATGCTCCTCCAGATCTGCAAACATCCAGAAATCCACCATGAAAGAGATAGAGACATATTGCAGCTATTTCCAAGATCTCCTTCTTCATAATGCCAACAATGCATTATGTGCTCCCCCTGAGCCTATACCACCAATAAGAAGATGTTTAGCAATAAGATGATGCATCAACAACCCCCAGCTTTTGCCTGAGGTATTCAAAAGTGTCCCTGGGCAAAGGTTTGGTGAAAATGTCAGCAACTTGTTCCTTAGAAGGAACATACTCCAACTTGACCTTCTGTTCAAGTACTTGTTCCCGGAGAAAATGGTACTTGATTGGTATGTGCTTGGTTTTTGAATGCATAACCGGATTCTTTGAGATGCTGATTGCACTTGTGTTGTCACATAAGATAGGGATTGGAGGTGTACAAGTGATTTGATAATCCTGCAAAGTCTGCATCATCCAAAGGAGTTGGGTGCAACAAGATGCTGCAGCAACATATTCTGCTTCAGCTGTAGACAAGGCAATTGAACTCTGTTTCTTGCTGAACCAAGATACCAGTCTGGAACCCATAAAGAACGCACCACCACTTGTGCTTTTCCTGTCATCCACGCTTCCGGCCCAATCTGCATCTGTATAAGCATGAAGAGTGAGATCTGTATCTCTAGGATACCATAGGCCATAATTTTGAGTCCCTTGAAGATATTTGAAAATTCTCTTCACTGCCTGAAGATGAGTTTCCTTCGGATTTGCCTGAAATCTTCCAACTATTCCAACTGCATGCATGATGTCCGGTCGGGTACCTGTCAAATATAGTAAACTTCCAATCATAGATCTGTAGGTTGGTTGATGAACTGCTGCAGATTCATCATTTGCACTGAGACTACATCCTGTGACCATGGGTGTACATACTGGTTTTGCATCTTCCATGCCATATTTCTTCAAAATCTGCTTGAGATACTTGGTTTGAGATAAAAAGATTCCTCCTTCCTTCTGTTGGATTTGCAAACCAAGGAAATATGTCAGTTCTCCTAGCAAAGACATTTCAAATTCTTTCTGCATGACCGAGGCAAAGCTTTGACTCATAGCTTCTTCATTGCTGCCAAAAATAATGTCATCTACATACACAACAAGTATTAGCAATTTGTCATTTTCAACTTTTATATATAGATTGCTATCTGCTGAACCTTTTAAGAAACCTTGTTGATGAAGATGTTTGTCCAACCGGTAGTACCAAGCCCTTGGAGCTTGTTTGAGACCATAGAGAGCCTTTTTCAATCGGCATACAAGATTTGGATCATTTCCAAGAATTAACCCATCTGGCTGTTCAATGTACACTTCTTCTTCCAAGTCTCCATTCAGAAAGGCTGATTTCACATCCATTTGAAATACTTTGAAGTTCTGAAAACTTGAGAGAGCAAGGAACATTCGGATGGCCTCAAGTCTTGCAACAGGAGCAAAAGTTTCTTCAAAGTCTATTCCTTCTTGCTGCGCATACCCTTTACAAACGAGTCTGGCTTTGTTTCTAATTACTTCTCCATTTTCATTCAATTTATTTTTGAAGACCCATTTTGTTCCAATAACATTCTTATCTTTTGGTCTAGGAACCAACTCCCAAGTGTTGTTCTTTTCGATTTGCTCAAGTTCTTCATCCATTGCTTTCACCCAACATTCATCTTTGCATGCCTCTTTCACATTTTGTGGTTCAGTAGAGGAGAGTAATGCCAAATAGCTTGAAGCTTCTGCAACTGTTCTTCTAGTTTGTATACCTGCTTCTTTCTGTCCCATGATCTGAGATTCTGGATGGTTCTTCTGAACATATCTGGATGGAGTCTTTTCTTCTATTCTTGTTCGTTCTTCTGCGTTTTCGTGAGGTTCTTCTTGAGATTCTTCTTGAGGTTCTTCTTCTTCATCATTCTGTCTTTGAGGATAGCTTTCATCTTCTTCGATGTCTTCACGATGTATTTGCCTAGGAATGTATCCTTTTTCATCGACCACTACATCAATGCTGTCAAAAATTCTGCCAAGTCTTTTATTGTAGCATTTGTATGCTTTGCTATGTGGAGAATAGCCAAGAAGAATGCCTTCATCTGCTCTAGGATCAAGTTTGCCAAGCTGCTCCTCAGTATTCTTGATATAGCATTTGCTCCCAAATATTTTGAAGTGCTTTACCGAAGGAGTTTTACCACTCCAGAGCTCATGAGGAGTTTGAGTGCTGTTCACCCGGACATTTGTTTTGTTGAGAATAATAACCGCAGCATGTGCAGCTTCACCCCAGAAAGTTGCGGGAGTTCCTGATTCATCAAGCATAGCACGAGCCATTTGTTGGATTGTTCTGTTCATTCTTTCAACAACTCCATTTTGCTGAGGAGTTCTAGCTGTAGAGAATTCTCTCCTTATCCCATGTTCATCACAGAAATTGAAAAATTCATTTGAAGTAAATTCCCCACCTCTGTCGGATCTGAGGCACTTAATTTTGTGACCTGATTCATTTTCAACCAAGGCTTTGAAGGATTTGAATTTTTCGAATGCTTCATCTTTGTGCTTCATAAGTCCTAACCAAACAAACCTGGAGAAATCGTCAATAAATAATATCAAGTATTCCTCTCCTCTAGGAGTTCTTTTCCTGAATGGTCCACATACATCTGTATGTACTAGCTCAAGAGGCATGCTAGCTGATCCTTCTTTCTCTGGAAAGTTAGTCCTGGTTTGTTTTCCAAACTGACATGATCTGCATATGGTGTTGTCAAGAATTTTGATATCTGGAAGATCGCGAACTGCCTGATATTTGCATGCTTTCCTTATTTGTGAGAAGCTTAGATGTCCCAACCTTCGATGCCATAACCAGTGCTCTTCATCCTTGCTTAGATAGCATTGTTGTTGTCCTTCTTCAAATATGTATAGATTATTTGGAGTTCTTTTCCCTTTGAGAACTGTTTTACCTGTATCAAGATCACGAACAAGACATCCATTTGATCTGAATATAACCTCGGTTCTTTGATCACACATCTGGCTGACACTTAGAAGATTATGCTTCAATCCATCAACATACAAAACATTTCCAGCCTTAACTTCTTCTTTTAAAGGAGCAATACCTTTTCCTTTTATAGTTGCAGGAGTATCATTTCCAAAAGAGACTTTCTTTCCCTTTTCTAAAGTAGAATAAGACTCAAGTTTTTCTTTATCACCTGTCATATGCTTCGAACATCCACTGTCAATGTACCATAGATTTTCTTGTCCTTCTGCATAAAATGCTATCCCACATCTTTCTGTTTGAGGTTCCTTTATTCTCCATGTTTTGGTGCCTGAGGCTTGTTCCTTTTTCCGCTCTTGTTCCTTTCTTTCCTGAAACCTGCTTCTGCATTCAAAGTCTTCATGACCAAAATTATTGCAAATAGAACATTCAACTTCATTTTCAAGAGCCGAAAAGCTGTTATAGGCCCTTTTTGTAATCCCTGTCATACTTCTTTGTTTTTGAGCTTCCCTAGTCATGATTGTTTTATATGCAACACATTGAGCTGCTTTGTGACCAAAGTTATGGCAAGAAAAGCATTGTCCATTGAAGAAACTTCTGCGGTTATTGAATCTACCAGCCAACTGATTGTAATTTCTATTTTCATCTATCCTTGAACCAAACTGGGAAGATTTTACCTGTGGCTGGTTGTGGCTTTTGTTCACTCTTAAGCTGGATTGCCCCTGGTAGTTTCTGTTTGAAGTTTGTCCCTGCTTTACCTGATGATCTTCATTGTGCTTTTGCTCATTTCTTCTTGCTGCATCAAGATAACTTTTTGAAGTGGATGCTTGAGAAGTTTCTCCATTATAGCCCAGACCTGTCTTATTTAGTGGAGACCGTTGCACACTGATAATCTCATCCAAAGTTTCAGATCCTTTGACAAACTTGAGATTAATAGCTTTTGTTTTCTCAATTTCTTTTCTAAGACCAACAATTTCACCTTCTAATTTTTCAAGATGTTTTTCCTTTTCATCAATTTGAAATTGTAGAGTATCAATGATCATGTTCTTTTCTTCTATACATCTCTTGAGTCTGGTAATTTCATCATAAAGGTTATCCACATCTACAGCATCCTCATAATCATCATCTTCAAATGCCATTAACAACCTATATTTATTACCTTGTTCATCTTCATCACTGTTTGATAAGCCATCACTATCTTCATGGGTGTAGTAGCTTTTCTTATTTGCATTTTGTTTCTTGTTCCATCTAGCTGGTTCCTTTCCTTTATCCTTATAGGGACATTTTGCAGCATAATGACCTACTCTTCCACAAGCAAAGCATTTGAAAGGTAGCTTACCTCTGAACCTTCCAGAACCCCTTTGAAGATTTCTGACAAAATTTGATTCTTCTTCCTCTTCTTCTGGAACATGGCTTGCTTCATAGTGATCTTCTTTGCCTGATGCCTTAAAAGCAGCCTCCCTTCTGTCTGATGGACCTCCCTTTCTCATTTCATAAGCAGTTAGAATTCCATGTAGCTGAGACATAGTGAGAACACGGAGATTTTCTTTTTCTTCTATTGCAGATACTTTAGATTCAAACTTGGGGGATAATGATCTTAGAATCTTTTGAACTACTATAGACTCTTTTATTTCTTCACCCAAATTTTTCATACAATCAACAATCTCATCTACCCGAAGAAAATAATTAGCCACACTTTCATCATTATACATCTTGAGAGTCTCATATTGAATCCTGAGAGTTTGAAGTTTAGCTTGTTTTACCTGTTCATCTCCTTCATAGCTTGTGATCATTTTGTCCCATATTTGTTTTGCTGATTTGAAGTGCATTACCTTCATGAATTCTGTTTGGGATATACTTCCTAATAGCGTACTGACTGCTTTTGCATTTGTTTCATACTTCTTTTTCTCAGCTGGATCTGTAGGAGTAGCTGAAGGAAAAGCATAGCCTGTTTCTACAATGTCCCAAACTTCTGTACCAAGAGATTGAAGATATGCAGTAACTCTTACCTTCCAATAATTGAAGTTTGTCCCATCAAAAACCGGTGGCCTGATTGATGCTTCTCTCTCGTAGTTGCTCATGATGAACGATCTACCTTCAAGCGATCAAGCTTTTCTGAAGGACCTGCTCTGATACCAATTGTTGGAAATAATACTGAGAGGGGGGGTGAATCAGTATTATCTAGCAATTTAACAAATCTTCCTTATTTGACCTTTTGAATTATTCTTGCATATCAGTACCATAAAATAATGAGCATGAACAAAGAAAATGGACAGTCACACCAAAGAACACAAGATGTAAGGTGGAAACCCAATGTGGGAGAAAACCACCTGCTGCAATATGTCTCTATCTTCTTTCAATTTAGAAATTCTTTTACAATGATTTTGTACTGGTGCAGTCCTTTACCAGTACGCAGGCTGCAACCTGCAGAGAGCTACAACTCTCTCTCGTTTTCCAGTCTACTCCTGGAAGGGAGCTACAACCCCCTACTTCTTTTCATAAAGCATCAGATGATCAACAAGTACATAACAGTTACAGATTACTACAGATATCAGATCAGCAATAACAGAATTAACCCAGAACACTTTATCAACAGAGAAATATAATCAACAGAACAGAGACGCAGTTTTCCCTTCTGTGGCCTGCGACCAGACGCAGCTAACCTTCTGTTGTCCTGCGTGCCCACGCACTGTTCCTTCAACTGTACTGCGTCTTTTTCTACAGGGACGCACCTAAAAATACTATCGCGCCGCGTCCTGATAACCCAAAGACGCACTCAGAGATACTATCGCGTCGCGCCTTTTATCTCAGGGACGCACCTGAACCTTGTCTGTCCTGCGTCCCCACGCAGATCTCCCGTTACTGCTCTGCGTCCCGGACGCACCTGAGCCACGTCTGCCCTGCGTCCCCACGCAGGTCTCTCTCTGCTGCACTGCGTCCCGGCGCACTTTCCCTTCACTGAACCTGCGTCCTTTCAGATATAAAAAAGATATGAAGACCAGAACTAACCCAAACAGTCAGATCTACAGATCTGATCATGCGCCAAAGAGATCACAGTCCATTAGAAGATTCGCCTTCATAGATCTGGACTAGATCTCACCAAAAGATATTCAACCAAAGATGATGCCTAATCCAAATGAACTCCTTTGCTTTATATAGGCAAGCTCCTCCCCAAAACATGGAACAATACCACGAGCCGACACCATAGGAACACAAAACCGTCGGCTAGATACCACACAAGAAACCCCCTTGTGCTTTTCTTTGCCTTGAAATGTGTGCAATGGGTGGACGCACCTCCTGAACTGCTGACCTGCGTCCCTGGACACGGGTTCTGCATGGAATACCTGCGGGGATGCACTTTATTAACCGATTGCCTGCGTCCTTCTTAATTTTATCAAACTGAGAGCCTTACCACTGGAGTTTCCATCAAGTACAACATCTGTAACATACAGTCATACCAGAAAACATAATGCCAACATATAATCCCACTAGCAATTATGGACACTACCAACCCAGGTAGTCTTCTGCCAACAGAAAAATAGATGTACTTGTTACTTATCATAGGTACATTTCTGACCTAAAATAGGTGTACTCATTACCAATCATGGGTACATTTCCAGCCTAAAATAGGCCCAGAAAGTCCCACATCTATTAAACATGAGCCCATAAAAGCATTTTAGACATACACAACCATGTTCTACTTTCCTTAACCCTCACTTATATAAAGTTTATTTCATTTACATATTGTGAACGTAGTAATGTGTTCATTACAACCTTAAGGTATTTGCATTTAATTATGATTTTATTTATGATATATCATAATTATGAATTTAATTATGACATATTCATACCATTGTGTGAGATTCCAAGAAATCACCTTTTATATTATTAAAACCATTAAAATTTGCAGTTGAAAACACTACAATATTATATAAATGAGAAAATGACTTGGATCATTAGAACCCTCCCATAAAAAACTAAACAATGTCCTCGATGTTCAATGTTGTTATAGTTATCATGCATGCAATTCATTTTTATATGTCTTATAGAGTCTTGTCTCTTACTGCAAACGAGGTTAGTGCATAAATCAAGTCATCATAAACTAGAACATTACATCAGGTTAGCTCAATCATCCAAGTTATTATAAATCATTTGGAAGAGTACTATAGCTTCGATACTTACCTTGATTTGATGAATTCTTCTTTGTATGCACATGGATGAAATCATGTGTTCCACGACCAAAGTGTGGGATCCAAGTGGTTGCTCGAATGCTTTAGGTACCCTTCAAACTATTTTTTCAGGTACTACTTCAACAACATATTTCTCCAAGGCTTCTAGGTACCTTCCAAGCTAATGACCTAGGAACCCACCCCACTATCATGCTAGATCGATTTCCCAAGGCAAAAAGGGTATCCAAAGGTTCTCCTCTTGTTACACTAAAAAATGTCACCATGGCTATTTACAGTTAGTATGGCTCTATCAACAGTCATGCTATCCTCTTAGGCAAGTCTTATGCCTCTGCTCTCCATGTCAAACTCCAAAAAGAGAGAAAGTCTTTATAAATGTATTTATCTCTGGGTACGCAGGTTCTCTCAACCTTACCTGCGGGTACGCACCCAATGTTCACAAAAGCTGCGTCCTTGGACGCTCTGTATGTAAAGGGGCAGGTGCGCCCCCCTATAAAGGTCAAAATGCGCAAGTTTCATCTTTAAAAAGTTACTTGTGGTCATTTCTAGAGCATTCTAGAAGGTTGTTCGACGTGTATTGAGCGCCTCCAGATGGTTCATGTACCCCTACCAAAGAGGAACTTATCCCATCAATAAGGGAGCTATCCCATCCAAAGAGGGGATTATCCCATTGATGGTGGACCTGATTAACTTCCTCTTGAGCACTATAAATATAGGCATTGGGCCAGAAGGACGGGGGGTTGAAAGCTAAACATTTCTAAGGGTAGATGCTGCTGGAATTAGGACTCCCATTTAGAAGCTTGTGAGGAGAGATTGCCATCTTTGCTTGTTCTATTTGGAAGTGGGTGAGCTTTGTCAAAGTAAAGGAGAACTCTTGATGGACCCTGGGAGGGACTTGCACAACACCAAGGCTCAGGTTGTAATTGTTCCTTTTGTTTCCTATTAATGCAAATGAGTCCATTCTTCTCAATAACTTGTTATTTATGAGTTGTTTCATGTACTCCTTGGTCTATGTGTTAAATATGTTTTATTCTATGAGATTATCAAGTGCTATTTAATCGTTTGATTGTTAGTGGATGCAGGTTTCAAAGTGAAGGAGGAGCTCATCCGGATCAGTGAGGCTGGACTGCTACAACAGCGTTGGACTACAGGTAGGATCTAAACACTTGATTTCTTATATAGTAAATGCATGTTTAGAGAAGGATTTCTCTTGTTTGTCTTGTTTGTCACTAGAGAGTCTTAGGCTCCTAGGGAGGTTGGTTGTGTCCGCATAATCGACTCTTTCCACCTGACAAATTGGCGACTCCACTGGGGAATCCATTGATGTGAAAGTCTTTTCCTTTGAATGAACTTTGCTCTGAGAAAATTGGTTTATTTTCTGGTTTTTGGTTCTGTGACTTTGTTTTTGGGAGGGTTAGCTTAGGGTTAGATTCAATTTAGTTTTTCTTGAATTTTCCAGTAGGACGCACCCTCTGAGTATTGCACAGTGCGTCCCTGTACGCACTGTCGCTGTGTGCACAGAGCGGGCCCGCACCTGTCTTAACGGGTTGCCTGCGTCCCCTGCTAAAATTTAAGAAAATTCCATTTTTTGCATTTTTTCTCTTAGATTTTGCTTTTTCTTAGTTTTTACTGCCCAGATCCATTGGTTACCTGCCATAAATCTTCACCTAAGCTTGTTTCATTGGCATTCCTACTTTAAGCTTTCATCAATTGGGTGTTTTGAGTCTCTTTTTTGAGAAATTCTTAATTTGATTTCCTTTGGTCATTACTTGGAGGTTTGTCTCAGTCTTTTCACAATTTTGCATCTTTTTGCTTCTGTTTTTGCAAAAAAATTTCCCCCTCATTCGCCGGGGGGGGGGGGGGGGGGGCGCTAAATTGTGTATGAGTGTTAATCGCCTTTGAGTGTTTTTATGTTTTGATCTTTGGAACTCTCACCCAATTTTCTCGACTTGCACTTGATTGGTTCTTAGATTACATTAGAATCATCTTGTGTTTGAGAATTCTCTTGCATAGATCACGTTTGCATAATTAGAATTCTCATTTTCAGAATATGAATGAAAAATGTGCATAGATTACATTTGCATACTTTTCAAGTGAATTGTGCATAGATTACAATTGCATAGTTTACATTCTGAAAAAATCAATCGTAGATTTAGATCAGTTTTCTTTGATTTGAGTTTACACAAAAATAAAAATAAAAAAATGGTTTGGAATTGATTTGCATTAGTTTTTCTTGATAAAATTAGTGCATTAGAGAATTTGTCATATTTTCTCTTAGTGATCAATTTTTTGCATTGTCGGAAGTGAATGGAAACTCTCTCCTTACTTTAGTTAGGATTCATCGAATTGAAAAGATTACATTATCATATTCGATTGCATTCAGTTGAGTCCGGTCATAACACCATTGGTTTCATCTCCATTTACCCCTTTGAGTAATAACAACCTTAATAACACAGCGCTTAATTAAAATTCATCTAGTAATTTTTACATTTCTAGGGCTCTGAAACACCAATATAGCTTAGGCTAGTGTCTTGGAGTAGGAGAGTAATTAACTCTCCAAGACAGCAAAACCAAACAAGTAGCTCATCTTGTGGTAGGATAAATCCAATTGTTTCATTTGTACTCTGGGAAAGCTCCTCTTAAAGGAGAAGCACGAGCTCGTGTCCGAACCAGTGAGGGGATCAATCCTCCCTCGTTGGGAACGATGCCAGACACGCACGTATTACAAACGGTAAACCTCGGATTAACCATTGTCGAGGAGCCAGGGGTCACTTGTCGGTAAACCTTGGATTATTGTCAAGGAGCCGGCAAGGGGATTGAGCTTGATACTCTGCCCTTGCGTGCTGTCGGAGTGTATACTGTTCCCCCAGGTGCATTTGTTGCTGTTGGTAACCTTAGTGACCATTATCTTTAGGGTTCTACCCAAGGTGACGGTGGAGGGAAGATCCCACTGTACCTGGAGCAGACTTCGGCTAGACTCACTTGGATTTTCTGGGGGGTTCACTTCACTCGAGACGGTTAAAGTGGAGGAACTTGGTCCAGTCTATTCATTAAGCAGGTTGCCGGGGTAACTGTTCCACCCACCACTTCTGTACTGAATTCTGCGATGTTGGATTTCATTACCAACTAGTGTTTTCGGTCCGGAAGGCTACTGTTTGTGTGTGGTTTGACTCCTAGATTTGATAGCGCTTGTTAATTTGTTTGTTTTTACTTTTAGAGACCATAGGTGTGAATTGTGAATTTTAATTGTTAGGTGTGAATTGTGAATTGTTAATTTTAGTTTTAAAAATTGTTAATAAAATTCACTGAAGTTGAATATAATGGCAAATGTTCCGGAATTTACCAACCTAGGAACCCCTCCTAATGAGAATCCTAGTACTTTTCCTTACTTTGGAAATGTTGGTCCTCCTTATATGGCTACTTTGTCATTACCTGGATTTACAATAGGTTTACCGATATGGTTATTTTCAACTTCGTTGGCCCAAAATACTCCAATTGTTCCATCTCAACCGGATGCTTCACCTCAACAGAGTTCACCATCTCAACATCACCAACCTTCTGTTGACCCTTTACCTTCTTCGCCTAATTTTTCTTCCTCCATTTCTTCCTCTTCGCCTGGTAAAAGCCTTGATGCTAGTAACCAGGAGGCTAAGAAGAAGAAGAAAGGGAAGAAGAAGAAGCAAGATAAGAAAGAAGTCAACCAACCAACCATGGCTGTAAGTGTTGGTTGTGTTGAGGAAAATTCCGACATGCATCGTAAACCCAAATACCCTTGCAAGCTTTGTAAGGGTGACCAATTCCTTGTCAATTGTCCTGGTATTCTAAAGGTCTTGGAAGTATGGTCAGAAAAATCTCATCAACTTTCCGTTGATCCATCAACCAGTGATAGTCAGGTTCCTGGGAAAAAGGGTAAAGTTAGGTTTCCTTGTAAGTTATGCAAAGGGAGTCATCAAACTCACATTTTCCCTCACATGGATGAAGCCTCAACATTGTTGGAAAACCTTACTGTTCCACAGCAAGAATTTCTAACTGGTTACTGTAAACTTTCTCCCAACCTACCGTCAACTGACGGAGTGATTGATCTAAATTCAAGTACAGTCAATCACACTCTCCCATTGGAGAGTGAAACTCATGTCACTCAGGTTGATGATCCTTTAGTTGATCAAGTGGTCAATTCAATTTCACATTCGGTCGATCCCACTTTCCCTTTAGAGAGTGAACTTCATACCACTGAGGTTCTTCTTGTTACAGCAGATTCTTCTATGCCGGGGGGCATTTCACCTGTTTCTACAGAACCCCCTCCAAGCACTGAGGTCTTTTCCTTTGATTGGAATAGACTGACAGAACCTCGTCTTCCTTCCTCTATCCCTTTCCAAATCATTGTTAAGGCTGGTGGTAGGGACATACATCGTACTCAGGTAGATGAAGGTGCTTCTGTTAGTATTTTATCCTCAACTATTTGGAAAGCTTTGGGTTCCCCTCAGCTTGCGCCTATTACGTAGAATCTGAAAGCTTTTAACAGAACCATTAGTGAACCTTTAGGGATCCTTCCTAAGTTTTCTATTACCTTGGAAGGTAAAACTGTCTGTATTGATCTTATGGTAGTTTGAGGTCCCTTGGATTTCAATTTACTCCTTGGGCGAGACTATGTTTATGCAATGAAAGATGTCGTATCGACACTCTTTCGCGTGATGTCTTTCCCTCACAATGGCAGTATTGTGACTGTAGACCAGCTTTCGTTCCCTAGTCTTGTTTCAACTACCAATAATATGACATCCCTAAATGTTCCTGATTCTAAAGTGGTATCTACCCTGCCACGGGTTAATTATGTGGCAACTGGTCCCATGTTTTCAGTTACCGATGTAAGTGAGCCTCTCACTGTTGATTTAGATCCGGTAATTGACATGGAAAAATCTATGGGATTATTTGAACACGATGTTCTTATCCCTTTTGAGTCCCTTGACATGTGTTCCTTCAAGAGAACTATTCTTCCTTCTGATGAAGACCTCTTGGAAGCCATGATCAAGGTGTGTCCATTGACATGTCTTTCTTCCAGTTGGAAGCCATGATCAGTGAGTGCGAGGATAGTTTGTTCCTGTCTCAACCTCGTTAAAAAATGAAACTAGATGTTGTGAGGATAGTTTCTTCTAGTCTCAACCTTGTTAAAAAATGAAACTGGAAGTCATGAGCATAGTTCCTTGTCTTGTGTCAAGCTCATTAAAAAATGAAACAAGGAGTTGCGAGGATAGTTTTTTCCTATATCAACCTCGTTAAAAAATGAAATAGGCTGTAGCGAGGATAGTTTTGTTCCTGTGTCAACCTCGTTAAAAAATGAAATAGGGTATAGCGAGGATAGTTTTTTCTTGTATCAACCTCATTAAAAAATGAAACAAGGAGTAACGAGGAAAGTTCTTTTCACTGAGTCAACCTCGTTAAAAAATGAATCAGTTGGTGAGGAAAGTTCCTTTTACTATGTCAACCTCGTTAAAAAAATGAATTAGTGAGTACGACGAAAGTTCCTTTTACTGTGTCAACCTCGTTAAAAAATGAATCAGTGTGTTCGAGGAAAGTTCCTTTTACTGTGTCAACCTCGTTAAAAAAATGAATCAGTTGGTCATGAGGATAGTTCTTTTCCTAAGTCAACCTCATTAAAAAATGAATCAGCTAGATTTTAGGATATGTAGGTAGATTGTAGAAAGTAGGATTTTGAGGATAGTTCCTGTTACTGAGTCAACCTCGTTAAAAAATGAATCAGGTATGAGGATAGTTCCTGTTACTGAATCAACCTCGTTAAAAAATGAATCAGGTATGAGGATAGTTCTTTTCTTGTGTCAACCTCCTTAAAAATGAAACAACTCCCTTTTCAACTTAAACATTGAAAGTAAACCTTCATTTCATCCAGCCGGTTGAATGCAATGAAGCCCGGGGGGCATGTACCTCGCTTTGCATCATTATGCTGGGGGCATGCGAACTTTTTGAGCATAGTTCGTTGTCTTGTGTCAAGCTCGTTAAAAAATGAAACAAGGGTAGGTTAAGTAGGTAGATTGTAGAGAGTAGTCATGAGCATAGTTCCTTGTCTTGTGTCAAGCTCATTAAAAAATGAATCAAGGATTTTAGAGCATAGTTCCTTGTCTTGTGTCAAGCTCGTTAAAAAATGAATCAAGGTTTTTAGAGTAGAGTTTTTTGTTAGGTAGATTGTAGAAAGTAGTTATGAGCATAGTTCCTCGTCTTGTGTCAAGCTCGTTTAAAAAATGAAACAAGGGTTTTGAGGATAGTTCTTTTCCTGTGTCAACCTCACTAAAAAAATGAAATAGCTCCTACAAGTCTTTCCAAGATCTTGAAAGCAAAGCTTCATTCCATCCACCTCATTGAATGAAATGAAGCATGGGGGGCATGTACCTCGTTTTGCGTCATTATGCTGGGGGCATGTGAACTTATAACAAGCATAGTTTTTCGTTTCAAGCTTGTGTAAACATGAAACCGAATCTGAGCATAGTTCTTTTCCTGTGTCAAGCTCATTAAAAAATGAAACAAATCCTCCTCTACTTGATTCGAGAGATTGACTAGATATCGTAAATGTTAAGTTGTATATTTATGTTAGTTATTTCAGTGTTTTGCATAATTTTCTTACAGTTTCAGGTCGGGTCTTTCAAACGATCTCGTTCATGAACCTTCATTTCATCCAACTGGTTGAATGAAATGAAGCAGGGGGGCATGCACTCTAGCAGTTACGCTTAGGGGACATCAAGCACAGTTTCTCTCTGTTTCAAGCTTGTGTAAAAATGAAACCACTTTGAAGCATAGTTTTTCTCTGTTTCAAGCTTTTGTAAAAATGAAACCTATCTCGAGTCAATTTTAGTTATTTTCAAGACTCGTTAAACTCATGAAAATCCCGAGATTATTTTGCTATCTTTCATTCTCGTAAAACAAATGAAAATGCCGAGTTCTTTCCGTCTTTTCCTGCTCGTAAATTAAATTGAAAGTCGGCCATACGAGTACATTTTTATCCCTTTTTCGAACTCATTAAAACTTATGAAAAAGTGAAAACCATGAGTACATTTTTATCATTTTTTCGAACTCGTTAAAACTTACGAAAAAGTGAAACCTCAGAGTCATCTTTTAAGCCCTTTTCTGACTCCTAAAACATGAAAAGATTTCCGAGCATTTCTTTTACACTCGTTAAAACGAAATTAAAAGACGGTCCCCTTATAACCCTTTTCTGACCGTAAAAATAGGAAAAGATTGCCGGATTTTTGTCGTTTCAAATTCGATACTGGAAATAAAACGACATGCCTCTGATCACTTTTTACTTTTCAGGTCAGTGGCACTAATTATGAAAGTACTCCTTGGTCGCAAGATCAAGCGGTTCCCCCAGGTATTATTTTATACTTTTTCGGGCTTGAGGGACACAAATCTACGAAAAAGTTCAACTTGGAGTCTTCTTAAGTTTTTCAGACTCTCTAAAATTGAAAAACGTCGAGTTTCTCCTATACTGGACTCGTTAAACATTTCACAGTAAAGGACCTGTTCAATTACAAACAGGAACGAACCACTCCTTCCTAGGGTTCGAATCAAAACTAGGTTGGACTCATCCGAAGGATGAGCTTATAATCAAGCATATGTTATCCTCCTCAAGCTTGTTAAAAATAAAGAGGTACTTGCCAGAAATGGTGGGGGAAAAGAGAGAAGAATGAGCCTATTTGTTATCTTTTGTCTCAGAAGAAACTTTATTACCACTCTTGGACACGACACTTTTCATTCACCTGGGTTGGGAAATACTTTACCTCACAGTTGATCAAACCACTTTGAAAGTCTTCAGCCGGGTTTCGGGGATTAACTTTGAGTCGTTTATCACCAAGCCATCTGTTGTGTCGTTATGTGTTCAAGAGGTCTGCAAGCAAAACTTTCATCTGCAAAATACTTGTCATCAATTCGACCATCCCTGAGTCAATCCTTACAACAACATTTCTTCAACTTGAACAAATGATTTTGTGTTGTGGGCTTGCCTGCAACGGGTCACTTTCTATCGACATCAGCACATTATCTAGAGAGATGACTTAGAAATCTTCAGTACCTTGAAGTCTGCATGCATCAATGGCAGGTTTCTCGCCTTTGACGTCAGTTTACATCATTGACTTTCGATCAAAGGATTCCGTGAAATGTTCGACATCAACTCATTCATTCACATCTCATGGATTGTACTGGGTACTTTGAGAACCATTGACATTACTGGTGGTCTCTCTCACACTTGTTAACAATTTACATCATCGACTGGTAATCAAGTGGTTTCTACCATGTTCGACATCAACTCATTTATTCGCATGGCTAGAATCGTACCAATTCGGGAAGTAGAAATAAAGACCCCGGATCTAGTTTCCACCATCCAGGCTGCGAGGAGTTTTGTATTCATTATCTAAGTAGACTAATCATAAACAGATGGCTGCGCCCATACTGTGTCTACAAAAGTCTATGATTATGATGTACTGCAAAATCATTCCTGTATCAGAGTAGTTAGTCTGTTAGTTAAAGTTTTGATCTGAGTATGGTAATGCCTACCTCAGTGATGATATAATCTTATACATGTATTTTGTGTTGAAAATTGCAGGTTCTGACCAGGCTCTCCACGAGATAATCCTTGAAATGATAAAACGCTTCACCGTTCCTAGATAATACAAAACCCTAATCTATTATAGGCTTCTCACTTTAGGGGGCAATCTGTTACACTAAAAAATGTCACCATGGCTATTTACAGTTAGTATGGCTCTATCAACAGTCATGCTATCCTCTTAGGCAAGTCTTATGCCTCTGCTCTCCATGTCAAACTCCAAAAAGAGAGAAAGTCTTTATAAATGTATTTATCTCTGGGTACGCAGGTTCTCTCAACCTTACCTGCGGGTACGCACCCAATGTTCACAAAAGCTGCGTACTTGTACGCTCTGTATGTAAAGGGGCAGGTGCGTCCCCCTGTAAAGGTCAAAATGCGCAAGTTTCATCTTTAAAAAGTTACTTGTGGTCATTTCTAGAGCATTCTAGAAGGTTGTTCGACGTGTATTGAGCGCCTCCAGATGGTTCATGTACCCCTACCAAAGAGGAACTTATCCCATCAATAAGGGAGCTATCCCATCCAAAGAGGGGATTATCCCATTGATGGTGGACCTGATTAACTTCCTTTTGAGCACTATAAATACAGGCATTGGGCCAGAAGGAGGGGGGGTTGAAAGCTAAACATTTCTAAGGGTAGATGCTGCTGGAATTAGGACTCCCATTTAGAAGCTTGTGAGGAGAGACTGCCATCTTTGCTTGTTCTATTTGGAAGTGGGTGAGCTTTGTCAAAGTAAAGGAGAACTCTTGATGGACCCTAGGAGGTACTTGCACAACACCAAGGCTCAGGTTTTATTTGTTCCTTTTGTTACCTATTAATGCAAATGAGTCCATTCTTCTCAATAACTTGTTATTTATGAGTTGTTTCATGTACTCCTTGGTCTATGTGTTAAATATGTTTTATTATATGAGATTATCAAGTGCTATTTAATTGTTTGATTGTTAGTGGATGCAGGTTTCAAAGTGAAGGAGGAGCTCATCCGGATCAACAGAGCTGGACTGCTACAACAGCGTTGGACTACAGGTAGGATCTAAACACTTGATTTCTTATATAGTAAATGCATGTTTAGAGAAGGATTGCTCTTGTTTGTCTTGTTTGTCACTAGAGAGTCTTAGGCTCCTAGGGAGGTTGGTTGTGTCCGCACAATCGACTCTTTCCGCCTGGCGCATTTTGACCTTTACAGGGGGTCGCACCTGCCCCTTTACATACAGAGCGTCCAAGGACGCAGCTTTTGTGAACATTAGGTGCGTTCCCGCAGGTAAGGTTGAGAGAACCTGCGTACCCAGAGATAAATACATTTATAAAGACTTTCTCTCTTTTTGGAGTTTGACATGGAGAGCAGAGGCATAAGACTTGCCTAAGAGGATAGCATGACTGTTGATAGAGCCATACTAACTGTAAATAGCCATGGTGACATTTTTTAGTGTAACAGATTGCCCCCTAAAGTGCGAAGCCTGTAATAGATTAGGGTTTTGTATTATCTAGGAAGGGTGAAGCGCTTTATCATTTCAAGGATTATCTTGTGGAGAGCCTGGTCAGAACCTGCAATATGTCAGGCGGAAAGAGTCGATTGTGCGGACACAACCAACCTCCCTAGGAGCCTAAGACTCTCTAGTGACAAACAAGAGCAATCCTTCTCTAAACATGCATTTACTATATAAGAAATCAAGTGTTTAGATCCTACCTGTAGTCCAACGCTGTTGTAGCAGTCCAGCCTCACTGATCCGGATGAGCTCCTCCTTCCCTTTGAAACCTGCATCCACTAACAATCAAACGATTAAATAGCACTTGATAATCTCATAGAATAAAACATATTTAACACATAGACCAAGGAGTACATGAAAAAACTCATAAATAACAATTTATTGAGAAGAATGGACTCATTTGCATTAATAGGAAACAAAAGGAACAATTACAACCTGAGCCTTGGTGTTGTGCAAGTCCCTCCCAGGGTCCATCAAGAGTTCTCCTTTACTTTGACAAAGCTCACCCACTTCCAAATAGAACAAGAAAAGATGGCAATCTCTCCTCACAAGCTTCTAAATGGGAGTCCTAATTCCAGCAGCATCTACGCTTAGAAATGTTTAGCTTTCAACCCCCCTCCTTCTGGCCCAATGCCTGTATTTATAGTGCTCAAGAGGAAGTTAATCAGGTCCACCATCAATGGGATAATCCCCTCTTTGGATGGGATAGCTCCCTTATTGATGGGATAAGTTCCTCTTTGGTAGGGGTACATGAACCATCTGGAGGCGCTCAATACACATCGAACAACCTTCTAGAATGCTCTAGAAATGACCACAATTAACTTTTTAAAGATGAAACTTGCGCATTTTGACCTTTACAGGGGGACGCACCTGCCCCTTTACATACAGAGCATCCAAGGACGCAGCTTTTGTGAACATTGGGTGCGTACCCGCAGGTAAGGTTGAGAGAACCTGCGTACCCAGAGATAAATACATTTATAAAGACTTTCTCTCTTTTTGGAGTTTGACATGGAGAGCAGAGGCATAAGACTTGCCTAAGAGGATAGCATGACTGTTGATAGAGCCATACTAACTGTAAATAGCCATGGTGACATTTTTTAGTGTAACACCTCTACCCTAAACCATAAAGGGACTCCAGATCTTAGACCTTTACCCAATGTTACATACATACATACATACATACATACGTACACACACACACACACACACACACAGATATATATATATATATATATATATATATATATATATATATATATATATATATATATATATATATAATCCCACTCGCAATTATGGACACTACCAACCCTGCTTGTCTTCTGCCAACAGAAAAACAGACGTACTCGTTACTTATCATAGGTACATTTCTGACCGAAAATAGGTGTACTCATTACCAATCATGGGTACATTTCCAGCCTAAAATAGGCCCAGACAGTCCCACATCTATTAAACATGGGCCCATAAAAGCGTTTTAGACATACATAACCATGTTCTACTTTCCTTAACCCTAACTTATATAAAGTTTATTTCATTTACATATTGTGAACGTAGTAATGTGTTCATAACAACCTTAAGGTATTTGCATTTAATTATGATTTTATTTATGATATATCATAATTATGAATTTAATTATGACATATTCATACCATTGTGTGATATTACAAGAAATCACCTTTCATATTATTAAAACCATTAAAATTTGCAGTTGCAAACACTGCAATATTATATAAATGAGAAAATGACTTGGATCATTGGAACCCTCCCATAAAAAGCTAAACAATTTCCTCGATGTTCAATGTTGTTATAGTTATCATGCATGCAATTCATTTTTATGTCTTATAGTGTCTTCTCTCTTACTGCAAACGAGGTTAGTGCATAAATCAAGTCATCATAAACTAGAACATTACATCAAGTTAGCTCAATCATCCAAGTTATTATAAATCATGCAGAAGAGTACTATAGCTTCGATACTTACCTTGATTTGATGAATTCTTATTTGTATGCACATGGGTTTGTTTGTTTATCATGCCTAGCACATGGATGAAATCATGTGTTCCACGACCAAAATGTGCGATCCAAGTGGTTGCTCGAATGCTTTAGGTACCCTTCAAAGTAGTTTTTCAGGTACTGCTTCAACAACATATTTCTCCAAGGCTTCTAGGTACCTTCCAAGCTAACGACCTAGGTACCCACCCCACTGTCATGGTAGATCGATTTCCCAAGGAAAAAAGGGTATCCAAAGGTTCTCCTCTACCCTAAACCATAAAGGGACTCCAGATCTTAGACCTTCACCCAATGTTACATACATACATACATACATACATACATACATACATACATACATACATACATACATACATACATATATATATATATATATATATATATATATATATATAATCCCACTCGCAATTATGGACACTACCAACCCAGGTAGTCTTATGCCGACAGAAAAACAGACGTACACGTTATTTATCATAGGTACATTTCTGACCTAAAATAGGTGTACTCATTACCAATCGTGGGTACATTTCCAACCTAAAATAGGCCCAGACAGTCCCACATCTATTAAACATGGGCCCATAAAAGCATTTTAGACATACACAACCCACAGGTCCAGACAGTCCCATATCTGCCTATCCTAAACACATTACCCAACACATACTCATACACATGGCACAGTACAACTCTGATAACATAATGCACATACACATGTACCACATATGCACATATACACATGACATCGTATGTTACACAATATGGTAGACAACCTAGAGACCACCTTGTCTTTATGCATGTGAACCAGGCCATAATGTATCACTTGTTCTTCCCATGTTCTTAAACTCGACATGGACACAATATAATAATTATGTTCACATGATGTTCAATAATAAATCAACAAAAGTTTGCTTATGCTATTTAAATTTCCCCATCAGGTTAGAAATATTTTCATGCCATTCGTATCATTTAATAAAGTTTTAACAATCATCTCTGGCCCACTATGATTTTGTTGCACTACACTAGAATCATGTTGGATCATCCATCATTTCCATGGACTTAACCAGTCCACTTGGCTGCCATATGATGTTCCATTATTACATGTTCCTATAAGTTTTCCCAGTAAATTTTAGTATGATATGCATGTATTGCTTCTTTGTCAAGAATTTGTGGCTTCCCTACCACCTTAACCAACTTGTTCCATGGTCCATTTCATGTAAATCAAAGGACAATCTAAAATCATAAGGCAGTGTAAGAGGAACCAAATGACAACATCTCAATCACAATGAAAATAAAATCACACGCAAAGCAACATGACCATGCAAATTCAACAACCATTGAAAGTCATACAAGTAAAATTTAAAATTTAAAAGTAAAATTAAAAATCACAAAACTAAAATAATTTTAAGATTTACCTAATGTCCCAAGTTCAACATCCATGGCATTGTCAATCATCGCTCAATGTATATACATGTTAACAAAATTAATTTCCTTTCTTTTTCTGCTTGTGGGGGCATTCTCGTTTTATGTGCTCCCCCCACAGGACCAGCATGAGGTGGGTTTCTTTTTCTTCTTACTTTCATGGTTCCTTTAACTGCCATCATCATTTCCCTTCTCTAAGGGTTGGGCCTAGTATGTCAACTCCTGGAAATTTTCTTGTAGTCCAAGGTATTGCCTTATAAGTTTCATTATCTTTGCCTTGCAGATACTCAACTTAGTTTCCCATTTTCAGAGCTGAGCCTTCAAATCTTCTATTCCTCCCATATGCTGGCATACACATCCAATTTTTAGTTCATTTATGAAGAATAAAAATACAAATCTAGATATCGATGGTCATCTTTTCTAGATGGACTCAACATGTTGCCTTGGTACTTGCAATCTCATTAGTATGCATCACATATTTTAGAGGAAAATTCATCAAGAGGAATAAACCATCATGGCGAGTGAGTTTTAATATGTGATACCAGGAAATAATTTATTTCAAAGGACCATCCAATATGTGCAGAATTGTGTGTGTTGTTCACCATTATCCAAAGTCAAAGCCAACTCAGGTTGAAAATGTAGTTGATATAGAAAAGCTAGAAGTTTGTGCAGAAAATTTTCCCTTGGTAATCCCATAAAACCATTATGAAAACAATATTCATTCATTTCAACAACAAAAAATCATGACTATGAATAAGATATATAGTGGGTAAATTAAGTGATAATAGAGAAGTGAAGGAGAGCGCATTAATCACGAAGAGAACAAAAAAATACCGCAACACTATACACTCATCAAAATCTAATGAGAACATGGACTAATAGGAATAAAATTATTTATTATTATTATTATTCTATATATATTTTGTGTATTCTCTAAGAACATTTCAATGTAAAACCTATAAATGATATTACTTTTCAAATATACTCGGACACCACTCCACATCTCATGCAAAGGTGATTTGCTACTGAGCCAAGAAGTATTAATATAAGCTTACAAAATCAATCACAAAATAAGGGGAAATTCCCAAAATGTAGCACTAAACCTTAAAACACCTATATGACCCTCCACCAATAATTAGGCATTTGGGTGAATTAGGAGCATTTTTAATTTTATATATGAAGAAATTATTTCGATGTTTGAACAATGATCTGTGTATTGAATGTAGGCTTTCTAGGTTTTTTTTTTACCTCCTTTAAACACCTAGTAAATGACTGTGAAGAAATCAAATGCATTCACTATATTTGATTAAAAAATGATTAACACATATTAATTCTCCACAACATACACATATAGAATGCAATGGTTCCAATAACATTTCACATTCCACCATGAAGAAAATTGCAGATAAACCTTAATCATGCTTATTTCCACTGCCCCTTAAAGAAAAGTATGGTCATGCATGGAGATGGTATCTACTTTTGTTCATTATTGGGGATCATATTATTCCATACAATTAAAGGATGTTGGGTTGCCAAGATCATGGAAAATCATAATGTCAAATACAAAATGAGACTTTATAGTTCATAAAACCAAAAAGACCACATTTCAGGTTCATTTGTCAACCACATTAATGGAAACAAAACATAGACGACCTTTCTTGACTACAAATGTAACTAAAAATCTATCAAAATAACCTAAAATGCTCAATGTCAACCACATCTACAACATAATGTCCTTTACATAAATATCATCTTGACAAATATCGTTCTTTTGTATTCATGGACAAGGACAACTACAATAGTATAAACCATGCAAAACTTGTACCACAATTTTGTTACTAAGACAAATATAGTTTGAATCATAACAACAAAATGTAAGCATTAAAAAACATGGTCTTTATTGACAAAAATAAACAAATTTCTCACCATGTACAAGTTTGTTGATAGAGCGATGTTGTTTGCAGGACATTCAGTTTCTATGGAGCAAATAACCGACAAAGAAACAAATTAATTTAAATATATCTGTGACCAAACACAAGTAAATATCTTATGCCAAACAATGGAAAATAATAGTGCTTATTATATGTAGGTATGCAAACAAAATAATTCACCTTTCACCTCGAGGCCTGGCGTTGGAACCCAATGCTCTAATACCTCTTACAACAAAGAGCCACGTTGTCCTTCTTTATAAACTCTCGATTCAGTTCCTTGAGAGAGAGAGAGAGATACACATTATCAATTATACAATTTAAAGCATATTTTACTATATATTTTGGATTGTCTTTTAGATATCATTCCACACTGTAAGCTAATTCTCTTCGTTCCTCCGCCTGCACAGAGAAAAAAATAAATTCAAGAATAAGGAAAGCTTGAGTAAGCTTGCAATATTTCATGAATATTTATATCACAAGAATATTTTGAAATATGATAAGCCAAGTTAATTATTTGTTTAACCTCATTTATTATAAAACATTTCCAGACTCTTCAATTGATATAAATCTCAATACACTTAGAAATCTCTTGCGTTGTCAGTGAGTCTGCAAGTCAATTATGCAACATGGTGGAAGTTGGAACTTGGAGGGAGAGTATATTTTCTTCATAACATTGTCCATTAGATTTGACCTATCAACAATAGAGGGATCAATTTCCCCTGAGCTTATCTCGATTGTTGATTCACCGAATAGTCAGCAAATCAACAATCGAGATAAGGATGCCCATCAAATTCAATGCACACACCGCGTGGTATTTTTCGCATTTCGTATGTACTCATTAAATGTAGGTACATGTAAGAACATTATCCCACCCTTTCTTTTTCATAACTTCTTCATTCAATTTGTTGGATGTGTTGAAGAAGAAATTAAATGCAATTCTCGTGCATATGAAAATAATAATTCGTGAAAACTGACCACCATAGAAATTATTCCGGATATTACAATTTTGACAAACATATTTTTGGTTACTTTTATCTTGATTGTGAATTTTAGAATATTTCATAAATATAACTATCAACTTCACTCTTGTTGGAACTCTTGCCGATAATATTTTGAAACCTACAATTAACTTAAGTTCAGATAAAATATTTATTCATATTAGTTGTTTGATAAATTATTTCTTTAAAAGAAAAAAATCGTGTGTCCTAAGTACGCAGAGCTTCTCACCCCAATCCCCTCTATAAATCAAACTTAACAAGCATTTGTATACCATAACAAAAGTTAACAAACAATTCTATACCATAACGAGTTATATGATTCGAATATCCTCAGAAACTACGCATATATCAATTGCTAATTTCGAAAGAGTCTCTATAAATTGAATTTACCTTTTGAGTGCATCTGTAAATATTTTGATTTTGTCGAAGGTTACCTGTGTATCTAAGATGTCATCTAGAATAGTAAACAATGTACCTTTTTTGAATGCAATACTGCATGGAGAAAACTCAGGCTTGAACGTGCCCGTAACTACTCAAAAGAAAAGTGGAAACCGACCAAACCCCCAATCTTGTTTGGGAGATTTTGAGAAAGTAGGCATTAGTTTAGAGAGACGAGTGCATGAGTGCTATCTCTATCAATATGAATACACATAAGGTAAACAATTAAAATGAGTTTTCCATGAGTTAAACTTCTCATTTCTTTGTTAACTATTATTAACTATTAACATACAACTATTATCAATTATTAACTCACTAGTACAACCACATTAAAAATATTAATGTGGTCGATATAGCCGAAGGCTTCATAAATATACCAAAAAAGTTTATTGCAACAAAAAACTATTGTCACAAGAATAATGCCTTACCATTGCACTCATTTATCTCATTACCCATGTATAAAAGGTTGTGTCAACTCTAACCTGAGAAAAAAAAAAGAATTACAAGTATTAGGACATCATTCAAGGGCATCATAGAATATTAGGACATCATTCAAGGGCTTCATAGAATATTAAAATAATAATTAAGGCTTAATCCTACGATTAACAAAATCTCCCTTCCTGGTAAATGTAAGCATTTATTAAGTGAATCAACACGCAATCAGGACATCATTCGAATTCTTAATAACATTTACTCTAACGCATTGTGTAATGATTATTTCATATAAATAAATCAAGGTTGTATCCATTGATATTATAAAATAGTATTCTCAACATTTATTTGGTGAATCGACGCATAATCAGGGCATCATTCGAGTGCTTAATATTATTTACTGGTCATATACAAATCAAGAAGGTGTACTTGGCTCCATAGCCAATCTCAGTTCTAGTAGATTGGAAGGATGTGCGGAAGAGGGATATGTGTGGGAGAACATTTTTTCCCGCATTTATACACCTATGCATTTGTTACCCCTCCACACATATCAAATTCTTTCAAAATGGATTAGCAGATATTACAAAATTAATTAAGGCTTAATCCTATGATCAATAGATATATTTTCATATCTTAATGGAAAGTGCTATCAAAATCATAAGTGTTCGTACGAGAGTAATGGTGAAATCATCAAATATTTAGAGCTTAAGTGAATGAAAACCTGTTGAATTTTGTTATTGGTCATTGTTTCTTAGTTCTTATTTGTTTATTTGTCATGCAGAAAGAGTCAATTTTGCGGACAAAACCGACCTCCCTAGAAGCTAAGGCTTTCTAGTGACAAACAAGACAAATAAACACTACCTTTCTCTAAATATGCATTTAGAATACAAGTAATCAGGTGTTTATAACATACCTTTAGTCCAACGCTTTGTAGTAGTCCAGCGTCGCCGATCCGGATGAGCTCCTCCTTCTCTTAGAAACCTGCATTCACTAACAAGCCAAAAGATTACATAGCACCTGAATAACTTATAAAATAAAACATATTCATCATACAGACCAAGGAGTATATGAAACAAATCATGTATAACAATCTGTTGAGAAAAGTGAGTTTATTTGTATTAAGTGGAAACAAAAGAAACCATTACAACCTGAGCCTTGGTGTTGTGCAGGTCCCTCCTAGGGTCTAGCAAGAGTTCTCCTTTACTTTGATCAGCTCACCCACTTCCAAATAAGGCTAAGAAAGGATGGGAATCTCTCCTCTCAAGCTCTATAAGGGAGTCCTAATTCTAGCAGCATCTACCCTTAGGAATGTTTAGCTTTCAACCTCTCCTCCCTCTGGCCCAATGCCTATATTTATAGTGCTTTAGAGGAAGTTAATCAGGTCCACCATCAATAGGATAAGCCCCTCTTTGAATGGGATAGCTCCCCTCTTGATGGGATAAGTTCCTCTTTCATAGGGATACATGAACCATCTGGAGGCGCTCAATACACGTCAAACAAACTTCTAGAACGCTCTAGAAATGACCACAAGTAACTTTTTTGAAGTGAAACTTGCGCCTTTTGACCTTTACAGGAGTACGCACCCACCCCTTTACAGACAGAGCGTACAAGTACGCAGGTATTGTGAACTTGAGGTGCGTACACGCAGGTAAGGCTAAGAGAAACTGCGTACTCAGAGATATATAGATTTTTAAAGACTTTCTCTCTTTCTTGGAGTTTGACATGAAGAGCAGAGGTATGAGACTTGCCAAGGAGGATATTATGACAGTTGATGGAGCCATACTAACTGCAAATAGTCATGGTGACAAATTTTAGTGTAACACTCAACATTTATTTGGTGAATCAACGCATAATCAGGGCATCATTCGAGTGCTTAATATTATTTACTGGTCATATACAAATCAAGAAGGTGTACTTGGCTCCATAGCCAATCTCAGTTCTAGTAGATTGTAAGGATGTGCGGAAGAGGGATATGTGCGGGAGAACATTTGTTCCCGCATTTATACACCTATGCATTTGTTACCCCTCCACACATATCAAATTCTTTCAAAATGGATTAGCAGATATTACAAAATTAATTAAGGCTTAATCCTATGATCAATAGATATATTTTCATATCTTAATGGAAAGTGCTATCAAAATCATAAGTGTTTGTACGAGAGTAATGGTGAAATCATCATATATTTAGAGCTTAAGTGAATGAAAACCTGTTGAATTTTGTTATTGGTCATTGTTTCTTAGTTCTTATTTGTTTATGCTACATAGTTGTCTCATTACTATGTTGTTTATAGTAAGAATAAAATGTAACATGTTCCTCTTGTCTAAAGGTTTTCCAAGTCAGAATGAACGAGGGAACACAAGCCAATGAAATATGGACCCTTGTTTAGAATCCAAAAGTGAAATGGAAGATGAAGCTTAAGTATTCTCGTTTCAAATTTGAAAAATGCAGCATGGCACAGTATACATTACTGAGTAAACCCATAATTTTTACGAGGTCAAAAGACAAAGTTTAGTACACATAAAGGAATGAAGCAAAAACTTCAATTGACATCTCTAATAAATTCATGGCTAATATATGTACTCTTTATGGAAAGAACATTTATGGTACTCTTTATCTTATCTACTCAATTATCGTCTTTCTATGAACAAGGATGATGTAAGGGTTGAGAGACCTATGTAATGATATACAAAATTAGGTAATTGATTGTGATTAAATTTCATTCAATACTCAAATCTAGCAAGAATTAAAGGTAGAAAATTAGAGAATGGGTTCACAACAGCTCCAGGTTTCTTGGAAGAAATATGTAAGTATGTGTAAAGAAAAGCACTGAATCTGAGATTTTTGTTTACTTAGGTTATGTACATATGAAAAAAGGTTTCCGAAGCAATGTAATCATGATGATTACTTCAGGAATAGTGTCTTAGAATCAATCTGGGTATATTTATATCTTCTACACCAGCTACTTAGAAAAATTTACATTGAATGTAATAAAGCATCAACTGTAATTTGTCCAAACTTCATAAACTGTGAACTTTCTTTTGATTGCATGTAATATAGTTACTATTTACTATTTCCACTATCTGAATTTATGTCAAATTTGAAATTTTCAATTATTATAAAAATAGAATCATTATGAATTAATTGTACCTTTTCCGTTGCAATTGTGTCGATAACTATTGAAAGAAATGAAAATGGTGGAGCATGTAGATTTATCATGCATATTCAGTCTTAAAAGTAGAAAACCGATCAAACAACTTCAATTACGTTATTGCAAATATTCATTTAAGAGCTGATTTCATTGAATGGAAATATATAAAAATAAAAGGATATTGATCCAATTATTACTATCGAACTATATGTCAATATTGAGCAGTTTTTATTTTTGTTTATTGATACTATTCATGGCAATAAATGGATGAATAATTCAATTCATGATTTTTTACTACTAAAATCATAGGCAATGATCCATTATCTCTTACTGAAACCAATGTATGCTTAATATTGAATAAGAAGCATCTATGATCAGGGAAACCTGTGATTAGCTCTACCTCTAGGTCCACTAATAGGTTTTCTCCATAGCCAACATGTGGCATAGAATTCGTTCATGTGTGTAGGAGAAAATTTGCATTCTTGTTTCCATACATGCATTCATTTGCATAACCTTTCTCCTACACGTATTTTTATTTCAAATCAAATGTGAAATGAAATAATACAACATAGTTTATCGATATAATTACATATCATTCAAAATACCTAACTTAAATCCTCTGGAAATAAATGTGTAAAATAACAAGAAAATTAGCATTTAGAAGTGTTGTACGGGTTGGAGGTGTGTGGAAGAAGTGTGTAGAGAGAATATGTGCAGACATAAAACTTTTAAAAATTCAATTTAACTTTTCATCTCATTTGCCTAATGTTATAAAGTTCATAAAATATCATATGCATGTTTGCTATTTATACAAGATTAGTAAATAGTAGATACCAGAACATGTACTTAGATATTAATTATATGTTCTCATACTTTATCTTCTCACACACAGGTTCTCCCGCACACACCCCCTATTTTTCACATCCTTTAATCCAAATAATTGAATATATAAGAGTTTAAAATGAAAAAATAACTTAAATAGTTATAAAAGTTCTAATTTCTCGATTATTTTTGTAGATTTCTATTTCAAACTTTTTGCTTCTCTCTGTACTACATTCTCTCACATATACATCCTCTTCTGCACATTATTTTTTCGGCACACATTCTTTATTCTTATTATAGTTTAATTTTCTAACATCCAAACTTGTGCATTTATTTTGAAAAGCTATAGTGTGGGTCTAATCAAATTATCGATGGTTAATAGTAGCATTCGCATCAAAGAGAAGAATTATGAGAAGGCGGCTTAATCGCAATTACAGCCCCCCACAATGCACAAGAACCATGATTTTTTGCAAAAACAACTTCATTAATTAGGTTGAGGATATTTACAAATCAATGATGACAATCATCATAGCCTTTGTCGGAGTCTCTAGAGCTACCAATAACGCAATTCCTTTTTTCCCTATTTTAAAATTGTTTTGCAACCCATGAGAAATACATAAATTAAATTAGGAAAATATTTTTTGGTTTACAAAATTATGGTAAAAATAAGTTTTTTCACCTAGAGTATGGTAACCACTAAATCAGTGACGATCTACATTGACGTAGGGTAGAGCTAATGAATTAAAAGAGGTATACATATATATGTTATGCTTGGGCATTAAATGTTATTTATTCAATGAGTTTGATAAGATTCTATTATATTGTTCATCAGAGGGCATGTTCAGAACCGTGTGACATCCCTCTTCTAGATTCCCAGTTTGATAATGAGATAAGGTGGAATCATTTTATGGTCCAGTTTCATTGTTGTTGTTGTATTTTTTTTTTAATTTGGTCATTTGATTATTCTCTTTTATTATTGGGTGGTATAATAATTTGTGTATTTATGTTCTTGCTTGGGTTTTTAAGGTCTAGCCTGAGTAGGCAATTCTAGGACACTGGATTTATGCTTATCTCAGTTCTAACTAGCTTCTTGGGGGTTTTATATGTTTTCTCTTGCATTTTGTGACTATTCATTTAGATAGTTTCTTTTGAGATTACATCTTGGTTCATTCAATTGCAAGACTAGGTGGGTTGTTGTTTTTCTTGGCAGGGTTAGTATTATGTTTAATGTAAAGGGTTTTGTTAATTTACCTTGTTCATAGAACCCTTGTGTTCTACTTTTTTGTTTTTTCTGGTAATAAACAAGATGACACATCAGTGAGGAAAAGTAGGGCAAGGGGTTGGTGAATGAGGGGAGTAAATCCACTGTTACCTATTAAGAAATGGTTAAGGTGAGGCTATAAATCCTTAACTTGTCAATAGAACTAATATTAACAACCCTAATTTTGATCAACAAAACTTTGGCAATTAGCTTAGATATATAAATATGCTTCTAGAAAAGCTCATAAGAGACATACATGATGAGCATAATATGAGAATATCATTCACAAATGATCTCCAACGTAACTAGTGGTAGATGCATAATATATTAGTGAGTCTGCAAAGGGGCCAGTGGTGTCTATAGGTAAAACTAGACTCCTTTGAGGGAAAATTGGCTCACATGGAGAAACATGTACATTGTATGTTTCAACCTCTGTCATCAACTAGTTCAAGACCAAATAATGTTGTTTGGTAACTATCCCTAATATTCAATGGCTCCTAGTTGTGTATTGATCCTAAAAAAAATTGGTTCTATGTTCCTTTTTGTTTTTGGGTAGTGAAGCAATTTTTCGCAATTTTTACTGTATTTTTGCTAATTACCTACTGGCCAATAAATCTAGTAAGAGTGAGGCTTGTAAGATTTTGTTGAATTTTTCTCAAAAATGTAATTATTTTGCATAAATAAAAACCTAATATTCATAAAAAATCATACCATTTTATATCTTGGCAAAAATAAATGCATATTACGAGTTATATACATGCAACACAAACATAGAGCCACAATTCACCATAATTATATAATTGGAGGAACTTATTACTTGTGCAGTGGAAGAATCAAGGCATGTGACTATGTGTGGAGATAAAGTGATTGCTAAATTTGTTTTACCAATTATAGGATTTGAAAACCTATCCATAAAACTTTTTTGTAAACTCAATGCAATTTAAAACATTCAAAAAGAAACATAGTGTATGGATGAAAAGCAAGGAGTTCCAAACCCAATTTTTAAATTGTAAAAAATAATTGAATAATAATTAATATTATGCCACAAATTAATTGTAATGACAAGAGGTAACGTAGAAACAATCGGTAGCATTGAGTACAACAATGTGTGAAAAAAATACAAATATGAGAAAGCAATCATCTGGAGTAGAGTGTATGGGAAAGTAGTGTGCAAAATGGAAATGTATGGAACAAATATATAAAGAAAAAACGCCTATGGATGTGCGGAAGTTGGAATGGGTGTAAGAGAAACATCAAAATAAACATCTAAATATTGGACATGAATCTAGTCAAAGTAAAACATTAGCTAGTAGTAAAGCAAGTTATCGAATAAATGTTATTAAGGACTTGAACAATGTCTTGACTATGCCCCGATTCTTTGAATAATATTCCGAAAAGCCTTACATTTACAGAAAATGGAGCTTTGGTTAATCATAACATTAAGCCTTAGTTAATTTTTAACATGCGTTAGTCTGCAATGTGGGAAGTTAATTGAGTTTATGTGACATTCTATCAAAACATTCATGTAGAATAAGAAAATATGTGTATCAAATAACGTGAAAATTGATGTTTTGCAGTATGGAGAAGAATTGTGTAATATATGTGGAGGTGCGGATGTGGGAAAATAAAATTTCTCTCCCACATAGGCCTCTTTCACAAATCATTTCAATCTGCTAAGAGTAAATGTTGTTAAACACTTGAATGATGTCCTGGTTATGTGTCGGTTTACCAAAAAAATGCTGAAAAGACTTATATTTACAAACAAGAGAGCTTATGTGAACCATATGATTAAGCCTTAAGTATTTTTTTAATATGTGGTGATCTGTGTTGCAAGGTTGGTTGAGTTTATTTGACATTTCACCAAAACATTACTGTAAAATGTTAAAACATGTGTCAACTAAGATGAGAATTGCCCTTTTTGCAATGTACAGAAGAAGTGTACAAAGGGAGAATGTGTGTGGAGGTGTTGAAGTAGAGGGATTGAGGTTCTCCTTCACATATGATTCTTTTGCAGATCCTTTATTCCACACACTTAGAATTTAAAAGCTTTCCATCCTACAAAGTCAAGTTACGAAACTAATTTTAAAATTCCAATTTAAAATTAGTTTCAAAGTTATGAGTTTAGTTAATCATAGTATTAAGCCTTAATTTTGTTTAATATAACCTGCTCTTCAATGAAGGAAGTTGATTAAGCTTATATGACATTTCGACAAAACATTGTCGCAGAACAGGAAAATATGTGTCTTAGATACCACGAAAGTTGATGTTTTACAACATGCGGAAGAAGTGCACAAAGGGAGAGATTGTGTAGAAGTACGGATGTAGGGGAATAAGGGTTCTCCCACACATATCCCTCTTTCGCACATTGTTTCAATCTACTAGAACGGATACTAGCTACAGATCCATTTGCACATTCTTGATATTTTTAGAACTAGTGAACATTACATAATGCTTCAAATTAATTAGTATTAAGCATTCAAACAATGCCATGTTTACACAAGGATTAAGCCTTAATTAACTTTTAAATATGCAGTGATCTACACCACAAGGGTTCGGTTGAATTTATGTGACATTTCACCAAAACATTGTTGTGGAATGTCAAAATATCTACATCAAAATTAAGATTTTGCAGTGTGTGGAGGCGGAATGTATGCATAGGTGCAGAAATGGGGCAATAAATGTTCTCGTGTACATATGCCTCTTCTGCACATCCTTTAATCCATATACTAAAAATTCAAAACCTATATTAAAATAAAAAAATAAAAAAACAGAGATTAGCTTTAAAATGTTAGTTTTTAGCCTAATGTGAACCCCTAGAAAATTAAAGCACTCATGTAACTCTTGGTTAAAACTCATTGTGTCGAAGGGAAATGCATAGGGAAATGTTGAATGTGCTCCATTATTTCGCATACTAAAAATTTAAAAGTTGTCTACCATATGGAGTCAAGTTACGAAATTGGGTCATGGAGACAGTTAATTGTCTAACCTTATTTTTCATCCAAAATGTAACTTGCCAAAACCACTAATTAATTGATTAATGTGTAGTCTTGTGTGGAAGGGAAGTGTGGATGGAGAATGTATGCAGAAGTTTGGAACATTGTGGAAGAAAGTTTGTGTTCCTTGCTCCACACTCCCATTCTCTCACACAACACTTCTTCCCCACACTGATTAAAAACACACTTAATTTAATATTGGATAATAAGTGTTCAATTCAAAAATATGAAATCATTAATGCACTTAGTATTCGAAAAACGTGAATACCAAGGTTCGTTGATTCTATTTTGATAAAGTTTTTAAATGAATATGAACAATAATGTGAAAGGAAAATCAAAATAAGCATCTAAATGTTGAACACAAATCTAATGAAAGTAAAACATTGGCTAGTAGTGAAACAAGCTGACAGAGTAAATGTTATTAAGCACTCGAATAATGTTTTGATTATGCATTGATTTGCCAAATAAATGTTGAAAATACTTACATATACTGGCAATGGAGCTCTAGTTAATCGGACGATTAAGCCCTGTGTTTTTATTTTTATTTTGTAACAAAATATCATTTCATATTTTTGTATAAATTGCTTAATATTTGTGTCCCAGATTGAAAAACAAGTTTGCACTAACACAATAAATAATACTGCCCTCAACAAGCAGTAACCCAATGCAATAAAATTAATCTTTAAATGTCATTGTATCATTACATAAATCTAAATAAAATCATAATTAGGATATTAATAAAATAGTATGATGATATCAATTTCCAAAGCATGCCAAGCATAGCAATCATGAAACACAATCCTATTAATTAGACTATCTTGAGTGGGAATTTAAGAAAAGTGGATATGGTTTTTAATAATTGATATTGGAACAATCTTTTATGATTGCAGATCAGGAAAATAATTACTAGCTAGATTGATGACAATCAATGGTAAATGAATGCCATTAAAATCAATAGCAATCAAATGTCCTTTTAAAACTTTGATGTCAATTCATGATTTAGATGTCTTATAGCCTTCAATGTACTATGTGTAGGCTCATTGGCTCTGAACTCATTTCTAAAAGCTATGGGAAAGTGGCTTGCTTCCTTTGTTCTTAAACTTGCGAGCATTATAGAGGTTTGATTTATCATATGTCTATTGCTTTTTTAATTTCTTGAGTCTTGTTGTATGCCCATTAGCACTGAACTCGTTTCTAAAATATCTAGGCAAGCAATTTTCTTCATTTGTTCTAAAACTCACAAGTGTTATCGAGATTTTCTTTATGATATGTCTATTGTTTTTTTATATTTCTAAGTATGGTTGGTATCATCATTGTCAGAAATATTTCTCTAGTGAAGTGCCTTATGAAATTGTTTTTGTTTTAAGCTAAAATAACTTCAAAGGTAAATTTTGTTTGGATTCTGAAAGACGATTTCGATATTCTTGGCCTTATTAATTTGGTATTTCATTAGACTCCATCATAGTAGTTCCAGAGAATTGGTAAGCTGAACAGGGAGCATTGTGTCACTTGATTTCTATTATTTTGTGAAATAATACAAGGGTTTAGTTGTTACTCTTGCAATACTAACAGTGACACAAATGGCCCAACGAAGCAATGGTAGAAGCATGTAGAAAGTGTCATATGTAGTCAGTTAAGATAATTTAAAAAAATTAATGATAATAATTTAAAAGTTATAATTACGTGCATTTATTTTGGGAAAGTGCTTCTAGAATTTTAATTTAATTATTAATGACTATTAGGTGGATAGCAAGGATTTAACCTCCATAGAATATTATAAAATATTCTTAGTTGTGTAGATAGTTATGCCTATTTAGGAATAAGGATTTTAGAATTTTAAATTAATCATTTATAATTATTAGGTGGATGATAGGGATATTATAGAATATTATTAATAGTACACATATCAAATGTTGAGATTTATTTTCAAATTAATTATGCTCTTTCTACATTTTAATTGATTTTAAAAACAATGTTATATAAACATGTGTCATATGAATATGAGTTATGGTTTTTTGGGCATGTGGTATTAATAAGCCATGGTATTGGCCCATGGTATTGTAAGAAAGCATATTTATATGTTTAAAATCTCCATGATAAAGCGGGGTGAATCTCCATGGGAAGAATATATGAGTTATGGTTTTTTGGGCATGTGGTATTAGTAAGCCATGGTATTGGCCCATGGTATTGTAACAAATCATATTTATAGGTTAAAAATATCCATGATAAAGCGGGGGTGAATCTCCATTGGAAGAATCTTGTTACATGTTTTCTTAAATGTATGTAAGTTAACTCATATATTAATTTTTTTTATAATTAATAATAATAATAATGAATTATATCTTAGTTAATTTTTAGTATTTCTAAATATTTTTGGGAGTTAGGAAGTGTTTTGATACATATTGGCATTTATAAGTCATTTAATTTATATGTTTGAGCAAGTAGTATTCACAATGTTGAGATTTATCTCCAAAGTAATTATGTATTTTTTACTCTTTTAATTAAATTGATTAATTAAAAAAACGTGTGATACTAAAATAGTATAGATCCATATGTTGAGATTTATCTCCAAATAAATTATGTATTTTTTACTTTGTTAAGTAAATTGATTAATTAAAAAAATGTGTGATACTAAACTAGTATAGGTCCATCTTAACCGTGGAAATTCAAGGAATAAAATATCTTCAAGTGTGAACCTCCTTTAGAGTGAAAACATGAGAAAAGGTTTATACCTAGAGAGATTTGATCTCTTTAGGCACTTGATAGAGCCCTGGTTGAGATTGATATCTCTCTTTGAAATATATTTTACTTAACATGAGTAATAAAATAATGGTTAATTATGACTTACATTAAATTTTTTGTTATTATTAAAATAATTAAATACCACATATTAATTTTATATTAAGAATTGAATGAATTACATATCTTCTTATTGTTATTTTCATAGGAAGCAAATGAATCTTTTCACTTTCAATTATTTTTTCCTTTGAAATCTCTAGGATTAGTTCAATTGGGTGAGTATTGTTGTTAAAGAAACTTTGCTATTGAAAGGTCATGGGTTCAATTCTCTCTACACCGGTTGAATATTTAAATACTTAAGAATTATGCATATTTCTCACACTCCAAACTTAAAAATATAAGGTTGATATCAACAAGGAATTGAATAAAGAGAGCGAGAGTAATATTAGTGATGTTTTATAATGAGTTTAATTAAAATTAACCAAATATGTATACTCAATTTTTCTTTTTATTATAGGTGACAATAATTAATTATATATATATATATATATATATATATATATAGATAGATATAAGAGGCACACACTCTAGGTTGAGCATGGAACGAATTACACCTCCCTCATACTCGGTTGTAAAATGTATACATATTTCTCACACTGAAAACTTAACTCACACTCAAAAGTTAAAATAGAAGATTGATATCAACAAGGAATTGAATAAAAAGAGTGAGAGTAAGATTAGTGATGTTTTATAATGATTTTAATTAAAATTAACCAAATATATATACTCAATTTTTCTTTATATATATATATATATATATATATATATATAGGCACACACTCTAGGTTGAGCATGGAACCAATTACACCTCCCCCATACTAGGTTGTAAAATGTATGCATATTTCTCACATGAAAACTTAACTCACACTCAAAAGTTAAAATATAAGGTTGATATCAACAAGGAATTGAATAAAAAGAGTGAGAGTATGATTAGTGATGTTTTATAATGATTTTAATTAAAATTAACCAAATATGTATACTCATTTTTTCTTTATATATATGCACGTACTCTAGGTTGAGCATGGAACGAATTACACCTCCACCATACTTGGTTGTAAAATGTGTCTCTCCCGAGAATGAGTTATGATTTTTTGGGCATATGGTATTGGTAAGCTATGTTATTAGCCCATGGTAATAATCTTGTTACATATTTTTGAAATGAATATATGTTTAACTTATATATTAATTCCTTTATAATCAATAATCATTTAATATAAAGTTTAATTTAGTTAATTTTAATGATTTTTTTTTAGTAATGTGATATGTTGTATTAGTTTAATTAAATTTTTATAACTTTTTTAGTTTTGGCAATATAAGATGTATCATAATACCTATGAGCGAGCTAAAAAAATATGAAATAACAATATACATTCAAATTATGAATATCAACTAACATGAAGTCATTAATGATAAGGAAAACATATTTTTTTAAATAAAATTAAAAATAAATAATATAGAATAACAATTTAAATTAACATGATAAAGAAATAATAATTAAAAAACACAGATACAATATATGTTATTTAATAGTTAAAAATAAAAGATAAAATAGTATTTAAATTGTTTAATTAACAATATTTCTGGACAAATTTAACATCATAGTGGCTAAAGGAAAAAAATTGTTTTAGTCTTCTTTTAATTTTTTTATTTTAATTAAAAAATACTATGAATTGTGATCAAGGAACTTCTACATGTTAAGTCTATTTGGGTGTTATTCTTGGTCATGACCATGATGTAACCTCACCATTGCGAAATTTACAATAAATAAATAATTATGAAATAATGACATACATTAAAAAGGATAAATACTAATTAGAAAAACATCATTAATGATAAAGAAAATAGAGTTATATTTTTAAATAAATTAAAAATATATAATATAAACTACATTAACCTAATAAATAAATAATATTTGAGTTGACAAAATTAGTGATTTTTCCTTTTTAACTTTTACACGTATCTCGTTCTTTATTCATTGAACATTGGTGTTAATCCTTGGTGATGTCAATGTTTTTTAACAATGACAACAACATCCATGGGCTAAATGTATGGGTTTGCATTGCAAAAGAGAATTCATTAATTATGTTGATAGGCTTTTTATTATGAGGTTCATCATCACGACACTGTAGTAGATTCGTTGACCTAGAAAGAATATACCAATTCGATGGTGGTAATTGACATAGTTTGTCAACGGTGGTTATAGATGTCGACTTATCCATCTCTTAACTCTTTTGTCCCTTTTGCGCTTAGCTCCTCCTCGCATTTCTCATCTCCCTACCATTCTTGTGATGGCCTTTGATAAGGCCACGTCTATGCCATGATGTTTTGTCGGTTCGCCTGTCGCTTTCCACCTTCACCGCTTGAACTTCCCACTTTATAGAGTCGGGAGTGATCAACTGTGGTGGCCTTGGTGGTGTCATGGAATCACAATTTTCAACTCATCCATCACATAAATCCTTTCATTTCACTATCAGAGTGCTATATGCCTTGTAATATAGCCATAATGTTATATCATAGTTTTTCCTCATCGAGAGTTTTACTCTTAAAGACACTACAAAATAATGATCTTCGATATCCTTTGGCCTCTTTTGTTCATCCCCTTTTTGCATTTCTTCATCATAGGATTGAGGGTTGTGACTGAAGACTTGGCCTTAAGGCGCCAGGGAATTTTGTTCCTGCCTGGTAGCCGTTTTTCCTTTCTAAAGTGCTTTGCACCCCTGGTCCTTTATGTCCTTCTAGTGACTGTGTGCTAGCCCAATATCGGAGCCCCTTGTATCCGAGGTTTCCAATTAGGGAAATACCATGGGAGTTGTGATATTTCAAATTCTCTAATATGCGACCTTCGACATGACATCATCATTCCATGTGGCACTTCCTGAGTGGTGACAAGTGCCACCCTGAATTCCCCCATATGCCCCTCAAAATGCCAAAAATGCCTACCACGTGTCCTACCATACAACCATGTCATGCTGACGTCAAATACCATTGTAGCTTTATCGGAACCAATCATATGCTGCCCCGGGTCATGTCGTACTTCTATGTCATGCTAACACCAAATACCATTGTAGCTTTATCAAAACCAATCATATGCTACCACATGTCTTTATCAGAGCCAATCATATGCTGCCACGTGTATCTTATCATAACCAATTAGATGATGCCACATGTCCTACTTGAGAAGAGAGAAAAGGGCTCGTTCGCCTTTGGTTTTACGATGAAATCCTTTGTAAACCTTTATCGTCGTTCCCTAGTAATTTTAAACGCAATCGAGACTTTTACGATATCACAATTTTTAAAAGGTTTAAACTTAGGAGGTTGCAATCCTCCGCTCGTCGACCTTCTAAAGTGTTGATGCTTCGGCGTGTGATAACATGAAAATGACAGTATTAAAGAAAATACTTGTTTAAGACCTTGGCTAGACCCCTACTAGACACAACAAACATTTCACCAAACATATCACGAATATGTAATCTACAAGTGTAAATAACAATTCCGAGCATAGGGGTCTCATACTTATCTGAGATTCGCCATGAAGCATTGTTTCTTTATCACTTTAACTGTCATTCTGTCCATTAGGTCAGAGATACATTGTTCATTCATGTACAAGTAAGAACATTATGAGAGCCACACATAGTTATTGTCATAAAACATATACATAACTAGCATAATAGGGACATAATATCAATGAAATCACAACCACATAAACCACATATAATCCATCATAATACTCATATAAATACCAGGAGAAATAACATTTCATTAATGATACAAAATCCAAACTCGAGATGGGGCTTCCACGTCCCACCCGATTGTAGAATGACTGAGCCAAATCTCTCTTCAACGATTCATTCCCGTGCCATATTCCAAGCATGAATGTGGGATCTCATAGAACACATCAATCAAAAACCATCAATGGCTTCCATAGGTTATCTACATCAACCCATCAAACAATGATTCCACCTCACGATCAGACATGAAAAACCATCACCAGATCAGTGTCTATCCCATCCTTATAGGGCTCCAGAGCATTTGTTCCAACCCGGCTCCCAGGACTAGTAACTCAACCCATGATTGCTGCCAAACCCTACAACCTTTGTCCAACCAAGGCTTCCAAGACTAGTAAGTCAACCCACAACATTTTCCGGACTTCCAGAGTGTTTGTCCAAGCAGGGGTTTCAGGGCTAGTAACTCAACCCACAAGGGCTCCAAAGCATTTTTCCAACCAAATTCCATGAATAGTAACTCAACCCAAGCTGTTACAGGGCTTCAAAGTGTTTTTCCAACTAGGGCTTCTAGAACTAGTATGCATGAATTCGTCGCCATTCTCTGCCATAACCACATATTTCTATGTGTCTTCTAATAACAAATCAAAATTCTGCAATGATTTTGACTTGTAACAAAGATTGTTAACATCGACGCATATTATTCTCTCAAGTTTGGATCACAACAGTGATATTAGTGTTGACTAAAAAGAGAATATTCATTCCGTTTTTCGTATGCTTCCTTTCATGAAACCCTTCCACGCAAGCTCTTTCATTGCTTTGTCTACCCACACACTTTGGGGGACGTTGTGTGTATACAATAAATGTTTTTATTAGTTTTCCATGGAAATTGTGCATATAACTACAAGAGCAGAAATTACTAAATAAAGCACAAAACATAAATCCATTGTTAACTATGAAGTGACAAATTGGAAGAACTATATAGAAATCTAGTTAATACTAAATAAAGAACAAAGCAGAAATCCATTGGGAACTATGAAGTGACAAATTGGAAGCACTATATAGAAATCTAGTTAGAGTTGTGACGGGCAAAAATTAATAAATGAAGCATAAGGCAGAAATCGAATGGAAACCATGAAAACTAAGCATAGGCCAGAAATCTAGTCAAATCGTGAAGTGACAAAGTACACGACATAAAAATAATTATAATATTATTTTTTCTTGGAAAAATATAATTAGGACACATGTTTATAAATGAGAATAAGGGTAATTATTGTGGGTATTTTTATTAAATAATTTAATATTCTATATAAAGTTTAATGTTACACTATTAAATGTTTTATTATTGAATGTAAAGTGTGTTAGAACTCTGTGAGTAGTCTAAAATTTTGTTTTATTTATTTATTATAATTTAGTTGTTATAATTTTTTTTGTTAAGTTTCGTATTGGAAAGGCTAAAAATAACATTTAAATAGAGTGGGTAAGTGAACACGTACTTTAATATCTAGAAGTGTCTTAAAAGTGAATCCAATCATTTTTAACACATACTTTAAACATAAAATATAAAACTATTATATAACTAGATATGATATTGTTAATTTAAAATTATTTTTAAAATCTAATATTTTAAAAATTAAAATTATATTTGAAAAAATAAATTGAATTATATTTAAAAAAATTTAAATTTTTAACTATATAAATTTTTTTAATGAGTCGAAGATTAATTTTTTTTCATATGAATGGAAGATCAATAATTTCATAAATTTATTTATTTTAATAAAAAAATTACAGTAATTTAATTGATTAATTATATTTTTTTATTTTTTATTATTTTAGTTAAAATTGAAATTGAATAAATAAAAATTTATAACTTATTCATTTTATTATTTAAGTTGTAATTTTGATAATATATATTAAACTAAAAATCATGTATCACATTTTATTAATAGTTTTAAAATATTATAAATTCAACATTTTCATATTTTAAAATAAAGTTTTTTTAAAAATCTAACTAAATAATAGAATTTAATATAGTTTTAAAATATTATAAATTCAATATTTTCATATTTAAAATAAAATTGTTTAAAAAATATAACTAAATAATGGAAACTAATTTGCATCCATCACAAACCCGGATGCGGGTGTTAATGCTGCGCATTTATGAGGGTTCATTCATTGCAGGCAGTTGTCCCTGCACCTGGCTCACGGACGAGGATTGCATATCTCAATGGCATGCGATATCAATTGGACAGAGGACGGAATTATGGTCGCACAGATCGTCTTCAATGCGCGCTTGGTTCGAGAGTTTACGCTCGATGTTTTATTCATGGCCTGGTGTCTGGTTCACGCCATTGCCCTCGGCTCTTTTCACCTCCGCCTGATTTTCTTCCCGCACCCCTGTTTCGTTCAGGTAGTCTAGAAGCACGCTTGGGTTTTAAGTCTTGCCTGGTTCGTCTGTGCTCAGTCCTTCCCTCTTCAGCTCTGCCATTTTCCCTTACTTGGTTGCTCAGATAATTCGAAGATGCCTCGCCATCGAGGAGTCTCTCGCCGTGGAGGAAATACTGGTAATAGAGGCAGGGCCTCTCATTCTGCTCCTCAGAACATAATCCCTATTGCTTCTGCCTCCCCGTCCTCTCCGCCCTCCGGCCATGCTAGACCTCTCCCGCACAACTCCTTTCAAACAACCCGCTTCACCTTCCATAGCAGGCTCAACAGGCCAGTGTTGTCAGCCAGTATCACTGTTATTCTTGCTGAGGAGGAGGATAAACCCAGCAGCTCGGCCCACACCACCACCTCTTAGTCTCAGGATGACAGTGCCCTTCAGGGGGAGATGGCTGGGGTCGTGTTTAATGAAGACAACATGCAGGAAGACGACACTGTTCCTGAGGCACCTCAACCTTCGGCAGAATCGAGTCAGTGTGAGGTGCTTGCTTGCGGGCCGGTTCATTGTCCAGGTAGCATCTTGAATCTGGTAATTCCTCCAAATGGTGGTATCGAGGTGATTGCAGACAATGAATTCGTCACTTGGATTGCCTCGTCCAGCCAGGTGGACAAGGATGCGCCCGACTCTCCGCAACATGTCGAATGATGCTGGTTCATTACCTACGGGTGGCACTCTTGCCTCTGCTCTATTTTATTTTGTGTTATGTGTCTATGTTTTGGGTCTCTGGTTACAGGCTTGGTCTCAGTTCTTGTCTTGTATCGGTGCGAGCCAACTTGATCTGATGTGCAGCAACAATTCTTGGCTCGGCAAGCTTTGTTTTGGCCTCAATTTTGTCCATGGCGGGTATGATAGAATGTTTACCAGTAAAGCCATTGTAGGCGATAGTAATGCTGTGTTAGACTCAGAACAGGATTATTTTTTTGTATGTCAGGGTCTAACAAATCATGTTTTGAAGTCTCTTAATCCTGAAAGGGCAGATAGCAGGATCTGTATGTCTCAGAATCTCTGGCTGAGGGCTGCCTTCTGCCCCCTCTGAGGTCTCGACCTCCATGTACATATTTTTCTCTTTTTAATAGAATTAGTCTTTACGCAGAATTTTTTTTTTTTTTGCATCCATCACAATGACATTTTATTTAACCAAAAATAAAAATTAATTAACATAATAGGGTGGTGATGATGATGATAATTAATGCTTACTAAGACCAATGTGGTTTATCCAACTTTAAGAAAGCAAGAGATTAACTGGTGCTCTTTAATATTTTATTTCTATGATAAAAAATAAGAGAAAGTATCTCTCCAAGATCACTATAGTTTTGGTGACTTAACAATTCAAGGAGGTTGGTAGTGTGGCAAATGTTTTGGAAATGAAAAGCGGATGTGAGTAAGAGTTAGATAATCTAAGAGAAGATGTTTTTCATCTTCAACCCTCTTAGTATTGCAAAGGTGACAAATTCTTTTGTCCCAGGGTGTTTTGGGAATAGACCAGTCCCCAATTTCACTTAGAAGCTCATGAGATAATTCTTATCTTTGCAATGTTCACCAATGCCCTATTTCACTTAGAATCTCATGAGAATTAGTTGTTTGTTCAAAGACAAATAATTTTGGTTAGCAAAGGTGGGGTTGATCACCTCCTTATAATACCTTAGCTTCATTTTTCCCTCTAGCTCCTTATCATCCCACAATTTATCCTTAAATTTGGAGGTAATAGTATTTTTAATACTATCTCTATTCCCGAAGATAATCTCCTCTTGTAGGCCCCAGTGGTCGAAACAATGTAAACTTTGAAACAGGAACTATAAACTCAAAACAGGAAATCTGGCCCAAAAACCCCAAAAAAACATCAAAAACAGTGCTAAAAACTAAAAGTGCGTATACTGGAACGATGTTTTTATTTTTTAGGCGTAAATTTTGAACATGTTTTAAAAATGGCAGTGAATACAAAATTTACTATGAATTTTTTGTGCAAATAATAGCTTCAAAATGAAAGTAATGATACTGGAATAATGATTTTTTTTTTAGGGTCAATTTTCAAAATTTTTAAAAAATGCTAATAAAACCAAATTTTTATGTCTCAAACAAATTTATTTATGAGGAAAAAACGCATTAATGTTTTTGGTAGAATATCATTTTTCTTTCCTAAGTATAAATTTAACATGTTTTCAACCATAACATGCTAGATACAAAAGAAATTGAAAAATTTTCAACTATAAAATTAAGAAACCATGACATTATGAAAAAATTACATCACTAAATGAATTCAAAAATCTTTATTTGTATACTAAATAAAACATACATTATATCTCTAATTTGATATTGCATTGTAGATATTTAAACAATAAAATTTATCATACTTAAGACATATAATCCAACAACACAAAAATGATTCATAACTTCTCATTTAACACCATATGGAAAACATTAATTTTATTTGAAGATACGATGAATACATTAGTTATATAAATTGTCTTAAACAATTATTCAAAATCACTCATATTTTCTTGCACACCATCAAAATTCACATCTTCAGATGAGTGACTGGATGCTGACGAAGATGTTCCATATTCTTCTCTTTCATCAACTAGTGCCCCATCTGAGTCCACATGCATCCCGAACATTCCAGGTTTCAAAATTCTTCTAGATCTACGATTGGTTTCAGCAGACTCCCATGTCAACACAGTTCCTTCTGGTAACAACCTTTTCAGAATCTTTATCGTCTTGAAGCAAAGAGTTCCTCTCTTTGTTAAATTGAAGTCATAAACAAGTATGTCAACATCCTCCAATTGTAATATGTCTGTGCAACGGTGATTTATATTTGTACCCTTTCTTTTTCTTTTCCCACCATTTTTTTTGTCAACTACCTTCTCTGGCTTATACACACCATTGAATGGGTGTGTATTTGTGGCATACCAATGTACTTCAACACCTGTAACATCCTCATTTTTTGTAAAGACCTTTATAACTTTAGCAACCCAAAATGGATAGCCATTGGGATCTCCATCTGCTAGCACTGCAATCATGCAACCCTCCTTAATATCCTGTAGTAAACCCCTATAAAGGTCTTCCATGGCTTCACGTTGTGCACGAGATCTTCTGGAACCAATATACATCTCTCTTTCCGTTGCCTGTGAAGAATTAATAATACCTTGACTTTGTTGTTGTTCAACAATGTTTACTTCCTCATGTTCATTCAACACATTTTGTGGCCAACGAAATGGATTTTTCAAGGGTATATCTTCATTTGTTGTTGTTGAAATGATATCACTTTGATTATTGAAAAATGACTCCCACCAAACTGAATCAACAATGTCAAAGTACTCATATGTATATCTAATACATTTTTTAATTTCTTCTAGGAAATCAGAATAATTTATATGTCTATTCTGTCTGCGTGCATTCTGAACTTCACCAACTGATTGTAATAACAATATTTTTGATGCAAATATTGGAAAATCTGGAATGAACTTCAAAAATTGCAAACCTGATGACGGTGCCCATTCTGTAGTAGTTGAAAACTTATTGCGCCATATTAGTGTTTTCCCATCAATTTTTTTGATACGAAATTGATGTTGGAAGCTAATGTCATTAAGTTGTTCAATGCATTTCCCCTCACCATATGATCCCAGAATAAACCTTCATATGTCAACAGTTTCTTCCAACACATCAAACGTAGGCTCTAGCATGTATGATTTCTTAATACATTCAATTAGTGATGGCAAGCTCCCAACTTCCTTCCTCCTCAATGTGACTGAAAAACGACTGAACATCTGATCAATATGGTCATCAGTGTGCCCAACAAGAAGGAAACCAACCTTTACCTTTTGAAAAATTCTCAATTCAACAAGCATGTTTAGATATCCAAAAACAACCTGATTTTTGTTTTCACGGCAAGTGTTGTGCAATTATAGATACAAAACTTCAGGAAGATTACCAGACCAATGAGAAATCACATCATGAATTATGGTTATGGTCAGATTTGCATCATTATGAATATTTGGAGCTGTGAAGTACACCCTTGGCAACATTTTCCCATTGAAGATCATACAAGCGACCAAGTGAAACTGAATAAAATTTTCCTCTTGTCAATTTTTGGGTGTGCGAACAAAATGTGGTAAAAGTGTTTTCTTCTGGTCCATACCATCAATTATAAAACCCAAATATTTATTTGGATTATCATAACACTTCTTTCGATGCTTGTACAACTTCTTCCTTTCATTTGTTTGTTGTTCGTGATGCTCCTGAAGTTCTTTGACAATTAAATCTACACAACATAAAAGAAATTCATTAAGAAATACGTTTTCATAGTTGATGACTATACAATTTTAAAAGTTAAAGTAATGAACGCTTACCTCTTTCTGAGCCTTCACATTTGTCCCTTTTTGATTTAAGAGAAGCACATGTACTGCAAATCCCCATCCTTGTCTTCTTAGGAATACAGACATTATTGAATTCTTTCTTCCATATCTTCACAAAATATTGATATGTAATAAATTGGCCATGTCCCTCAACACCTTCTGCATATTCTTTGTATAAGTTGTAGATTTCTCACATTGAAAAATTATGTAGAATATGTATTGTCTCTCTATTTGGCATACACTCTCCATGCTTTGAAAAGAAATCTTTCATCCATGACATTGCAGTGTTTGATAATGGCCCAAACTGTTTTTTATGACGTACTTCTGAATAAAATGTGGGATCATTTTCCAAATTTTCTTGAATTCTCGAGAGACGAAACTTCCCAATCGAATGAAACATTTTGAAAGCTTTTCTACACAATAATAAATTCCTAATATGATAATCATAACCCGACAATGTAGATTGCATGCATCCAACTAAATATGAATTTTGCATGCCTTTATTCATTGACAAATATTTGTTCCTACTTTCTAATGCATATGTGAAATCCATATGTTTCAAGCAATTTTTTTGGCAACATTCACTTGAAATGAGAGCACTGACAGAACTTCTTCTCGTCAAATATTCTGCTCTACCCCTTGTATAACTAGAACAGCTTGCATTTATACGAAAAGGTCTGCTCCTACTCCTCGATACAATATTTCTTGGCAACATCTCCATCATTGGATCATCATTTTTATAAGGATTTTCATCATCATTAAGAGGAATGTTATCCACACTATGATCAGCTCTACTTTTCAGATATTGACTTAGAGGATACTCTTCATCTTCCCCTTCTTCAGTGCCACTGTCATAGTCTTTAGAATTCAGACTGAATGGAAAATTTGACTCAATGTTTAATGGATATTCTTCCTCATGTGCATTGTCAGTGCTACTCTCATAGTTCATAGAATTAGGACTACGTTGAAAATGAAACTGTTTACTTATTGAACATGCTACATCATGTCATTTGTCACTGCTACCTTTATAATCATTAGAATTAGGACTAACTGCATGATCTTGTCCTTCATCACTGCTGCTCTCATAGTCCTTAGAATTAGGACTAAGAGGACATTGTGACACTCCAATCTTTTGAAATTCATCATCCCGCGCTTCATCACTGCTGCTCTCATAGTCCTTAGAATTAGGACTAAGTGGACACTTTGACACTCCATACATTTTAAATTCATCACCATGCTCTTCATCACTGTTGCTCTCATAGTCCTTAGAATTAGGACTAAGTGGACACTTTGACACTCCATTCTTTTGAAATTCATTACCACGCTCTTCATCACTGCTACTCTCATAGTCCTTAGAGTTAGGACTAAGTGGACACTTTGACACTCCATTCTTTTGAAATTCATCACCATGCTCTTCATCACTGCTTCTCTCATAGTCCTTAGAATTAGGACTAAGTGGACACTTTGACACTCCATTCTTTTGAAATTCATCACCACGCGCTTCATCACTACTTCTCTCATAGTCCTTAGAATTAGGACTAAGTGGACATTTTGACACTCCATACTTTTGAAATTCATCACCACGCTCTTCATCACTGCTGCTCTCATAGTCCTTAGAATTAGGACTAAGTGGACACTTTGACACTCCATTCTTTTGAAATTCATCACCACGCTCTTCATCACTGTTGCTCTCATAGTCCTTAGAATTAGTACTAAGTGGACATCGTGACACTCCATTCTTTTGAAATTCGCCATCATGCACTTCAAAACTGTTGCTCTCATAGTCCTCAGAATTAGGACTAAGTGGACACCGTGACACTCCATTCTTTTGAACTTCACCATCATGCACTTCAAAACTGCTGCTCTCATAGTCCTCAGAATTAGGACTAAAATGACACCGTGACACTCCATTCTTTTGAACTTCACCATCATGCTCTTCAAAACTTCTACTCTCATAGTCCTCAGAATTAGGACTAAGTGGACATCGTGACACTCCATTCATTTGAACTTCACCATCATGATTTTCATCACCGCTGCTTTCATAGTCCTTAGAATTAGGACTAAGTGGAATCTGTGACTCTTTATTAATTTGAAATTCTCCATCCCCTCTTTCATCAGTGCTGCTCTCATAGTCTTTAGAATGGGGACTAAGTGGAAGAATTGACTTTCTATTCATAGTGGAAGAATTCTCGCTTTATTCATCAATATGAATAGAGTTGTTACGCGATGAAGATGTTGATGGTGTATAAATCGAAACTTCACTATCAGAACAATTCATCCCTTTCAAATAGGAGATGTTGAATGATACAAATGGAGTCTCCTAAGGATATTATATAGCTTAAAGAATGAAATATTCCCTCCAAAATTATTCCCTCCAAAAAGTTTCGCGAAAATATTTCCCTCCAAAATTTTTTGCGAAATAATTTCCCTCCAAAATTTTTTGCGAAATAATTTCCCTCCAAAAGTTTGTTAGATTTATTTACCTTCATTAATTTATTCTACAATTTATTGAAAAACGCAAACTAAATTTTTTTATGAAATAAATCACTAAAATTAAAATTGTAAACTACAACTTGTACATTAATTATTGTAATAGTTAAAGTATATAATATTTACTAACAACTGATTTTTTTTTAATTTTTATAATATATTCTAAAACAAATTAATCCCACATTCAATCCGTTGTAGAACAATTCTACAATATTCGCTCTATAATATTTTAAAACAAATTATGCCACATTAATCGTACGTAAAAACATATTCGTAATTTCACTTGTATATTAAATTTCATTATCACTATTACTCATGTCACATCCAGGTTTTCTGAGGTTCGTTGAAAGACTCGTGAATTTGTGGAGCAGCTGTATTGTTATCAACAACATATTGAACAAAGATTTCTCGCAATTGAAAGGTAAGTTCAATTTTTTTCCTTCAAAATTTTCATATTAAATTAATTTAATGAAGAAGATTTTTTTTTTTAATTAATAATTGTTTTGAGCATGGTGGGCCCGATGAAACTCAATCGCCCAATAACTGTGGGTAGGCCGTCATCGTGCCCCCCATGTCCCACGCCACCCTCCCTCAACCCATGCGCCCTCCTCCCCCACCTCTCAGCCTCCCCCCAACCCATTACCGACCTCTCCCCCTCACCCATGCCCTTTTCACCTTCCTACCCAACCCATGCGCCCCCCCCCAACTCCCCTCCCTTACCTCCCGCACCCCCTAACTCCCACGCCCCTCGCCCAACCCAATCCCCGACCCACGCCCCCCCTAACACCCCTACCCCCCCCACCCCTAACTCCCCTACCCCACCCCCCCTGTGGATCCCCCCGCCCAACCCCACTACCCCCCCCCCTGGCCCATGGCCGGCCCCCTCCCCCTAACCCCCCTGCCCACAACCCCCCAATCCTCCCTAACCCCCCTAACCCCGCCCCCCCCCCCGGCCCATGGGCCCCCCCTCGTGGGACGGCCCGCCCCACCCCCCCCGGCCCACGGCCCTGCCTCGTGGGACGACGCCCCCCCCCCCCCCCCAAACCCCCCTACCCCCCCTTACCCCCCTACCCACCCCAGCCCACGGCCCGGTCCCCCCACGACCCCCCCCCCCCCCCCCCCCCCCCACCCCAACTCCCCTACCCCCCACTCCTGGCCCACGGCACCCCCACCCCACCCCTCGACACCCCACCCCCCCCCCCTCCCCGCCCACGGCCCCCACCCCCTCCCCACAACTCCCCTCCCCATCTCACATTGCCCACGCGGCCCTCCGCCCCGCCGGTCGGGCTGGGCGGAGGGCCGCGCGGGTGGCGCGGCCGAGGACAGCGCCACGGAATCGACCCCCCGCCAGTCGGGTGGTGGGAGATGGGGAGGGGAGCGGCGGGGGGGGGGGTTGGGGGGGCCATGGTAGGGGGGGGTGGGGGGCAGGGGGAGGGGGTGGGGTGGGGGGTAGGGGAGTTAAGGGTGTGGGGGCCGTGTGCCGGGGGGGGCGTGGTGGGTGTAGGGGAGTTAGGGGGGGTCCGTGGGGGGTGTAGGGGAGTTAGTGGGGGGAGTTAAGGGGGGGGGGTAGGGGAGTTGGGGGAAGGGGGCCGTGGGCGAGGGGGGGGGGGGGGTGGGGGCATGGGCCGGGGGGGGTGTAGGGGAGTTAGTGGGGCTATTGGGGGGGTGTAGGGGAGTTAGGGTGGGGGGGGCGTGGGGGGGTAGGGGAGTTGGGGGGGGCCTGTCGGGGGGAGGCTGGGTAGGGGTGTTAGGGGGGGGCGTGGGCTGGGGGGGTAGGGGTGTTAGGGGGGGTGGGGTAGGGGAGTTAGGGGAGGGGGGGCGTGGGCCGGGAGAGGGGGGGTAACGAGGATTGGGTTGGGCGGGGGGCGTGGGAGTTAGGGGGTGGGGAGGGAAGAGAGGGGAGTTGGGGAGGGGGTGCGCATGGGTTGGGCAGGAAGGTGAAGAGGGCATGGATGAGGGGGAGAGGTCGGTAATGGGTTGGGGGGAGGCTGAGAGGTGGGGGGGGGGGAAGGGCGGATGGGTTGAGGGAGGGTGGCATGGGACATGGGGGTAGAGGGGGGTGGCATGGGTAGGGGGACAGGTCGGTTGGGTAGGGGGTTGTGGGGGGCGCATGGGTAGGGGGGTAGGGGGCTCGCCCTCACTTGCCCAGCAGTCCACTTAGCTTCGTCGTCCCTCACTCGAGCTCCCGCCCGCCCATCGACCTGCCCGCCCACCCGTTAGAGGTGGCTGGGCCATTTTGATTATACAAATAACAAATTTATGGTATATTTTCATTGTTAATTTAAGTTAATATGCTTTTTTTTATTTACTAATTTATGTGTTTTTATTTTTTAAGAAAATGGCATCAAGGAAAATTTTTGTGAATCTTTCTAGACCAAAGACTCTTAAAGGTGCATCTTCGAAAAACATTGGTGAACGAACTCCACCTGAGCTGAGGCTACAAATCATTCAAGTGCCTTAAGTGATAAGAAGATAATTTCAGACTGGAAAACTTCAAAAGAGTTGAAATTTCCATCAAGAGCCCGGTATGTGAAAGAAAGAGAGAGCACAAATGTGAATATATATCTATATATTGATATACCCCATAATAATGAAAATTTGGAGGTGATGGGAAGAGTCATAGATATGTGTTCGGTACCGAACACTGAAGTTGTTTATGTACTTAAAAAAGCTCCCAAGTCACATGAAAGGATTAAATACTGACTATCATATTCATTATATGACACGAGAGAGGTATCTACAAAGTTGTGTAAACAAATCGTAAATGAGATAACACAAAACATCGTAAGTATTGTTATTTGTATTTTTATCTTGCGTTCTTGAAAGTGTCTCGCTAAATTTTTTTAATTTTGTTTTTATTGACATATGATATTTTGTTTGGAAGAATTTTGTTGAAAGTTGTTCAATTAGGTTGGGAGGCATTCATTTCATAGAGCATGATATCATGAAAGTTGTCAGCCATTTTTACTCAGTGTCAGAAGAAGATATGGAAAACATGGAAAATGTAGTAATTGATGATGCTACAAAACTACATCCAAAGAATCAGAAAAAAAGGTCTCTGGTGGATAAATCTAGCAAGGGTAAACAAGTTACTTTTGAGGACGATGAAGTTGAAATTGACAGTGAAGCATATGTTGCCATTACTGAAGATGACATTGGAACTGAGGAAAGTCGTAAAAGACCAAAAGTAACAATGCCCAAGAATAAATTTGTTGAGAATGTTATGATGAAGAAAAGTAGAGTTGAAGATCTTGAAGTAGTCATTACCAGCAGTCAAGAACCTAGTGAAACTTCAAAAGAAAGCAGAGAAATCATTACACCAGGAGCTGATTTAGATGATGGCATTATCAAAACAAAACAAAATGCCATTCGACAAAACTTGACAAAAAGAAACTGAATTGATGGTGGTCATACATTTCAGGTAAATGTCAGACAAACCTATAAGGCAAGTGAAGGACAATGCCAATATCAAGTCAGAAAGCCACATCTTCTGCATGTTCACAACTTGAAGACATTGATCAGTTACAATCCATATGCTCATGTGGTTAGTTATGTGCTTCTTGTTGATCCACTTCAAGTTCCCAACAAAGAAGCATTTGATAAGTCAAAATGTTTTGAATACAATTATTACGTGCTTGGGGGGAACTATTCTGTAGAAGCTCAAAGACAATTGATGGAGGAATATCCTAATAACCCACGTTTTGAAACAATGAAATGTATCATTTATGCTGGTTTAAATAAAACAGAAGCAAAGTTAGTGGCATGGGACCGTAATTCAGATAATGAATATAGGATGTCTATGACTTTCATCCAAAGGGTTAGATTTATTCATAGTGAATTTCAAGAAAAATGTGGTGGGGATAGGATACATGTTACTGCAGATTTCCGAAAGGAATGTTGTATGGAAATAGGCTATCAAATTGAAGAGAAAACCAATTCAAAAGGTGGAAAAGACAACAGACATAGTGATTTATTCAAAGGTGTTGATAACATTTTCCAATTGGCACTTAGAACTGGAGATGTTTGGAAGTTGATTGATGAGATTTTTAGCATGTGGGAAGACATTGGCATTAAAAACCATAGGGTCAAAAAGTCTAAGCCATTGATATGTAGCAACAGTAAATCAGCTCCTGAACTGAAGCAACTTCCAGGCGATATGACCATCACGCCTTGGAGGGTGATGCAAGGAGTGAAAGATGAAAAAATTGTCAAAACAATATTATCTCGTGTGAGGTCAGGGGAATTATCATTGGAAGAAATGTCTGAAGAAGTTCAAAAGTAAGTTTGCTGAATTATTTTTATTTATTTCTAGGATTATAGTTATCTTTTAAATAAAACATGTTGTTCTTGGTAGTATTTGTTATACATATCATTATATTAAATTTTTGTTACTTTATCTATGCAGTCACAAAGTTTACATGAAAATTCAGGAACAAATGGTTAGATCGTTGAATGAAGATAGCTGGGATGATGTTGTACGCAACTATCCAGATTCAAGTTCTACATCAACATCAAAAGCTTTTTATCTTGCATTTAAAAAGGTATCTTGATTTATACATTCAGTTTTATTCATCTGTGTACTATTTTTAATTTAAAACTTACACATATATTTGTTTATTTGATAAAAGATGAGGAAGGAAGATAATGGAGCACCAGACAGTTTCAAGACTTTTATTGAAAAAATAAAGATTGAAAGACTGAGGAAGCAACGTATTAAGAATGTTGAACTTGATCCAACTCTTAATCATTTCATTTGGAATGGGCTAGACACTATTCAATATCAAGTAATACAAGGCAACTGTGAAGACATTGCTAAACTCATATCAAAAAGGGATTATGCCCTAGTTATTGCAGATTATCCCCATGGTTTCAATATTCCAAACATTTACTATGATAGTGACCCTTATACTTATCAAGCTTTTAATCAAGTGGTTGCGGGATTTGTAGAAGTGACGTTATCACCATTATGGAGATTTGTGACATCTCATTCAGACACACAATTGGCAATGATATTGTCAAGCTTCAAGGGGAAAACAAATTCAAGGAAGTAGCTTACATGGTAAGACATTTAAAAGGTGTATTTGATTAATGTTGAAAAATTCATTTATGTACAAGTTAACTGAACTTTTACTATTTCATGTTACAGGCAAAAGTCAAATCTTCTTAACAATGAAGATCAACAATTTATAAATGATTGTGAGTTCATTCATATTGATAGTTGGGCAAAAGATGATAGCCCTATGTCTATGATTTTTAATCGGGTGGACGAAAAGAGTCATAGCCAAATACTGACTTATGATGTTGTTGTGAAAAAACTAACATATGAAGACAAAGAAACGAAAGGAGAGATAGTTAACATTTATCAAAAACCACAATTATTGATTAACTATCTTATAGACATATGTTCAAATGAAGGAGATTGAGTTCTGGATTTATTTTCTGGCTCAGGTAGGTTTTTCTATATGGAATTGAATTTCAATATGTTCTTTTTTTAATTAATATGTGACTGTACTAATTTACTTCATTATTTTTTTTGTGCTTGATAATTAGGTACAACACTAGCATGCTGCCTTCAAAAAGGAAGAAATTGCACTGCAATTGAGAAAGATCCATTACAATGCAATTTCATTTAGCAAAGAATTAATGCTCTTCAATTTCTTCCAGATGCAATGCAAGAAATTGGGTTGAAGAAAGGGGACTTTAGTGAATCACGTGTGGCAAAAAAGGCAAAGGAACCCCAACCACCATTACATGGTATGTTTGGAAAGACATACATTGGGAGATTCGTAGACATCAAAGACCCATTAAAAGAGGAAAATGCGCAAAATGAAGCAGAAAATATTGTGGAAGAAGATAATGATGAAACTCTAGAGGACGAAGAGTTTGGATTACGTCACATTGTTGATTAAATTTAAGTTATTCTTGGAAATCAAGTTTTGCAATGTTTTGACTCTGACATTTTATGAAAAGAATAATCAATCAATTAAAGTTGTTATGTGTTCAATATTTGTAATTTGTGATTTTCGCATTGATTTTTAAGTTAATTATTATTTTTTGAAAAAAAAAAGTGATTATTATTATTTTTTGACATGAAATTCATTAAAAAACTATTATTTGACCATTTTTAGTTAAAATTTTTGTATAAAAATTGTGATTTTGACATGTTAATTCTAGCAAAAAATTATCAAAACATGTAGTTTTTTTGTTATTTTTATGTCCATTGTTAAAAAATATTGTTTTTTAGAAACAATTATTTCATGTGGATTGAGAAATTAATTAAGGATGTATAAATATGTAGATTATCTAAAATTCAAACTATCGACTTTCTAATTTAAAAATGCAAAACAATAAAAACCCCACTAAAAAAAAAAATTAAAATTAAAATAGAAAACAAGAAAATATGAAGAAAACGACCATTTCAAAAACTATCAAATTTAGAAAATAATTATTTACATTTCATACACTAGAAAATTTAAAGTCAAAAAATAGGTCTTTTAAAAAAAGGGTGTGATGCAGAATACTCACTTTTTTTAAATCAGCATGAAAATCACTACCATTCTAAAATGTAATGCTCATGAAAAAAATTAAAGTTCAAAAAACTATGTTCTAAAAAAAACATGTGTGTTCTGCATCACCCCTTTTCAAAATCAGGTCATTTTTTTGCTATCTCTACGAAATGGGTAACAATATCAGTTCCTGTTTCAAAGTTTACATTGTTTCGAGCCAAGATTAGGCATCCTTATGCCATCCACATTTGAGATAAAGCTGAGTGTTTCGGCTAGAGTTAAAAATAATTTTGGGAAACCTCTTGAGTTCCATGTTGTAAAGCTTCTTCTTATACCTCAAATACCTAAATATAACCCAAGCTATTGAAGAGATTTGTTGGCGACACGAGCGTCATCTGGTCTCACGGCCAGGAAGAGCTGGATCTATTTTTCCAACATGTCAACAATCAATCCCCATTCATTAAGTTCACTATGGAACATGAAGTTAATGAATGTCTGCCTTTCCTTGATGTTCTCATTTCTAAGAATGAAGACGGTTCTTTCTCCCACCAAGTGTTTAGGAAGGAAACCCATACAGAGCAGTATCTTCATGCCAATTCCCATCATTTCCTTGCTCAAAGGATGGGTGTCCTCAACACGCTTGTGACTCGTGCGCTAAGGATTTTTTACGAAAAGAACCTTAAGAAAGAGAAAGACCATCTTCTTAACGTGTTTGTTAATAATGGTCATAGTAGGCACCAAGGCCTGAAAGCTTTCCTAAAAGACAAAAAAGGTCCCAGAGTTAAGAAAGACCATAAGGATAGGGTATTAGGGGTTTAACTCCCGTTCATCCAAGGAACCACTGATAAGATTGCGAGGATCCTTAAGAAGCATGATTTTCCCCTTGCCTTTAGACCCCTTAACACCATACGTAACTCCCTTAGGTCAGTAAAAGACCCTATTAACCCCAAGTACATGAAAGGTGTCTACGTTATTCCTTGTTCTTGTGGGACCCCCTACATTGGTGAGACAAGGCACTCCATTAATCAAAGGATTCACAAGCACTCAACTGACATAAAACATGGGAGGATCAGTTCTTCCACCTTGGCAGAACACGTAGAAAAGACTAAACATCACATATGTATTGAGGAGGCATGTGTTATTGCCAAGATTGCCCCTTTTCATCACTAGAAATTTAGGGAGGCCATTGAAATTGAAAAGAGGCCAAGTAATCTCAATAGGGATGATGGCTAGAAAATTAGCAGCTACTGGATCCCTGCCCTTTCTTCTTAGCTCGCCTCTGGTCCCCGCCCCTTATGTTGTCCTTTAGTAAGTTCGTCTCCATTCTTTGCTTTCTCAAGGTTTTTTAGTAATCTTATTTAATTTTTCTAGTTCCCTTCTAGGTTGGAAATAAGAGTATATTGGTTCCATTTTATTATGTATTATAATTCCTTTTTAATTAATTTAATTATTATTATTTATTTATAATAACTATTATTATTATTGTTTAGTTAACATTATAACTATTATTTATTATTATTATCTAGTTAATTTCATTACTATTATAATACTAATAGCTATTTTTCAATAACTATGAATAATTATCAATAATATTTCTCTTAAGGGTTATAATTAGACAGATTAGATTATTTAACTAACTACATTAGCTAATCTTCTAATAAATCATTTAGTCCAAATACTATTAATATTACAATAATGAAAATTTATGCCTTTAAATAAGATGAGTTAATTGATGATGATGATGATGATGGTAGTTAACGTCCACTGAGACCAAATTGGTCTATCGGACCTACAATTTTCTTAATTTTTACTTGTCTGGCTCCTCGTCTTTCTTGGCGAGATTGGTGTTGTAGCTTTCTTTCTTTTCTCTACGGTCTTCCAACTTCCTTTGTCTTGCATCTCCTTCGTCTCTTCTGGTTCTTGGGACATTGGTGTCATAGCTTCACGATCTATAGTCGGAGAAGTTTGGTTTAGGAGATCTGCTTTGGTATTCAAATCCTCATCACTGTTGATTTGTTGGGGCGGGCTTTCTCCTTGCTTGCTTTGAGAGTTGTTATTATCTTATTAAAAGCCAAATTAGTTATTCTTTTAATAAACCTTTACTACTTATTCATTGATAATATTAAGGGTTATTGTTAAATAAATTGGGTTATTTAACTAAATAAGTTAGCTATTCTTCTAACAAATTATTTATTACATATACTTTTGATATTATGGTATTAATATTTGAGCCTTTAAATAAAATAAAATTAATTATGAATATTAACTTAACTAAATAAGTTAGTTATTTTTCTAACAAATTATTATTTGATTTATTCCATATACTTTCAATAATATAATATTAATATTTAAGTCTTAAAATAAAACGAAATTAATTATAAATATTATCTTAACTAGTAATAATATATTCTTTCTCCTAAGGGTTAGTAGTTGAAATGATTTAAGTTATAATAAACCTTTATTATTTATATTCTATTAAAACTTTTTATCTATATACAATTAATAACTAAATACAATTCATTGATAATATTAATAGTAAAATAACTAACTTATAAATTATCTAAACTAATTCTCCCTATCCCTATCTCTTTCCCTTGGTCGAATCAAGTCAAATATAGCCATTGCCTCTATCCTTTGGTTCAATGAAGTCAAATATAGTTGTTGGATGATCTTCTCTTTCTCTATTTAACATGTAGTGATAATCTAGTTCACGTTGACAAATAATTAATAATGTTGGATGATCTTCTCTTTCTCTATTTAACATGTAGTGATAATCTAGTTCACGTTGACAAATAATTAATAATGTGATTTACGACAAAAAAACCCATCATATATTTGTTATAGATCAAAAACCTCAATTCTATAACTATATTTTGAATAAGAAAAACACTAATTTCAAAAAAATAAAATTAATTTTTATAATTAATTAATTTATTAATCTATTACTGATCTCTCACAATCAACCCACACACCCGGCGACAATAAAAGAAAGAAGAGAACAAAAAGACCGACCTTATTACTCCATTTCAATTTAATTGAACTTATAACTTCGTTGGGTGGCCCGACTGGCCTCCGAGGCATCGAAATAAATATGATGCTGACGAACGTGCGGAATATTTATTTTTAAGGCATTAATAAACACAATTTGCAACGAGATATCTGATACGGCTGAAAATAATCAGCTTGCTAATAGGCTATAAATCTATATGCTAGCCTTTGAATTATTAGCTTGTGAAAATCCAGGCGCAGGTATATATAACTATTGGGCATTTATGAAGAGTTAGTTATTTGTTGCCGTAAAATAAAAGCCGTAAGATATATTTTTATGCTTTCCGATATATATCACATTGTCTTTACACAAAAATCTGTGTTGGATTATCCTTTTACACTGTTATTAACGGGGGTTCTGATATCACTTGAAACGGGGGTTTTGATACTACTTGTTGAGTCATGATTGCTGTTGGGGCTCTGATACTACTTGTTGGAGTCATGATTGCCATTGGATTATCCTTTTACACTTGATACCACTTGTTGGAGTCATGATTGCTGTTGGGGCTCTGATACCACTTGTTGGAGTCATGATTGCCATTGGATTATCCTTTTACACTGCCACAGCCATTAACGGGGAGCGCAACAATCCCCCCAATGCGAGCCAGGGTGTTTTGAACTTGAGACCTTTGGCTTTGATACCACTTGTTGGAATCATGATTGCTGTTACATCAAAACCCATTGGTGTTAGTAAACAGACACATCGCTAGATTTAAGCACATGCCACGAAACACACACCGAGCGTTACACGAAAACCCCCCACAGGGATTAGTAAACAGATGCATCGCTAGATTTAAGAGCGTTACACCAAAACCCACAGGGATTAGTAAAGCATCGCTAGATTTAAGCGCATGCCACGTGGGAAGTGTTGAATTATCCTTCTACACCACTATTAACAAGGATCCCAACATATTTTATAGCACATGGACAGATTGGTTATTTGTTGCCATAAACTTGCGACAATCCAACAGCAGGTATATACAACTGCTGGGCATTTATGACACATAAACAAGCTGGTTATTTGTTGCCGTAAGATACACTTCTATGTTTTCTTTGTTGCGGTAAGATACACTTCTATGCTTTCTCATATATATTTTATGACACATAGGCAAGACGGTTATTTGTTGCCATAAAATACACTTCTATGCTTTCTGATATATATGACAAGCTGGTTATTTGTTGCCGTAAGATACACTTCTATGCTTTCTGATATATATATATATATATAAATAAACTTCCAAACTTTAGAGTTCGAAGGCTTCCCAAATCTGTCGATAGGCATGCAATATTCTGACAAAGTAGTTATTAAACTTGTGGTTTTATAATGTCTGCTCAAGATCTCAGTGGAAAAGAATTGTCTGTGTTTTGGCTGATGCTGGAGCGTTTCCATGCGGCACAGACCACAGGGAGATCTGATCAAATAATCAGAGGCGCGTACCTGCAGTTTGGTCTGTACCTCACTGAAATGTTTAATAACTATTTTGTCAGGATCTTGCATGCCCATTGACAGATTTTGGAACCTTTCGAACTCCGGTCTGACCTGTGCAGATATTTTATGGAGCTATGCTTGGCTTCAATTGCAAGAATTACATTCGTGCAATTCATTGAGTCGAATTGGCAGTGGTTTTTTAACTTGCGATGGCTGTTTGACCAGCAGTAGACAAAACGTTTCGTTCCCACTATCTTTTTCACGCGGTAAGGCGTTTCTCTCTCCGATTCTGCGAATCATACATTATTCGCCGCCCTTTAGTTTGTTTTACGTTCGCCGGATACGTTCGAGGGTCGTCTATATCTGCACGCCTTCACCCGGTCCGGTAGGTATTGGGTGGGGCTTTGTATTCTGAGATCTCATGTCACGTTGGTCATATATGGATGTCTTCACACAGGATAATTCATTATCTTTTTTTTCGAAGGTTCTTTAATGTATGGATTTTTTTTGGATTCTTTTTGAATAGAAATTTATTTACAACGTTTTTTGAGTATGTGAAAATTAGGTCTATCTTCTATAATATAAATGTGTATAATATTTTATTATACACTTTTTTATCATTTTTCTATTTTACATCTTTGGAGTAACACAATCCAATAACTATTAATTTATTAATTATGTTTTAACCCACTCCAACTTAACCATCACTCTAAATCCATTTAATTATGTTTTAACCCACTCCAACTTAACCATCACTCTAAATCCATTTCATATATTCTTAGTTGTTACTCCAATTTAACCATCACCCTTAAATCCATCTTTTTCCGGGGAACTCTAAATCCATTTTATATATTCCTAGTTGTTCAAATCATCGTTAGTAGACTGTTTTTCTATTAACTTTGTCTTCTCATTATTATGCAAGTAATTTAATTGAAATGAATTGACTATTAAGCAAAACAAACTTTAATCATTTTAGGTGAATTTTTAAGAGTTATAAGAATAAATCCATCTTTTTCCGGGGAACTCTAAATCCATTTTATATATTCCTAGTTGTTCATTCATTTTTAAACCATGAAATCATCGTTAGTAGATTGTTTTTCTATTAACTTTGTCTTCTCATTATTATGCAAGTAATTTAATTGAAATGAATTGACTATTAAGGAAAACAAACTTTAATCATTTTAGGTGAATTTTTAAGAGTTCTAAGAATATTTTATTTGTATTAACTAGTTAATGCTAAAGATATTATTAAATGAAACTTTCATATTTTTGGTCTTCCATATTTTCCATATTTATAAGAGAGTTTCATATTAATTTTTTCTAATTTTAAAATGTATTAATGTATATGTATCGTTGAAATAAAGTTTATCTTTTACATATAGTATTGCATAAACAACCTCCAGGATTAGCTCATGTGGTCTATTTCTCATCATTAATGCACCTTGCTATTCACAAGCCACATGGTCAATTTACCTTGGAATACTGTTTCCATGTACATAGTTTTCATAGACCACATCCTATATAAAAAAAATTACCAGTATTAATGACTAAACTAATTCCTATTTGTTTATTTAAAAAAAAAATTATCTCCTCAATGATATACCTTTTGAAATCAAAACTTTTCTTAGCTTATTATGTCCAAATATATACCTATACATTCATATCCTATTTTATTATTCATATGATTTTTTCCTTCAAATTAATTTACTATTCCTAAATCTACATCTATATCGTCCTTCATATCACTTCCATTGTAACCTTGACTCATATCCTTGTACAACATGCTTTATGTGATTACTTTTTCTCTACATGCTATTGCATCTCAAATTTCTCCACATACTCTCACATCATAATATTTTGCATAAACATTATGTAGCTAATCTTTGAAATACAATTGATAGAAATTGTATATGATAAACTTGATTGATTATCTAAATTCTTAGTTCTTTTAATTTATTTAGGCTGTTTTAAACATATCTTCAACGAGGGTTCTTTGGAATGAAAATATTCTTCTTTTAACGAAGATAACGAAATCTTCAATTCGTGGTGTGTCATCATCTTAATGTATTATGATACAAGTATTCATCATGTTTTTGGAGTTATGGTAGGTTGTGACTTCCTAAAGGTAGTTTTTTCACTTAATATCATTATCCATGTGTCATGAGGTGAAGGAAAATTTGAGCACAACTTGCAAGTTCGAGTGGTTGGGGATTCAAAGCAATGACACTAATTTATTGGATGGAAATCCCACATAATATGCTAGGGAAAAATCATCATTGTCAGATATACACAACATTATTATTTCATATTATTTTAATCCAATGCACTTACACTATGCTTTCACAAACTACCTTAAAACCAACTACTACTACTACATATAAGTCACGCAAAATAATTGCATGTTCAATAGAAAATAAAACAACTATACTAGCAATTGCACCAAATGTTGCAAACAAAACGTTGTAAGGTGATAGTAAAGGAAATTGTAGCATAGAAGAAAGAAGTTCTTAATGGTCATTGTATCTTAAATTTTGTGAATAACATATTGGAAATGGTTTATCAATTGTTGTCACATTTTTATCCTTTGCTAGTGTTGAGTTTGGATAAAACTATTGTGAAAATTTTTGTTTCTTCTACACTCATCTCCAACAAAATAGAGTACTCATAACAAAAACCAAATTGGGCAAGATGGGTTCCTCTGTAACATGACCATAAATAATAAATGATTGTGGAAAACTAAACAATGACAATGTTGGCTACTCACAACCTTCTTCCCTTACCTGAACACCAGCAACAATGAATCGATAACCAAAATCAAAACTCATGATCATCAAAATTAATAAAAAATCACGATCAGCAAAACACGCTCCGACACCTGTGTAAATAAGACATATATTAAAAAATATAGAACAACTTTCAAATAAAAAAACTAAAGATAGATGTGGAGGATAAAGGAGACAAAATATTGTATTCACTTACTACTCCCTACACAAATACAAAGAATACAATTATGCTAACAAAAAGGGCATCCTTGCCTGATACCATCCTCATAGTGTCACAATATACTTACATAATGTTAATGCTTCATTTATAGCTATAAAGCAATGATTGTTGCAAGTAGCCATGTGTAAAAAAATTACAGTAACCAACATGGGGAGTTATATTGTTCTATTAATTGATCTTGGTTACAATTTTGGTATTCCACATGTTCTAGCCAACCATTTGTAACAAATCCATACCCCTTCTAACAAACTTCTTGTAAATATTTCATAACTGGTGTGATGGACACTACACAAAGGTTTGCCATTTTTAATATGTTATGAATGTAGGAAGAACCCTTCTCTTTGAATCCACCAAATATACTCAATAATAATAATAAATTTGGGTATTCACGTATTTTAAACATCACTGAAAATGTACTTCAAGTAGTTGTAGATACAGCCAAGGACCTAATATTGAATAGCACAATTGGTGGGAATTTGTATACGAAATTTCTGATTTTTATTAAAGGACTTTGCCCACAGATGTCCATACAAGCTTGGAACAACATACAGAGAACCCATGATTGACACATCTAGGCATGGTTTTTAGTATTCATCCCACATGACAAAGGAAGAAGAAAATGATGACACAAAATACATGACCATCAAATATAACATGGTTGAGTAGAAACACAAGGGTAAGTAATCCAAAAGACACTAGATTTCTTTGTATTAACTGTAGGCCAAAAACCCTTTGTCTCTTTCACTAAATTAATTCACATCGTTTGTAGAAAGTCTCGAACCCCCATAATGGTTCAAATCTTCATCTTTTGTATAAAATAATTAGAGCAGAGAATGGACACAAAAATTTATCACTGGGAAAATAACAATGTAAATTAATGTTTTCCTGAAGACTCTACAATCATCATTCGTAACGCAATTTTTTTTTGTGTGTTTTCCTCAGGCACTGTCACTCCCCTGGGACTACATTTTGTTCTCCAAGTTATTGGACATTGGGACGAAGTCTATATTTTCCTCCCAATCAATTGACAGTTTTCTAGAAGTGCCTCCAAGTAGTTGTCACCCTCGAGCTTGAATGTCCCAGAGATCCCATAGTTAGAAAATTCCATGGACTCCAGAGGAATGGCATGCCTCCAACCTTTAGGTTCAAAGAGAATCCATTTATATTTAAGGTACATCCACCTACAAGCGATAATGGATTTCCAAACAATTATGCATTGATCTTGGTAATTATGACTTACCAATAGAAATTCGATGCTCAACGTCCTCTGTTCTTCTTATTTTATAGGGTTGCCTTGTCCTCATTTCTCTTTGTGCACTTCCTTCTCCCCTTTGTCCTATTCCATTCAAATTCCTTTAATTTCCTCTTCTAATGCTTGGGTTTCAGTTTCTAGTTAGTTAGGGTTCCCTACAGGTAGTTAGAATCTTTCCTTAACCCTCACTTATATAAAGTTTATTTCATTTACAAATTGTGAACGTAGTAATGTGTTCATGACAACCTTAAGGTATTTGCATTTAATTATGATTTTATTTATGATATATCATAATTATGAATTTAATTATGACATATTCATACCATTGTGTGATATTCTAAGAAAGCACCTTTCATATTATTAAACCATTAACATTTGCAGTTGCAAACATTACAATATTATATAAATGCGAATATGATTTGGGTCATTACAACCCTCCCGTAAAAAACTAAACAATGTCCTTGGTGTTCAATATTGTTATATTTATCATGCATGCAATTCATTTTTATATGTCTTATAGAGTCTTCTCTCTTACTACAAACGAGGTTAGTGCATAAATCAAGTCATCATAAACTAGAACATTACATCAAGTTAGCCCAATCATCCACGTTATTATAAAACATGCAAAAGAGTACTATAGCTTCGATACTTACCTTGATTTGATGAACTCTTCCTTGTATGGACATGGGTTTGTTTGTCTATCGTGGCTAGCACATGGAGGAAATCATGTCTTCCACGACCAAAGTGTGGGATCCAAGTGGTTGCTTGAATGCTTTAGGTACCCTCCAAACTAATTTTTCAGGTATTGCTTCAACAACATATTTCTCTAGGGCTTTTAGGTACCTTCCAAGCTAACGACCTAGGCACACACCCCACCAGGTAGTCTTCTGTCGACAGAAAACAGATGTATTCGTTACTTACCATAGGTACATTTCTGGCATAAAATAGGTGTACTCACTACCAATCATGGGTACATTTCCAGCCTAAAACAGGCCCAGACAGTCCCACATCTATTTGGTTTAAACATGGGCCCATACAAAGCATTTCAGACATACATAACCCACAGGTCCAGACAGTTCCATATCTATCTATCCTAAACACATTACCCAACACATACTCATACACATGGCACAGTACAACTCGAATAACAAAATGCACATACACATGTACCACATATGCACATATACACATGACATGGTATGTTACACAATGTGGTAGATAACCTAGAGACCACCTTGTCTCTATGCATGTGAACCACGCCATAATGTATCACTTTTTCTTCCCATGTTATTAAACTCGACATGGGCACAATATAAAAATTATGGTCACATGATGTTCAATAATAAATCAACAAAATTTCTCTTATGCTCAATAAATTTCCCCATCGGGTTAGAAATATTTTCATACCATTCATATCATTTAATAAAGTTTTAACAATCATCTTTGGCCCACTATGATTTTGTTGCACCACACTAAAAGCCTATTGGATCATCCATCATTTCCATGGACTTAACCAGTCCACTTGGCTGCCATATGATGTTCCATTATTACCATATTCCTATCAATTTTCCCAATAAATTTCAGTGTGATATGCATGTATTGCTTCTTTATCAAGAATTTGTGGCTTCCCTACCACCTTAACCAACTTGTTCCATGGTCCCAATCATGTAAATCAAAGGACAATCTAAAATCATAAGGCAATGTAAGAGGCACCAAATGACAACATCTCAATCATAATGAAAATAAAATCACACACAAAGCAACATGAACATGCAAATTCAACAACCATTGAAAGTCACACAAGAAAAATTTAAAATTTAAAAGTAAAATTAAAAATCACAAAACTAAAATTATTTTAAGATTTACTAAATGTCCCAAGTTCAACATCCATGACATTGTCAATCATCACTCAATGTATATACAAGTTAACAAAATTAATTTCCTTTCTTTTTTTGCTTTTGGGGGCATTCTCGTTTTATGTGCTCCCCCACACAGGAACAACATGAGGTGGGTTTATTTTTCTTCTTAGTTTCATGGTGCCTTTTCCTACCATCATCATTTCCCTTCTCTAAGGGTTGGGCCTAGTATGTCAACTCTTGGAAATTTTCTTGCAGTCCAAGGTATTGCCTTATAAGTTTTGTTATCTCTGCCTTGCAGATACTCAACTTAGTTTCCCATTTCTAGAGCTGAGCCTTCAAATCTTCTATTCCTCCCATATGCTAGCATACACATCTAGTTGCTAGTTCATTTATGAAGAATAAAAACACAAATCTAGATATAGATGGTCATCTTTCTAGATGAACTCAACATGTTGCCCTCGTACTTGCAACCTCATTAGTATGCATCACATAGTTTAGAGGACAATTCATAAAGAGGAATAAACCATCGTGGAAAGTGAGTTTTAATATGTGATACCAGGGAAAAATTTATTTCTAAGGACCATCCAATATATGCAGAATTGTGTGTATTTTTTTCCATTATCCAAAGTCAAATCCAACTCAAGCTGAAAATGTAGTTGACATAGAAAAGCTAGAAGCTTGTGCATAAAATTTTCCCTTGGTAATCCCACAAAACCATTATGAAAACAATGTTCATTCATTGCAACAACAAAAAATCATAGCTATGAATAAGATAGACAGTGGGTAAATTAAGGGATAATGGAGAAGTGAAGAAGAGCACATTAATCACGAAGAGTACAAAAAATACCGCAACACTATACACTCATAAAATTCTAATGAGAACATGGACTAATAACAATATAATTATTTACTATTATTATTCTATATATATTTTGTGTACACTCTAAGAACATTTCAATGTAAAACTTATAAATGAGATTACTTTTCAAAGATACTCGGACACAACCTCACATCTCATGCAAAGGTGATTTTCTACTGCAGCTGGTTATTTGTTGCCGTAAAATACACTTCTATGGCTTTTTTGTTGCCGTAAGATATATTTTTATGCTTTCTGATATATATTTTGTTGGAGTCACGATTGTCTTTACACCAAAATCTACAGGTGTTACACGAGAATACACGGGGAGTGTTGGATTATCCTTTTACACTATTAACAGGGCTCTGATACCACTTGTTGGAGTAGCCAACTCGAGACCTTTGGCTCTGATACCACTTGTTGGAGTCATGATTGCCGTTACACCAAAACCCATAGGTGTTAGTAAACAAATGCATCGCCACCGCCATAACCCCCCAATGCGAGCCAAGGGTGTTTTGAACTCGAGACCTTTGGCTTTGATACCACTTGTTGGAGTCATGATTGCCGTTACACCAAAACCCACAGGTGTTAGTAAACAGATGCATCGCTAGATTTAAGCACATGCCACGAAACACACGGGGAGCGTTACACCAAAACCCAGAGGGGATAGTAAATAGACGCATCGCTAGATTTAAGCGCATCCCACGCAGGAAGCATTGAATTATCCTTCTACACCACCATTAATGGGGAGCCCAACATATTTTATAGCACATATACAAATTGGTTATTTGTTACCATAAGCTTGCCACAATCCAACCGCAGGTATATACAACTGCTGGGCACTTATGACACATAAACAAGCTGGTTATTTGTTGCCGTAAGATACACTTCTATGTTTTCTTTGTTGCGGTAAGATACACTTCTATGCTTTCTCATATATATTTTATGACACATAGGCAAGACGATTATTTGTTGCCATAAAATACACTTCTATGCTTTCTGATATATATTTTATTACACATAGACGAGCTGGTTATTTGTTGTCGTAAGATACAATTCTATGCTTTCTGATATATACATAAACAAACTTCCAAACTTTCCGATATATATATCACCACATGTCAGACAAGAGTTCGAAGGCTTCCCAAATCTGTCGATAGGCATGCAATATTCTGACAAAGTAGTTATTAAACTTGTGGTTTTATAATGTCTACTCAAGATCTCACTGGAAAAGAATTGTCTGTGTTTTGGCGGATGCTGGATCGTTTCCATGCGGCAGAGACCGGGGAGATCTGATCAAATAATCAAAGGCGCATACCTGCAGTTTGGTATGTACCTCACTGAAATATTTAATTACGCCGTAAGGAGTTTCCCTCTCAAATGAACTCCCCCAAATGCCTTTCTGTCCTAATCGTAGCCGTTGGATCTTTTGTTAGACGATTGAACAAAAATCAGCTGTCTGATTTAATAAAAAATGTCTTAAAACATTAAAAAACCTTAAAAAACGTTTCACTTTCCACTTGACATTTGTCCGCCCAGCTTCCGGGAGAGTTCTTGGAGTTTATTGCTGTTTCCGTTTACGGTTTCAGGGAATTTATCGTTGTTTCAGTTTACGGGCTCCAATTTCTGTATAGTTGAATCAACATTGGCAATGGCATCCCCTATATCCTCATGCCCCCAAAACCCTTCTGAAATTGAAATCAGGATAGAAATTGAAAGTTCGCCTCCTCGTTCTCACAATCTTCGTCTTGTAGTTTCAGCAAATTGACGCCTCGTCCTCCGCGACTGCAACGACAGCCTTCAGCTCATGTAATTCCCACAGCAATCGAAACTTCTATTGTGATGTATTTGTCAATCACAAAGGGCCGGATGTTAAGAAAACCTTGGCTAGCTTAGAGACATGGGAAGAGAAATTGTGGAGGCTTCAGGATTAGCCCGTCGTATTTGGCGTTGGACAGAGAACATTAATGATCTGTTGGAGCATTTTTCATACGTAAGTGCCCACATCAATCAAATCTTTATAAATTGTTTGATATAAATGTCTGTAAATTTTCTTATCCTTGTATTTCACCAATAAACAGGCAACCACGGAAGTGCATGGAATTAGGGCAACTGGTGTTCATAACCCAGATAACGATGACAAGAGCTCTCAAATATCATGGTACAAAAGGTGGAGTCACCAGCTGCTTCAGCACTGCGTGAAGAAGCTTTGCCACAATACAGCTACAAAGAAGTTGCAACTTCTTGATAGTAAAGGTGATCTGGTGGAGCGATTTTTGAGGAGGGTGTGATTACCAAACCTTATATGGCTTCGCTGGAATAAATGCCCCTGGTTTTCTCTACCTTCTTGGATACCTATGAAGAACCTTCAGGTTTTAGAAGTGCGGGGGAAGAAATTGAAATCTTCCAGGGCCTTACATTAATCCATCACCTGCTAATCAATACATAATCCATCCCTTGTTGTACCCAAAACATGTTGCCCTATTTCCCAATTGTACTTGTAAAGCTGCTTGCTTTGGATCCCCAACGGCTTTCCTTCCCCATTTCATCGGCTATCTTCTATAGAAGAGGGCTCTGTTTTAGCATAAATAATACTTAAAGCCCGTTTGAAACAGATAATCTTTGTGACATCTGAAACAGTGACTGGACTATAGAGGTAAGTTGAAAGGCTTCGTCCTTTTTCAAATGAGATATCGGTGTTTTTCTGTATATATAACATATGTGTGAGAGAGAGATTCAATGCAACTGTTGCTTCGGATCAGGGGAATGGAATGCGAGGGTTTTGATGTTTTTCATGTCAGCTGTGTATTTTTAATACTATTAATATTACAATAATGAAAATTTATGCCTTTAAATAAAATGAGTTAATTATAAATATTATCTCCTTTCTCCTCGGGGTTGTAGGAGAAATGATTAAAAGCCAAATTAGTTATTCTTTTAATAAACCTTTACTACTTATTCATTGATAATATTAAGGGTTATTATTAAATAAATTGGGTTATTTAACTAAATAAGTTAGTTATTCTTCTAACAAATTATTTATTACATATACTTTTGATATTATGATATTAATATTTGAGCCGTTAAATAAAATAAAATTAATTATGAATATTAACTTAACTAAATAAGTTAGTTATTCTTCTAACAAATTATTATTTGATTTATTCCATATACTTTCAATAATATAATATTAATATTTAAGTCTTAAAATAAAATAAAATTAATTATAAATATTATCTTAACTAGTAATAATATATTCTTTCTCCTAAGGGTTAGCAGTTGAAATGATTTAAGTTATAATAAACCTTTATTATTTATATTCTATTAAAACTTTTTATCTATATACAATTAATAATTAAATACAATTCATTGATAATATTAATAGTAAAATAACTAACTTATAAATTATCTAAACTAATTCTCCCTATCCCTATCTCTTTCCCTTGGTCGAATCAAGTCAAATATAGCCATTGCCTCTATCCTTTGGTTCAATGAAATCAAATATAGCTGTTGGATGATCTTCTCTTTCTCTATTTAACATGCAGTGATAATCTAGTTCACGTTGACAAATAATTAATAATGTGATTTACCACAAAACCCCTATCATATATTTGTTAGAGATCAAAAACCTCAATTCTATAACTATATTTTGAATAAGAAAAACACTAATTTCGAAAAAATAAAATTAATTTTTATAATTAATTAATTTATTAATCTATTACTGATTTCTCACAATCAACCCACACACCCGGCGAAAATAAAAGAAAGAAGAGAACAAAAAGACCGACCTTATTACTCCATTTCAATTTAATTGAACTTATAACTTCGTTGGGTCGCCCGACTGGCCTCCGAGGCATCGAAATAAATATGATGCTGACGAACGTGCGGAATATTTATTTTTAAGGCATTAATAAACACAATTTGCAACGAGATATCTGATACGGCTGAAAATAATCAGTTTGCTAATAGGCTATAAATCTATATGCTAGCCATTGAATTATTAGCTTGCGAAAATCCAGGCGCAGGTATATATAACTATTGGGCATTCATGAAGAGTTAGTTATTTGTTGCCGTAAAATAAAAGCCGTAAGATATATTTTTATGCCCGTAAGATATATTTTTATGCTTTCTGATATATAGCACGATTGTTTTACACAAAAATTTGCTAGTGTTATACTAGAATATATAGGGAGTGTATTCTATAGGGAGTGTTGGATTATCTTTTTACACTGTTATTAACGGGGCTCTCATATTATTTGTTGGAGTTATGATTGCTGTTGGGGCTCTGATACCATTTGTTGGAGTCATGATTGCCGTTGGATTATCCTTTTACACTGCCACAGCCATTAACCGGAAGCGCAATAATCTCCCCAATGCGAGGCAGGGTGTTTTGAACTAGAGACCTTTGGCTTTGATACCACTTGTTGGAGTCATGATTGCTGTTACATCAAAACCCATTGGTGTTAGTAAACAGACGCATCGCTAGATTTAAGCACATGCCATGAAACACACGGAGCGATACACCAAAACCCACAAGGATTAATAAACAGATGCATCCCTAGATTTAAGCACATGCCCCGAGGGAAGTGTTAAATTATCCTTCTACACCACCATTAACAAAGAGCCCAACATATTTTATAGCACATAGACAAATTGGTTATTTGTTACCATAAGCTTGGGACAATCCAACCGCAGGTATATACAACTGCTGGGCATTTATGACACATAAACAAGCGGGTTATTTGTTGCCGTAAGATACACTTCTATGTTTTCTGTGTTGCGGTAAGATACACTTCTATGCTTTCTGATATATATGACAAGCTGGTTATTTGTTGCCGTAAGATACACTTCTACGCTTTCTGATATATATATATATATATATATATATATAAACTTCCAAACTTTCCGATATATATATCGGATGTCAGACCAGAGTTCGAAGGCTTCCCAAATCTGTCGATAGGCATGCAATATTCTGACAAAGTAGTTATTAAACTTGTGGTTTTATAATGTCTGCTCAAGATCTCAGTGGAAAAGAATTGTCTGTGTTTTGGCTGATGCTGGAGCGTTTCCATGCGGCACAGACCACAGGGAGATCTGATCAAATAATCAGAGGCGCGTACCTGCAGTTTGGTCTGTACCTCACTGAAATGTTTAATAACTATTTTGTCAGGATCTTGCATGCCCATTGACAGATTTTGGAACCTTTCGAACTCCGGTCTGACCTGTGCAGATATTTTATGGAGCTATGCTTGGCTTCAATTGCAAGAATTACATTCGTGCAATTCATTGAGTCGAATTGGCAGTGGTTTTTTAACTTGCGATGGCTGTTTGACCAGCAGTAGACAAAACGTTTCGTTCCCAGTATCTTTTTCACGCGGTAAGGCGTTTCTCTCTCTGATTCTACGAATCATACATTTTCCGCCGCCCTTTAGTTTGTTTTACGTTCGCCGGATACGTTCGAGGGTCGTCTATATCTGCACGCCTTCACCCGGTCCGGTAGGTATTAGGTGGGGCTCCGGTAGGTATTGGGTGGGGCTTTGTATGCTGAGATCTCATGTCACGTAGGTCATATATGGATGTCTTCACAAAGGATAATTCATCATCTTTTTTTTTCGAAGTTTCTTTAATTTATGGATTTTTTTTGGATAGAAATTTATTTACAACCTTTTTTGAGTATGTGAAAATTAGATCTATCTTCTATAATATAAATGTGTATAATATTTTATTATACATTTTTTTTATCATTTTTCTATTTTACATCTTTGGAGTAACACAATCTAATAACTATTAATTTATTAATTATGTTTTAACCCACTCCAACTTAACCATCACTCTAAATCCATTTCATATATTCTTAGTTGTTACTCCAATTTAACCATCACCCTTAAATCCATCTTTTTCCGGGGAACTCTAAATCCATTTTATATACTCCTAGTTGTTCATTCATTTTTAAACCATGAAATCATCGTTAGTAGATTGTTTTCTTATTAACTTTGTCTTCTCATTATTATGCAAGTAATTTAATTGAAATGAATTGACTATTAAGCAAAACAAACTTTAATCATTTTAGGTGAATTTTTAAGAGTTATAAGAATAAATCCATTTTTTTCGGGGAACTCTAAATCCATTTTATATATTCCTAGTTGTTCATTCATTTTTAAACCATGAAATCATCGTTAGTAGATTGTTTTTCTATTAACTTTGTCTTCTCATTATTATGCAAGTAATTTAATTGAAATGAATTTACTATTAAGCAAAACAAACTTTAATCATTTTAGGTGAATTTTTAAGAGTTATAAGAATATTTGATTTGTATTAACTAGTTAATGCTAAAGATATTATTAAATGAAACTTTTATATTTTTGGTCTTCCATATTTATAAGAGAGTTTCATATTAATTTTTGCTAATTTTAAAATGTATTAATGTATATGTATTGTTGAAACTTTATTAAAAGTTTATTTTTCACATATAGTATTGCATAAAAAACCTCCAGGATTAGCTCATGTGGTCTATTTCTCATCATTAATGCATCTTGCTATTCAGAAGCCACATGGTCAATTTACCTTGGAATACTATTTCCATGGACATAGTTTTCATAGACCACATCCTATATAAAAAAATTACCAGTATTAATGACTAAACTAATTCTTATTTGTTTATTAAAAAAAAAAATTATCTCCTCAATGATATACCTTTTGAAATCCAAACTTTTCTTAGCTTATTATGTCCAAATATATAACTATACCTTCATATCCTATTTTATTATTCATATGATTTTTTCCTTCAAATTAATTTACTACTCCTAAATCTACATCTATATCGTCCTTCATATCACTTCCATTGTAACCTTGACTCATATCCTTGTACAACATGCTTTATGTGATTACTTTTTCTCTACATGCTATTGCATCTAAAATTTCTCCACATACTCTCACATCGTAATATTTTGCATAAACATTATGTAGCTAATCTTTGAAATACAATTGATAGAAATTGTATATGATAAACTTGATTGATTATCTAAATTCTTAGTTCTTTTAATTTATTTAAGCTATTTTAAACATATCTTCAACGAGGGTTCTTTGGAATGAAAATATTCTTCTTTTAATGAAGATAACGAAATCTTCAATTCGTGGTGTATCATCATCTTAATGTATTATGATACAAGTATTCATCATGTTTTTGGAGTTATGGTAGGTTGTGACTTCCTAAAGGTAGTTTTTTCGCTTAATATCATTATCCATGTGTCATGAGGTGAAGGAAAATTTGAGCACAACTTGCAAGTTCGAGTGGTTAGGGATTCAAAGCAATGACACTAGTTTATTGGATGGAAATCCCACATAATATGCTAGGGAAAAATCATCATTGTCAGATATACACAATTGTTGTCACATTTTTATCCTTTGCTAGTGTTGAGTTTGGATAAAACTATTGTGAAAAATTTTGTTTCTTCTACACTCATCTCCAACAAAATAGAGTACTCATAACAAAAACCAAATTGGGCAAGATGGGTTCCTCTGTAACATGACCATAAATAATAAATGATTGTGGAAAACTAAACAATGACAATGTTGGCTACTCACAACCTTCTTCCCTTCGCTGAACACCATCAACAATGAATCGATAACCAAAATCAAAACTCGTGATCATCAAAATGTAATAAAAAATCACGATCAGCAAAACACGCTCCGACACCTGTGTAACTAAGACATATTATTAAAAATATAGAACAAATTTCAAATAAAAAAACTAAAGATAGATGTGGAGGATAAAGGAGACAAAATATTGTATTCACTTACTACTCCCTACACAAATACAAAGAATACAATTATGCTAACAAAAAGGGCATCCTTGCCTGATACCATCCTCATAGTGTCACAATATACTTACATAATGTTAATGCTTCATTTATAGCTATAAAGCAATGATTGTTGCAAGTAGCCATGTGTAAAAAAATTATAGTAACCAACATGGGGAGTTATATTGTTCTATTAATTGATCTTGGTTACAATTTTGGTATTCCGCATGTTCTAGCCAACCATTTGTAACAAATCCATACCCCTTCTAACAAACTTCTTGTAAATATTTCATAACTGGTGTGATGGACACTACACAAAGGTTTGCCATTTTTAATATGTTATGAATGTAGGAAGAACCCTTCTCTTTGAATCCATCAAATATACTCAATAATAATAATAAATTTGGGTATTCACGTATTTTAAACATCACTGAAAATGTACTTCAAGTAGTTGTAGATATAGCCAAGGACCTAATATTGAATAGCACAATTGGTGGGAATTTGTATACGAAATTTCTGATTTTTATTAAAGGACTTTGCCCACAGATGTCCATACAAGCTTGGAACAACATACAGAGAACCAATGATTGACACATCTAGGCATGGTTTTTAGTATTCATCCCACATGACAAAGGAAGAAGAAAATGATGACACAAAATACATGACCATCAAATATAACATGGTTGAGTAGAAACACAAGGGTAAGTAATCCAAAAGACACTAGATTTCTTTGTATTAACTGTAGGCCAAAAACCCTTTGTCTCTTTCACTAAATTAATTCACATCGTTTGTAGAAAGTCTCAAACCCCCATAATGGTTCAAATCTTCATCTTTTGTATAAAATAATTAGAGTAGAGAATGGACACAAAAATTTATCACTGGGAAAATATCAATGTAAATTAATGTTTTCCTGAAGACTCTACAATCATCATTCATAACGCAATTTTTTTTTTGTGTTTTTCCTCAGGCACTGTCACTCCCCTGGGACTACATTTTTTTCTCCAAGCTATTGGACATTGGGACGAAGTCTATATTTTCCTCCCAATCAATTGCCAGTTTGCTAGAAGTGCCTCCAAGGAGTTGTCACCCTCAAGCTTGAATGTCCCAGAGATCCCATAGTTAGAAAATTCTAGGGACTACAGAGGAATGGCATGCCTCCAACCTTCAGCTTCAAAGATAATCCATTTATATTTAAGGTACATCCACCTAAAAGCAATAATGGATTTCCAAACAATTATGCATTGATCTTGGTAATTATGACTTACCAATAGAAATTCGATGCTCAACGTCCTCTGTTCTTCTTAGTTTATAGGGTTGCCTTGTCCTCATTTCTCTTTGTGCACTTCCTTCTCCCCTTTGTCCTATTCCATTCAAATGCCTTTAATTTCCTCTTCTAATGCTTGGGTTTCAGTTTCTAGTTAGTTAGGGTTCCCTGCAGGTAGTTAGAATCTTTCCTTAACCCTCACTTATATAAAGTTTATTTCATTTACAAATTGTGAACGTAGTAATGTGTTCATAACAACCTTAAGGTATTTGCATTTAATTATGATTTTATTTATGATATATCATAATTATGAATTTAATTATGATATATTCATACCATTGTGTGATATTCTAAGAAAGTACCTTTCATATTATTAAACCATTAACATTTGCAGTTGCAAACATTACAATATTATATAAATACGAATATGATTTGGGTCATTACAACCCTCCCATAAAAAACTAAACAATGTCCTTGGTGTTCAATATTGTTATATTTATCATGCATGCAATTCATTTTTATATGTCTTATAGAGTCTTCTCTCTTACTGCAAACGAGGTTAGTGCATAAATCAAGTCATCATAAACTAGAACATTACATCAAGTTAGCCCAATCATCCACGTTATTTTAAAACATCCAAAAGAGTACTATAGCTTCGATACTTACCTTGATTTGATGAACTCTTCTTTGTATGCACATGGGTTTGTTTATCTATCGTGGCTAGCACATGGAGGAAATCATGTCTTCCACGACCAAAGTGTGGGATCCAAGGGGTTGCTCGAATGCTTTAGGTACCCTCCAAACTAATTTTTTAGGTACTGCTTCAACAACATATTTCTCTAGGGCTTTTAGGTACCTTCCAAGCTAACGACCTAGGAACACACCCCACCAGGTAGTCTTCTGTCGACAGAAAACATATGTATTCGTTACTTACCATAGGTACATTTCTGGCGTAAAATAGGTGTACTCACTACCAATCATGGGTACATTTCCAGCCTAAAACAGGCCCAGACAGTCCCACATCTATTTGGTTTAAACATGGGCCCATACAAAGCATTTCAGACATACATAACCCACATGTCCAGACAGTCCCATATCTATCTATCCTAAACACATTACCCAACACATACTCATACACATGGCACAGTACAACTCGAATAACAAAATGCACATACACATGTACCACATATGCACATATACACATGACATGGTATGTTACACAATGTGGTAGATAACCTAGAGACCACCTTGTCTCTATGCATGTGAACCACGCCATAATGTATCACTTGTTCTTCCCATGTTATTAAACTCGACATGGGCACAATATAAAAATTATGGTCACATGATGTTCAATAATAAATCAACAAAATTTCTCTTATGCTCAATAAATTTCCCCATCGGGTTAGAAATATTTTCATACCATTCATATCATTAGTAAAGTTTTAACAATCATCTTTGGCCCACTATGATTTTGTTGCATCACACTAAAAGCCTATTGGATCATCCATCATTTCCATGGACTTAACTAGTCCACTTGGCTACCATATGATGTTCCATCATTACCATATTCCTATGAATTTTCCCAATAAATTTTAGTATGATATGCATGTATTGCTTCTTTATCAAGAATTTGTGGCTTCCCTACCACCTTAACCAACTTGTTCCATGGTCCCAATCATGTAAATCAAAGGACAATCTAAAATCATAAGGCAATGTAAGAGGCACCAAATGACAACATCTCAATCATAATGAAAATAAAATCACACACAAAGCAACATGAACATGCAAATTCAACAACCATTGAAAGTGACACAAGAAAAATTTAAAATTTAAAAGTAAAATTAAAAATCACAAAACTAAAATAATTTTAAGATTTACTTAATGTCCCAAGTTCAACATCCATGACATTGTCAATTATCACTCAATGTATATACAAGTTAACAAAATTAATTTCCTTTCTTTTTTGCTTGTGGGGGCATTCTCGTTTTATGTGCCCCCCCCACATAGGACCAACATGAGGTGGGTTTATTTTTCTTCTTAGTTTCATGGTGCCTCTTCCTACCATCATCATTTCCCTTCTCTAAGGGTTGGGCCTAGTATGTCAACTCTTGGAAATTTTCTTGCAGTCCAAGGTATTGCCTTATAAGTTTTGTTATCTCTGCCTTGCAGATACTCAGCTTAGTTTCCCATTTCTAGAGCCGAGCCTTCAAATCTTCTATTCCTCCCATATGCTAGCATACACATCTAGTTGCTAGTTCATTTATGAAGAATAAAAACACAAATCTAGATATAGATGGTCATCTTTCTAGATGAAATCAACATGTTGCCCTCGTACTTGCAACCTCATTAGTATGCATCACATAGTTTAGAGGACAATTCATAAAGAGGAATAAACCATCATGGAAAGTGAGTTTTAATATGTGATACCAGGGAATAATTTATTTCTAAGGACCATCCAATATATGCAGAATTGTGTGTATTTTTTTCCATTATCGAAAGTCAAATCCAACTCAAGCTGAAAATGTAGTTGACACAGAAAAGCTAGAAGCTTGTGCATAAAATTTTCCCTTGGTAATCCCACAAAACCATTATGAAAACAATATTCATTCATTGCAACAACAAAAAATCATGGCTATGAATAAGATAGACAGTGGGTAAATTAAGGGATAATGGAGAAGTGAAGAAGAGCACATTAATCACGAAGAGTACAAAAAATACCGCAACACTATACACTCATCAAATTCTAATGAGAACATGGACTAATAGCAATATAATTATTTATTATTATTATTCTATATATATTTTGTGTACACTCTAAGAACATTTCAATGTAAAACTTATAAATGAGATTACTTTTCAAAGATACTCGGAAACAACCTCACATCTCATGCAAAGGTGACTTTCTACTGCAGCTGGTTATTTGTTGCCGTAAAATACACTTCTATGGCTTTTTTGTTGCCGTAAGATATATTTTTATGCTTTCTGATATATAATTTGTTGGAGTCACGATTGTCTTTACACCAAAATCTGCAAGTGTTACACGAGAATACACGGGGAGTGTTGGATTATCCTTTTACACTATTAACGGGGCTTTGATACCACTTGTTGGAGTAGCCAACTCGAGACCTTTGGCTCTGATACCACTTGTTGGAGTCATGATTGCCGTTACACCAAAACCCATAGGTGTTAGTAAACAGATGCATCGCCACCACCATACCCCCTAATGCGAGCCAGGTGTGTTTTGAATGCAACGATCCCCCCATTTCGAGCCAGGGGTTTTTTGAACTCGAGACCTTTGGCTTTGATACCACTTGTTGGAGTCATGATTGCCGTTACACCAAAACCCACAGGTGTTAGTAAACAAATGCATCTCTAGATTTAAGCACATGCCACGAAACACACGGGGAGCGTTACACCAAAACCCACAGGGGATAGTAAACAGACGCATTGCTAGAATTAAGCGCATCCCACGCGGGAAGCGTTGAATTATCCTTCTACACCACCATTAATGGGGAGCCCAACATATTTTATAGCACATAGACAAACTGGTTATTTGTTGCCCTAAGCTTGCGACAATCCAACCGCAGGTATATACAACTGTTGGGCACTTATGACACATAAACAAGCTGGTTATTTGTTGCCGTAAGATACACTTCTATGTTTTCTTTGTTGCGGTAAGATACACTTCTATGCTTTCTCATATATATTTTATGACACATAGGCAAGACGATTATTTGTTGCCATAAAATACACTTCTATGCTTTCTGATATATATTTTATTACACATAGACAAGTTGGTTATTTGTTGCCGTAAGATACAATTCTATACTTTCTGATATATATATAAATAAACTTCCAAACTTTCCGATATATATATCACCACATGTCAGACAAGAGTTCGAAGGCTTCCCAAATCTGTCGATAGGCATGCAATATTTTGACAAAGTAGTTATTAAACTTCTGGCTTTATAATGTCTGCTCAAGATCTCACTAGAAAAGAATTGTCTGTGTTTTGGCGGATGCTGGAGCGTTTCCATGCGGCAGAGACTGGGGAGATCTGATCAAATAATCAGAGGCGCATACCTGCTGTTTGGTATGTACCTCAGTGAAATGTTTAATTACGCCGTAAGGCGTTTCCCTATCAAATGAACTCCCCCAAATGCCTTTATGTCCTAATCGTAGCTGTTGGATCTTTTGTTAGACGATTGAACAAAAATCAGCCGTCTGATTTAATAAAAAATGTTTTAAAACATTAAAAAACCCTAAAAAACGTTTCACTTTCCACTTGACATCTGTGGAGAGTTCTTGGAGTTTATGGCTGTTTTCATTTACGGTTTCAGGGAATTTATCGCTGTTTCAGTTTACGGGCTCCAATTTCTGTATAGTTGAATCAGCATTGGCAATGGCATCCCCTATATCCTCATGCCCCCAAAACCCTTCTGAAATTGACATCGGGATAGAAATTGAAAGTTTGCCTCCTCGTTCTCACAATCTTCATCTTGCAGTTTCAGCGATTGACGCCTCGTCCTCCGCGGCTGCAACGACAACCTTCAGCTCATGTAATTCCCACAACAATCGAAACTTCTATTGTGATGTATTTATCAATCACAAAGGGCCGGATGTTAAGAAAACCTTGGCTAGCTTAGAGATATGGGAAGAGAAATTACGGAGGCTTTAGGATTAGCCTGTCGTATTTGGCGTTGGACAGAGAACATTAATGATCTGTTGGAGCATTTTTCATATGTAAGTGCCCACATCAATCAAATCTTTATAAATTGTTTGATATAAATGTCTGTAAATTTTCTTATCCTTGTATTTCACCAATAAATAGGCAACCACGGAAGTGCATGGAATTAGGGCGGCTGGTGTTTATAACCCAGATAGCGATGACAAGAGCTCTCAAATATCATGCTACAAAAGGTGGAGTCACTAGCTGCTTCAGCACTGCATGAAGAAGCTTTGCCACAATACAGCTACAAAGAAGTTGCAACTTCTTGATAGTAAAGGTGATCTGGTGGAGCGATTTTTGAGGAGGGTGCGATTACCAAACCTTATATGGCTTCGCTGGAATAAATGCCCATGGTTTTCTCTACCTTCTTGGATACCTATGAATAACCTTAGGGTTTTAGAAGTGCGGGGGAAGAAATTGAAATCTTCCAGGGCCTTACATTAATCCATCACCTGCTAATCAATACATAATCCATCCCTTGTTGTACCCAAAACATGTTGCCCTATTTCCCAATTGTACTTGTAAAGCTTCTTGCTTTGGATCCCCAACGGATTTCCTTCCCCATTTCATCGGCTATCTTCTATAACAGAGGGCTCTGTTTCAGCATTAATAATACTTAAAGCCTGATTGAAACAGATAATCTTTGTGACATCTGAAACAGTGACTGGACTATAGAGGTACTTTGAAAGGCTTCATCTTTTTTCAAATGAAATATCGGTGTTTTTCTGAATATATAACATATGTGTGAGAGAGAGATTCAATGCAACTGTTGCTTCGGATCAGGGGAATGGAATGTGAGGGTTTTGATGTTTTTCATGTCAGTTGTGTATTTTTTGGTCTGTATGAACGAAATTTTAAGGAATAGTAGGAATTTGTTGTTCAATAGTGCCATGTTTTTATTGATGTGCATAATTTATGTGCTTCTTGATTAAAACAAATCAAGGTTTTATGGCTTGGAAAAGGATGCGATCAAAGCGGTATATTGATTGGATGAGATCAGTGAATAGTTTGTATTTGTAACAGTAATTCTCCTGTTGGGGGCAGTTATGGGATTTCTGAGGATGATTGTTCCTTGTTCATCAACAGAAGAAGACATTTTGGTTTGTTAGGGAAAGGAATTCATGTCAGCTGTGTATTTTTCAGTCTGTATGAACGAAATTTTAATGAATAGTAGGAATTTGTTGTTCAATAGTGCCATGTTTTTATTGATGTGCATAATTTATGTGCTTCTTGATTGAAAGAAATCAAGTTTTTATGGCTTGGAAAAGGATGCGATCAGAGCGGTATATTGATTAGATGATATCAGTGAATAGTTTGTATTTCTAATAGTAATTCTCTTGTTGGGGGTAGTTATGGGTTTTCTGAGGATGATTGTTCCTTGTTCATCAACAGAAGAAGACATTTTGGTTTGTTAGGGAAAGGAATTATGTGAATTTAGTATTGTTGCTGGGTTTTTTTGAAATGCTGATTTCCTGATCAGGGAGGGTTGTGTTTATTAAATAAAATCTAAGAATAAAAGCGAAGGACAAAAGTATGCTCCCTTGAGGAGGGAATTGCATGGATATAAGATTGTTGCTGGATTTTCTTTTGCAGGGTTCGTTGTCGGAGAGGGTGTTCACTAAATATATCATAGTATTTTATTTATTGTTCATTAAATATATCATAGTATTTATTTATTCTTTAAAAGCCCTGTTTGAATTGCTCAGGGTAAATTGGGGAAAAAGCACCCAGGTCATTTGAGTACTCTTGAATTAATCTGCTCATGCTGTGCTGTGGTTTTTTCTGGTGAGTTTTTTCCAGGCAAAGTAAAGTGTGGCATTGATTTGTTCTTTTTTTGAAAATTCTAATGATCTGAGTTTCTTTCAAATGTGTCCAACCCCTGGGGTCAAAGTTTCAAGTTTTAACCAGTCATACTAACCAACACCAAGATGGACCGACAAAAAAATTTAGGTCAGACCTTGACCACAATTAACTTGCTGGTTATTCAACTCACAGGGCAATGGACACACTCATCGCGTTAAATACAAATGCCAAAATAAAAGCTCTCCCTTCGAGTGATTTCTTTTGCAGAGGTTTCTTCGTTTTGATTGTTATGTGTGAGTAGTTTCCTTCTATCCCAGTGCAGCAAGTTCTCCCTTCTGAATCTGGGAGTATTGCAATTGTTGTAGCTAGCTTGTAACATTCGAATTGGGATTTTTTTATCTAAGAAGCTGCCAGTGACTCGTGAGGGGTTACGTATTCCACCAAAGTTGCCCAAGACTTGCACCTGAATCCAACCTCAAACACAAATACAAGGTACCCAAGGAGGAAAGACGTTGCCATGGACACTTGAAACCTGGTGGGGCATAACGACACCTTACTTTTACCAACCAGGCAAGCCTCTGTTGACCTGTGTTGCCGAGTTTTTGCTCAACTTTTTCTGAGTTTTCGCCAAGTCCAAGTCCAACTCTTACGCTCTAGGCAAGCCTCTGTTGACCTGTTGCCAAATATTTGCTAAACTTTTGAGTTTCCACGAAGTCCAAGTCCAACTCTTACACTCTTTTTTTTAGGGGGGAGGGGGAGAGGAAGGGGAATCTGATAGTTATACTGCTGAAGGGGATTCAGTTGTCATCCATTCAAAGACTACAAGCTGCCATAATTACATGAAAATAGCATTCCCCTTACCTTATTCTATTCATACATCTAGCTTTTCACAACCATTTCTTAAGTGAATCTAATGAGTTGTTGTTGAATAACTATGGATTCTAGAATGGAGAATTCATGAATCTTAGTTACCCCTTATTTGGGAAAATCTTTAGGCATTCTCATAATCTCTGTCACCACAGGAAGTGGGGAGTCGATATCTAGTTAGGCACTCTAGACAGATTTGAAATGCTCACGACTGCCCTTCAGTAGAGTTGTGACAAGAAACAGCTGTAAAATGGCCTTGTATCTTAATCTGGACCTCCTTTGCCTCATAAAAATGTGAATAAAGGAATTGTATGATGTAAGGTTCTTGCAGGAATTTTTTTATTCGCTAAATGGAATAGATCATGCTTAAAAATATGAAGCGAAAAAAAGGAAAAATGTAGAGTCTTATGGAAGGAAGAAATTGTATTTGTGCAAGATTATTGGGTTTTCGTTTGAATAGTTTCTTGCCTTTCTAGGGAATATGGTTGTTCATGGGAATAATCTTTTCACAATATTATTGGCTGATTGGAGAGGATCATGTTTTATGTTCATTGATTGGGATAAATATGCTAGCAGTTTTTTGCAGTAAGGTCTTATTAATCTTGTTGGATTGTGTAGGGAAGGGAGAACACTCGTAAACGAGATACAATTATATATTCAAGTTTTTCTCAGCTGCATCTTCTTTATGGCTTTCACTTTGGTGATCTCCATCCCATTTGTCATTCTTGTTATTGCCATTTGTGTGTGCTGTTACTTTCTTGGCAGAGCGAGGGGTCGTCAAGATATCCGAACACAACCACAAGTATTTGGAGTACCAATACCTCCTCTAGGCGTTTCACCTTCAGGTCCTTCACCTCCTCATTCCCCCAAGCAGGACAAATCAATGAATGTATGAGACCTTTCTTTTGAAACACACATATATTTGTTCATACTATCACACCAAGACAAGTGCCATTCTTTCGTGTCTATTTGTTTAGATGAGATCGATCTTCATCTGGAAAAATATGCTAGTATTATGCATTCTGCCTTTTGTTTAGATGAGATTGATTCCTCATCTAGAAAGCATGAATAGTATTACTGTATTTCATTGATGGGGTTTGTAAATTAGGTGACCAGAAGATTAAAAATGTCTGTATAGGGTGTTGTGCAGATGAATAGATGTGTTTTCAGTATTATGTAGATAGTTACATATTCATTTGCCTCTATGAGTCATATTGTATTCTTCACATAAACAACCTGGATTGCAGGTACATTAATACGATAAGAGCAGTAACTCTTTTCTAATAGTTGGGAATTATAAGTAGCATTCCATCTTTGTTTCTTGTGCGTGTTCACTTTCTCTTTCAGAAATGAGCATATAACTTTCCACATTAGATTCATCATTGTATAATCCCATATTTATGTATTCAAAATTTTCCCTATTATTTGAAAATGTATATAAATATTTTACTTAATTAATTCCACATGGATATGAAATATTTGTTTATTATCCCAGTGAAATATTATGCAATTTTTGTTTATTATTTGTTCAGATAAGCCTTTAGCCTAATTTTCATTTGATAATTGTATGTTAAAGATGAGACACCAGGGATTAGGGTAACATATAACTATCATATGGATTAGGGCATTCATCTCTGTAGTAGATAAATAGTACGTTGTACTATTTGTAAATTATTATATTTGTCATTATCATTAGTATTTCACATGACATGAACATGTGTAAGATGGGATTTGCATGCCCTTTGTATTAAGCTATGTATTTCTCGTGCCTGGGATTCTTATTTTTGTTATTTGTAGATAAGTAGTACGTTGTACTATTTGTAACTTCTTATATTCATCATTATCATTAGTATTTCACATCATATGATGGGATTTGCATGCCCTGTGTATTAAGCTATGTATTTCTGGTGCCTAGGATTCTTATTTTTGCTTCCCATGAACTACATTAACTGGCGATCTGAACTTGTGATGTGTCATAATGCATTTACATGCTTGTGAGCTCTTTTCCTCTTTCTTGAAAGGAAGTGTCAAAGCCATTCTCTAGAATATTCATGTGTATTTTGCATGTCATTTGATTCAAAGCACGAAAATTAAATAACACTGTATTCTTAACAAATTGGATGATTCTAGGGGGTTCGAGAAAGGAACATCATTAACAGGAAGGAACGTCATTGATGACTTGAGTCTGAAAGACTGTCCACCTATTAAATCTATTCAAATTGTTGTCAGTGTGATGATAGTTTATGTATTTTTTTTTAATAGTTTACCTTAGCTCTGATAGTTCGTTTATAGTTTCTTGCTTTTTGTCATTAGGTATCTTCCTTGATATGCATGCTTTTTGGCATCTTCTTACTAGTTGTTTTCTCACCACTGCATTGTACTGTTTTGTGAGCATTTCTTGAACATTAATATGTTTATCTTATCTTAAATTGATATGTTTTATGTTTTTGTGGTTATTTGTTGAACATTAATAAGTTTAATGTGTTGGCTCAAAAATATTTTATACAGTAAAAACCACATATTCAATGTCAATAGGTATAATTGTGAGAATATCCATTCTAATACATGTTATCACGCAAATATGCATGATGCTTTTAGACAGTCAACCATGTCATGGTTGAAAGTCTCTCCATTTAGAATGTTGTTTTCCACAAATTTGCATGACACTTTTAGACAATCAACCTGAAAGACTGTCCACTTGTTAAATCTATTCAAACTGTTGTCAGTGTGATGATAGTTCATGTATTTTTTTTAATAGTTTACCTTAGCTTTGATAGTTCATTTATAGTTTCTAGCTTTTTGTCATTAGGTATCTTCCTTGATATGCATTCTTTTTGGCATATTCTTACTGGTTGTTTTCTCACTACTACATTGTACTATTTTTTGAGCATTTCTTGAACATTAATATGTTTATCTTATCTTTTTTTTCACTTGGAAAAAACTCGTAATTTCTATTAATAAAGAGAAATTACATTTTGTAGATGCCAAAGCATATGCAGATGGAGGCAGGTTGCCTATCAAGACAAGAAGGTTATCATTGTTCTCCACGCAGGGAGTCTTGAAGCAGCTCATACAGGTGAGCTCAATGAATAGAAAAACCAAAAATTATGAGAAAGGCCACAGCGGAAAAAAAAACTATATTTTTGGGAAGATCATGTCTTCCTCCCCTTTTTCTTCTCAACTTTCCGCCATTCTCCTTGGGACGGAATTATGGGAACAAGTTGAAGTGGATTGTCTTCGCCGGGTCGAGAATTTTCTCTATCTGAATCAGAGGTGTCTGGTGTGTGCTGCCTTTTGATTCCACTGTTTTCCATTGTATTTGGATTCTTCTCCGATTGTGGTTCCATAGGCTCTTGAGGAGATGTCTTTTGGGTTTCTGTTTGGTTGCATTCATTTGGGATGGGTTCTTCGTCCTCATTGTCTTCCTCCTCTTCCGGATCTGGGGGGGCAAGTTCCATCCTTTTTGATGGTTGCCTGTTTTCTTCTTTCTCCCACTGTTCTTTTTATATTCTGGACATGCATTCTGCAAGTGTCCAGTTTGTCGACATACTCTGCACTTGAAAGCTGTGTTTTCATAGTCTAATGACTGTAGCCAACTGAGGTCTTTATGTTTTAGTATAATACTTTCCGGTAGCCCTTTGCTAAGGTCTACTTCTACACATATACGTGCGAAGGTAAATATTCCTTCGTCGATTCTTTGTGTGTCCATTTTGATAAATCTGCCAATAGAATTTCCTATGCAAGCAAGTATCTTTGGATCCTAGAAATGGATAGGGAGATTATGGAGACGTACCCATACAGGCATCCTAGAAATAACAAAATTGTTTGCATCAAAATCCGGGAACCATGGAGTGATAAAAAGACCTGATGATCCCGAGAACCATGGTCCTTCCTTAATCACAGCATCTCTGACTTCTGGTGACTGGAATTTGACTATGAAAAATCCCTTGGAGCAGAGATGGATCTCACTGTTTAGAGACCATTTTGTGAGTATCCAATGAAACAGATCTACGGGTTTGGGCCAAAAACCATTAAACCGACATATTATGGCTTGCTTTTCATAGCTGTCACGTACCTTTTCTGCTTCTGCTATATCTATTGTTAGTTCTGGTGTGTGCTGCAATTGCTCCACTATATAAGGGCTTGGTTCAGTTCCGGTCTGCTTTGGAGCAGTAGGTGGAGGTTTTCCCCTTTGTAAAATATTCTTGTAAGATGTTCCTTCATTGTTGTATTTTTGGTGCTTTGGGTTGGATTTGTACCCACTGCCCCCTGTTGTTTTGCTGGTTGCTGCACCTCCACGTAGTCTCATATTGAGAAAACTTGATATGTTTTATGTTTTTGTGGTTATTTGTTGAACATTAATAAGTTTTAATGTGTTGGCTCAAAAATATTTTATACAGTAAAAACCACAAATTCAATGTCAATAGGTATAATTGTGAGAATATCCATTCTAATACATGTTATCACGCAAATCTGCATGATGCTTTTAGACAGTCAACCATGTCATGGTTGAAAGTCTCTCCATTTAGAATGTTGTTTTCCACAAACCTGCATGACACTTTTAGACAATCAACCCTGTCATGGTTGAAAGTATTTTCATTTAGAATATTGTTTTCCACAAACTTGCATGACACTTTCTGATAGTCAACCTTGTCATGGTTGAAAGTCTCTCCATTTAGAATTTTGTTTTCCACAAACTTGCATGACACTTTCTGATAGTCAACCTTGTCATGGTTGAAAGTCTCTCCATTTAGAATTTTGTTTTCCAGTCTCATGGGGGTGCCTCAATCAACTAAATGTTCCTACATAAAACTTCAATTTCATTAGCCCGCAATACAAACTAATTAAATATCTAAAGATAATAGCAATAACAAAATTAAATATCATGTAAGAAATTAGTGTACACACCTTAACAAAAGTAAATTCAAAACAAGTGCACTCTAAATTACCATACCACAAACATAATTTAATTAAATCATGGATTAATCAAGAAGTTGACTGCACCATAATGAGTCCTAGGTGACAAGTTGCCATGAGTTCCTTCACATGCAGTGGACGTGGTGGTTGGAAAACAACAACATGGAAAGGTGAGGAGTGGTCGGAAAACTAGAACACGGAAAGGTGAGGAGTTTGCTATACAAAAATGTCTAGAAAAATGAAACGCCCAACACCTCAATTGTTGATCAAACATGCCTATTACAAGAAATATTTTCCCTCAAATTAGTAAACCCAATTGCTAGAAGTGAGGAAAAGTTGAGAAGACCTAAAACTTTGTATGTGTAACTGGTATTTATCCTTTTTCCTTTGTAGTAGTGCTTTTTGTATTTTTCTAAGTTCACTATGTTCTTTTCATGGTTGAATCTCTCTCCATTTAAAATGTTGTTTTTGAGCCTCGTGGGGGTGTCCCTATCAACTAATTGTTCCTGTATAAAACTTCAATTTGATTAGCACACAATGAAATTTCATTTTTGATTTGTCGATGATAATAGCAAATAAATTTGGAATGGTTGGGATTAGATATCTAAAGATAATAGCAATAACAAAATTAAATGTCATGTAAGAAATTAGTGTGTGCACTTTAATAGAAATAAATTCAAAACAAGTGCACTCTAAACCACCATCCCACTACATAAAAAATTATTCAATGGTTTCCAATACTTTCAAAAAGTTTAGATCAAACATAATTGAATAAAGCATGGATTACCCAAGAATTTAGCTTCACCATGAGTCCTAGGTAAAAATTTGCCATGAGTTCCTTCACTTGTGGTGGAAGTAGTGGTCTGAAAACTAGAACATGGAAAGGTGAGGAGTTGTTCTCTACAACCAAAATGTCTAGAAAAATGAAATGTCCAACACTTGAATTGTTGGTCGAATGTTGTTAAAATTGGCAACTAGGGCCAAATTCCATGTGGGTCATCTTATTCATGGCTGATAATATTTTTATTAGATTCCTCTCGTTGAGAGGTGTAGGATTGATCTAAAGATCATCTGATTCTGATAAGTATTTATGGAGATATGAATTTATTTTGATTATGGAATAATTATCAAGTTGACCTACAACTCATGTAGGCTCATAAGGTCAATAGTCGCATCTATTCAATCATCAACAGTTGTGTATAAATATAGGAGGTCTTTTCTTCATTTGGACTCACTCAACTCATCACATCTCTCTCTCTCTCCTCCGTAGAAAAGAGGCTTTTCTCTCCTGTGCAGAAAGAGACTCTTCTCTCACACGTGTGGAAGGAAGGTGCAGAATTTAGGGCTGCAACTGCAGAACCAAAGTTTGACTAGTGTTGACGATTAGTCTGCCTCTCAAAAATGTGCTGTAGGTGAATCTGGATCTCCTCTAAAGGTCGCATTTTTTGGTGAAGGAATCAAGCCGATCCGATGGTCGGTTTGCAAGATATTGTATGCCCTAGTTTGGCGGATCTAGGGTTTGTTGTTGCTGATGTAAATCAGATTTATGTACTATTTCTCTCTACTGAATTATTGAAGATAAAAGAAGATTTGATCAAATGGTTCCCCACATTGGGGTATGTCCCTGGTTAGCCGCCACATCTTGTGTCTCTTGTCTTGGCTTGTTTTCTGTCGATCGTTTAATGTTCTATCTGCACTTTACTTTATGTACATGTGATTGCTAATTTGTGGATAATAATAAGAAATATAAGTAAACTGCTATAAGCATAGAACATACCATAAATTAACATGGTATCAGAGCTGAGGTGAAGACAAAGCCCGAGCAAGAGCAAAAGCAATCACTGAAGAGAAGATTGGCAAGGCTATCTTAAAAGAACTATGGGGTCCTCAACACTCTTCCTTGCTAAAGACAAGCTCCATGAGAAAGCTGACTATCACGGATGGAAGATGTCTATCGATCTAACCTTAGAAGATCAAGGAGTGTTGGACCATGTGAGAGGCAATATTGTTGAGCCTCCATCAAATGCACTCGCTGCTGCCAGGAACAAATGGAAAACCGGTGAAGTCAAAACAAAGAAGATCATCCAGGACTCTATCAACAAGCGCTTGGTGCCCTACATCTCTGACCTAAACACCTCCAAGGAAATCTACGATAGACTGGTGAGTTTATTTAAAGTTAATGATGCAAATCAAGTTTTTCTTCTTAAAAATAAGCTGAAGGAAATTAAGAAGGGCAAATATGAGAGTATGCAAGCATATTTCTTAAGAATCACTCAAATCAAGAATGATATCCTATCTATTGGGGAGACTATTACTGATAGGGAAATTGCACTCACGACTCTTGGAGGATTACCATCCGAATGGTAATCCCCAACATCACATAAATGTCAAATTAAATGAAATGGAAAAGGTTATGCATTGATGCCATTAGAATATTTGTTTTAAATCGTAGCTACGAATCTAATTATGTTTTCCTCTCTAGTAGTGCCTTCTGTAGTTTTCTAAGTTGACTATGTTCTTTTCATGGTTGAAAGTCTCTCCACTTAAAATTTTGTTTTTGAGCCTCGTGGGGGTGTCCCTATCAACTAATTGTTCCTGCATAAAACTTCAATTTGATTAGCACACAATGAAATTTCATTTTTGATTTGTCGATAATAGCAAATAAATTTGGAATGGTTGGGATTAGATATCCAAAGATAATAGCAATAAAAATATTAAATATCATGTAAGAAATTAGTGTGTCCAGTTTAACAGAAATAAATTCAAAACAAGTGCACTCTAAATCACCATCCCACTACATAAAAAATTATTCAATGGTCTCCAATATTTTCAAAAAGTTTAGATCAAACATAATTGAATAAATCATGGCTTACCCAAGAAGTTGGCTTCACCATGAGTCCTAGCTGAGAAGTTCTCTGAAGGAATCATAGTTTTTTTTATAAACTTTAACAAAAAATTTCTAAAAGTATTTTAGGTGGTTATCAAAAAAAAATTGTATTCATTTTTTTGGAATGGTAAGGTGTAGATCCAAACATAAATTACAGCCTATATGCCTATATCAAGTCCATCTTGCAGGAGCATGCACACTAAACTAGAGGAAAGCCATGAAAGGCATAGGGTAAGATCATATTATGAAAAGTATGCTTCAGACAATAGGATATATTTAAGACATCATATTCGATAGAAGAATATATTTAAGACTTCGTATTGCTTGTAGAGTGAAGAAATTATTGGTGTTGGGCTAAGAGTTTTCTTCCATCTCTAATACATAGAATTTGGTTTTTCCTCTTCCCCTCTTTCTCCCTTTGTATCTTCATCTATACATCTATTGCAGTTGCCACTGCATAAATTCTCCCAGAATTGTTATGCTTGTGGTTTTATTTTCTGCGTGCATAATAATATAAGGTCTTGTTTAACATTTTTGCAATATATTCTTCCTCTTTCTTCTTTGTATCTATATCCAAGCACTGTGCCATATCTTCAACCTAGGCCAGCACTATTTCAATTCCATGCCATCGATGAACAATTTCATTTTCCATTTTTCCATGAGGATACAACTATATTGTAGTGACCCTTGAGCCATCTTGAAATCGATGAACAATTCGATTTTCCATTTTACCACAAGGATACAACTATATTGTAGTGACCCCTGAGCCATCTTGAAATTGCCAGAGTAGACTTTTAAGGTTTTAGTTTTTATGGTTATTAATTAATACTACAAAAGGATTATTGTGTTTGGTAAGTTTATTAAGTTGTCTGGTAATGGCACCTCTTGTAGCTCAATGTTTTTTACCAATTGGTTGGCACATTAAAAATTCAGACGAATTAGTTTATTGCGTTAAGGTGGTTTGTTTCCAAAGTGGACTGTTAGTGGTTGAGTTCTGTCTATTAACTGATTGCTCCATTGAACCTGTTTCCATTCCATGTTTGCTATTTCAATTCAGTTCAGATTGGGATGTTTTCCTTTTATATGAACTATGTATTGATTTTCAAGCATGTTAAATAAATCAACAATAGAAATTTGGACTCTACCATATATCTCCTTTTTCAGATTATCCATGCCTTCCACTAAGAGATGAAGTTTATATTTATGTCTGCAGCTCCTCTTGTAGGCTACAGAAATATGTTTACGATAAGATCTCAAATGAAATACCTAAAGGGCCTTACTGTCTTGTTTACATTCATGCCTTTGTTCAAAGGAGTGAAAACTGCCTCGGTGTGTCTACTTTGTGGTTGATCTATGAATAACTTCCTCTGGATTTTAAGGAAAGGCTTTAGGTGGTGTATTCCCTACATCCAGGGCTTCAATCAAGACTATTTTTTGCAACCCTTGGTTTTTTCTTATTGACTGCAGGGTGAGTATTAAGGTGAGTTTGCATTTTGATTCAAATAATTCATTAGAACTAATTGTTGTAGATGTGCTCATGCAATTTTTTATGTGTTATGCAGTTTATACTGGAAACTGAAGTATGTAAATCATCTAGAATTTATCTGGGATTACATTAGGAAGGGACAAATTGAGATTCCTGATTTTGTGTATGACCATAATGATCAACTGGAAGACAGACCTTTGATGGACTACGATGTTGAAACAAATCCCTTTCATGTTTATGACATGGCTGCCATTGGATCATCTGATTCTTGATACTACTTGAGATGGGCCTCCTAGGCACTGTGCAAACTTTATCCATCAACTATGGCCATTTGTTGTACATCATTTTATTTTATTGCTTTTCCTTCTTTATGCAAATGTGAGTGATCCCTTTCCAAGTGACTTCCCTTGACAGGAGACTGTGTCCTTGAGAGAAGGCACTTTCTTGTTTTTCTATTGTAGTTTAGTTAGCAAAAATCCTTGTGCTATAAAATTATGCCATTCCGCATTGGGTGTACATATATGTAAATAGTCAAACCTAAAAACATGGCAGCATGCAGTTACTATGCTTTAGTAGTTCATCTTTCCGAAGGTGTTGATAGAAAATAGGGTGTGTAGTGCAGAAGCATGGTGCAGATTATTGTCATTGGAAAGAAAATCTACTTTTTTTTTTAAAACTTGGCTTTCAAAAGTTTCAAAAGCATGCCTAGACAACATTGTCTGCAGGGTTTTTGCCTCAAAGCTAGCCAATTTCCACTACTTGACTGAAGAACTACTCTTATAGTCAAATTTGTATTTTCACTGTTGAATTAACTTTTGATGTACCTTCTATGTACAAAATAATATATCCTGTCATGAAGAAAAACTTCATAACTCTTCCTGTTTGCTAAAATTTCAAAAATGTGCAGTGTTTATAATATGTCTGGTCTTCTTCTGCATCTTGGATATCACTGCAGAAGCTCTTGCATGGTTTGTTTGTGTTTGTGTGATCAGAATTAAAAAAAAAAACATGATTAACCAACTGTTCTGGACAGACATATTTATAATGGCTTGAAAACGAATTACTTGTTTTGCAGTGCTTTCCCTTCTCTGAAAAAATCTTCTTGAATGATAATGATAAGTTTACTTGGACAATGTTTAGTTATCTGAATACAAATCCTTTTTGAATGACAGATAGGTTACTTGGATTATGTGGATTTTGGTCCTATCAAATCATGAAGTTTGTTCTTATGTTCATCGATCTTTTCTCAATGATCATCAACTTTACAACATCGGATCAGTAAATTTTGCCCAATTCAGATTCCAGAGCATGAATAGTTCGGCTTGAGAGGAAAACACACCTATGAGCTCACCAAATTTAGCTGAAATGATATTGCCAGTTTGTTCTTACTGTATCACACCTGGGCTATATCATTATGTCTGTATGGTTATCTTGTTGTTTGTGTAGGGCAACTGGATGATGCACATGTCGTTATTAAAAAGATTCCCTTCAAAATTGATTTTCGGGTGTGGGGAGCCTTGCTCAGTGCCTGTAGGATTCAGAGATGGTAGCAGGGAGGATTGTACAGTAAAATTTATATGTTCCATCACCAAAATATGGCTAAGCTTAAATGGTGGGGTGTGGGGAGGCTTGCTTAGTGCCTGCAGGATTCAGAGATGGTCGCAGGGAGGATTGTACACTAAAATTTATATGTTCCATCACCAGAATATGGCTGAGCTTAAATGGTGCAATTTGCAAATGAAAAAAATTAAAGAGGCAGTAGCAGCTGCATGAGTTGTAAAGCAATTTTATCAAAGACTATGGTCCAATACACTGTGAACAATGATCAGGTGTAGCATTTTGGAGTCACTCCAAAATAAGGCAAATCATCAGAATTCTAATAAATGTTAATATTATTGGATGTTTTAGTAAAGTCTCAATGATGTGTAATTCAATCAAACATAACACAATCATTTCTCAATCAGAAATGTCTTTATTCCTAAAATAACCTACAATCTACAATTCATGAAAACTTCCCTTGCCTCATTATTCAAAGCTAGAAAACCCAATTCCACATACAAAGTTGAGAAGGAAAAATAACCTAATCATGCATCAATCTCATCTCCATACAAGCTTTTCAAGGAAGTAGAATTACAATGTCTAAATTCACCTCTTGATTTGGTGTCATAAGTTAACTAGGGGAACCTCCCCTCATCGGCTATTATATTAAACTTGTCAATTACATATCTTTCGTACTCTTACATGATGTGGCCTCGGCATTGAATTCAAGCTTCAAGCTTCCTGCAAATCTTTTCTCCGCATTGTAAATCCATTTTGATAATTCTCTGGATCCCATATACCATAATGAACTAGTCCCCTGTCCCACTTGTGACTTGTAAGACATTCAAAATAATCTTTTAGCCTACTATTAAAAGGTCTCTTGCCAAAGTTCAAAATTAGATGAGGACTGAAGGTTGGAAAAATTCATAGCCGCGTCAATTTTGTTCATTATGCTTTGGGGTTTGCTTTGGTAAACTTGAAATGTGGCTTAGAGGTCACAATCAGAGGAGGACTGAAGGTTGGAAAAATTCATAGTTGCATCAATTTTGTTCATTATGCTTTGGGGTTTGCGTTAAAATCTCCATAGTATTCATGGGATGCATAGCTATAATAATCATCAGACCAGAATGTTTGCAAGAGATCAGGAGACCCATATCTACAATTATATTCCAAGAAGAGGAGGTAGTAGTAGATTCTAAATAAATTAGCAATGCAAAAACATAAATGTTTGCAACAAATTTAGAGAGATCCACCTTCTTGAATAATGTACACACTCCATGGATAATGGATTTCTGCACTTTATGCCTTACGACGTTTCCTTTGCAACATCTGGTGCAAATGCTAGTAACTATTTTGTCAGGATCTTGCATGCCCATTGACAGATTTTGGAACCTTTAGAACTCCTGTCTGACCTGTGCACATATTTTATGGAGCTATGCTTGGCTTCAATTGCAAGAATTACATTCGTGCAATTCATTGAGTCGAATTAGCAGTGGTTTTTTAACTTGCGATGGCTGTTTGACCAGCAGTAGACAAAACGTTTCGTTCCCACTATCTTTTTCACGCCGTAAGGCGTTTCTCTCTCCGATTTTGCGAATCATACATTTTCCGCCGCCCTTTAGTTTGTTTTACGTTCGCCGGATACGTTCGAGGGTCGTCTATATCTGCACGCCTTCACCCGGTCCGGTAGGTATTGGGTGGGGCTCTGGTAGGTATTGGGTGGGCCTTTGTATGCTGAGATCTCATGTCACGTTGGTCATATATGGATGTCTTCACACAGGATAATTCATTATCTTTTTTTTTCAAAGTTTCTTTAATGTATGGATTTTTTTTTGGATTTTTTTTTATAGAAATTTATTTACAACTTTTTTTTGTGTATGTGAAAATTAGGTCTATCTTCTATAATATAAATGTGTATAATATTTTATTATACACTTTTTATCATTTTTCTGTTTTACATCTTTGGAGTAACACAATCCAATAACTATTAATTTATTAATTATGTTTTAACCCACTCCAACTTAACCATCACTCTAAATCCATTTCATATATTCTTAGTTGTCACTCCAGTTTAACCATCACTCTTAAATCCATCTTTTTCCGGGGAACTCTAAATCCATTTTATATATTCCTAGTTGTTCATTCATTTTTAAACCATGAAATCATCGTTAGTAGATTGTTTTTCTACTAACTTTGTCTTCTCATTATTATGCAAGTAATTTAATTGAAATGAATTGACTATTAAGAAAAACAAACTTTAATCATTTTAGGTGAATTTTTAAGAGTTATAAGAATATTTGATTTGTATTAACTAAGAATTATTGAAGAAAAATCTAATTAAGGTTAATACTAAATATGTTATTAAATAAAACTTTCATATTTTTGGTCTTCCATATTTATAAGAGAGTTTCATATTAATTTTTGCTAATTTTAAAATGCATTAATGTATATGCATCGTTGAAACTTTATTAAAAGTTTATCTTTCACATATAATATTGCATAAACAACCTCCAGGATTAGCTCATGTGGTCTATTTCTCATCGTTAATGCACCTTGCTATTCAGAAGCCACAGGGTCAATTTACCTTGGAATACTATTTCCATGGACATAGTTTTCATAGACCACATCCTATATAAAAAAATTACCAGTATTAATGACTAAACTAATTCTTATTTGTTTATTAAAAAAAAAAATTATCTCCTCAATGATATACCTTTTGAAATCAAGACTTTTCTTAGCTTATTATGTCCAAATATATACCTATACCTTCATATCCTATTTTATTATTCATATGATTTTTTCCTTCAAATTAATTTACTACTCCTAAATCTACATCTATATCATCCTTCATATCACTTCCATTGTAACCTTGACTCATATCCTTGTACAACATGCTTTATGTGATTACTTTTTCTCTACATGTTATTGCATCTAAAATTTCTCCACATACTCTCACATCATAGTATTTTGCATAAACATTATGTAGCTAATCTTTGAAATACAACTGATAGAAATTGTATATGATAAACTTGATTGATTATCTAAATTCTTAGTTCTCTTAATTTATTTGAGCTATTTTAAACATATCTTCAACGAGGGTTCTTTGGAATGAAAATATTCTTCTTTTAATGAAGATAATGAAATCTTCAATTCGTGGTGTATCATCATCTTAATGTATTATGATACAAGTATTCATCATGTTTTTGGAGTTATGGTAGGTTGTGACTTCCTAAAGGTAGTTTTTTCACTTAATATCATTATCCATGTGTCATGAGGTGAAGGAAAATTTGAGCACAACTTGCAAGTTCGAGTGGTTGGGGATTCAAAGCAATGACACTAATTTATTGGATGGAAATCCCACATAATATGCTAGGGAAAAATCATCATTGTCAGATATACACAACATCATTATTTCATATTATTTTAATCCAATGCACTTACACTATGCTTTCACAAGCTACCTTAAAGCCAACTACTACTACTACATATAAGTAACGCAAAATAATTGCATGTTCAATAGAAAATAAAACAACTATACTAGCAATTGCACCAAATGTTGCAAACAATACGTTGTAAGGTGATAGTAGAGGAAATTGTAGCATAGAAGAAAGAAGTTCTTAATGGTCATTGTATCTTAAATTTTGTGAATAACATATTGGAAATGGTTTATCAATTGTTGTCACATTTTTATCCTTTGCTAGTGTTGAGTTTGGATAAAGCTATTGTGAAATTTTTTGTTTCTTCTACACTCATCTCCAACAAAATAGAGTACTCATAACAGAAACCAAATTGGGCAAGATGGGCTCCTCTGTAACATGACCATAAACAAGAATTGATTGTGGAAAACTAAACAATGACAATGTTGGCTACTCACAACCTTCTTCCCTTACCTGAATACCATCAACAATGCATCGATAACCAAAATCAAAACTCGTGATCATCAAAATGTAATAGAAAATCACGATCAGCAAAACACGCTCCGACACCTGTGTAACTAAGACATATTATTAAATATATAGAACAACTTTCAAATAAAAAAACTAAAGATAGATGTGGAGGATAAAGGAGACAAAATATTGTATTCACTTACTACTCCCTACACAAATACAAAGAATACAATCATGCTAACAAGAAGGGCATCCTTGCCTGAGACCATCCTCATAATGTCACAATATACTTACATAATGTTATTGCTTCATTTATAGCTATAAAGAAATGATTGTTGCAAGTAGCCATGTGTAAAAAAATTACAGTGACCAACATGGGGATTTATATTGTGTTAGGCCCCTATACTACTAGTGTAACCCCTTATTGTTATTAGTACAACCCACTTATTATATTGATGTACCCATGTAGTGCCCATATTGTTACTATTGTTCCCCATAGAAGCCCACTATTGTTATTATTGTGCCCTTACATTATTATTGTTATGTCGGCTCTGATTATGTTATAACCCCTTGGACTCCTATATATAGAAAGGAGGTCTTTTCATTTGTATCATCCAAGAATTGTTCATTTATGTAATGTAAAGGAGGTTGCCCCCTCGAAGAGGCTGAATTCTAAGGCGTTGATCTATCTTTTCTTGAGCTGGTTTCATACCATTTGGTATCACAGTTTTGGATTCTAGGGTTTCGCTGCTCGAAATAGGTCATTGTGGCATTTTCGCTATAACGTCTTTTTGGTGGCGTTTCAGAAGTTAAAAAAAAAAACCATTTGAGAAGAAATCACGTTGAACCTTGGGTCCGAATTTCAGAGCTTTTTGCGTGATATTTGCGGAGATATGATCTGAGGAAGTTGGTATTTTTGCAGACTCCTGAATTACATTCAAAACAGGTGACCTGGGGAAAATCGTCATAACTTTCTCTCTGAGGATCGGATTGAAATTTCGAAGGTATAGAAAGAGGATGGACTGTAGTTTCTTGTATCCATTTTTCAGATCCAAAGGTTGAAACAGTGACTCGTGGCACGTCGTACAAGTTCGCTCTACTAAACTAGTCTATAAATAAGTCACTGTGGGAGATTTCACATAACTCTTCCTTGGAGAATCCAATTTGGGTCAGACTTGTGGAATTGGAAAGAGGACACAGAGGGCTACTACAGGTCACAAGTTTAGAACTTAAAGATCCGAAAGTACAGATTTAGAGTCATTTCAAGATAGAGCTCTTAAAATCAAGAAAAAACAAGATGAGGAAGTTTGATGGAAAGGATCCGGTAAATTGGATACTTCAGATGGAGCAATATTTTGATCTACATGGTGTACAACTGTTACAAAAGGTACGTATTACATCTTCATATTTAGAACCAGATCAATTTTTATGGTATGAAGGGCTTTGTTCTCGTAAACAACTTGTTACATGGTCAATTTTCACGGAGAAAATGATAGCACATTATGAGGATACAAAGAGCAACACCTTCTTTAGAGCAACACCACAACAATTGGAAAGAGTAAAAGGGCTTTGTGACATATTGGAAAGAAAAATTATGGAAACCAAGAAGCATACCCCTCACAACTATAAAGATGGAAGTGTTGTTTCTCCTAGCCTTCCACAACCTACAAGGGTTACACCACAACAATTGGAAGAAAAAAGAGCAAAAGGGCTTTGTTACAGTTGTGATAGCAAATACACTAAAGGTAATAAGTGTGCTGAGAAGAAATTATTCTACATAGATTGTCAAGAGGAAGAATAAAAGGAGTAAGAAAGGTCAAAAGAAGAAGATATACGCTAGGACCCCACCCCAGAGAAAGAAGAAATGAATCAAACCATATCTTGTAAAGCATTGGCAAGAATTACAACTCCTCAAACTCTCAAGATAAAAGGACATATCAAGAAGAAAAAGGTGAAAGAAGTGAAAGATCTCATTGATAAAGAAGAAATGAATCCAACCATATCTTGTAATTCATTGGTCGAAATTACCACTCCTCAAACTATCAAGATAGAAGGACATATCAAGAAGAAAAATGTTCAAGAAGTGAAAGATCACATCGAGCATCAAGAAATGAATCTGACCATATCTTGTAAAGGATTGGAAGAAATTACCACTCCTCAAACTCTAGAGATAGAAGGACATATCAAGAAGAAAAAGGTTCAAGCAGTGAAAGATCACATTGAGCATCAACAACAAGTTCTCCAAATTTTAAAGGATAACGCCACTTCGGTGCAAAATCAAATGAAACAACAAGTAGATCAACATCGTAGTGAAAAATGTTTTGATGTAGGTGATTGGGTATTTTTACCGCTACATCTCAAGCAAGCTATTTATGAGAAGGAAATGTTGGCAATACTACATGCACTTAAAAAATGGTGACCTTATCAAATGGGAAGACTCTTCAAGGATGAGGATGTGAAAGCATTGTTTTGTGCTATTTCTATTATCAAACCAGATTGGATAAATGAAGCAAGGGATGAATGGAAGAATGACAAAGAAGTATGGCCACTTATTCAAAAGTTACAAAAGATCCCAATTCAAACAATATTGCTAGAAATTGAAGAGGAAGGAAAAATCATATTGGAACTTGGAGCAGTCACAGAAACAAGAACCTGACAGCTACGAAATCGATCAATTTCAGAGTATCTCATCAAGTGGAAGAACTTACCTGCTGAAGATTCCACATGGGAGGACAAGAATTTTATACAAAAGCATCAAGAACTACTCAAGCGTTGAGGAAAATGCTTTTTGAAGGAGAGGGGCATGTTAGGCCCCTATACTACTAGTGTAACCCCTTATTGTTATTAGTACAACCCACTTATTATATTGATGTACCCATGTAGTGCCCATATTGTTGCTATTGTGCCCCATAGAAGCCCACTATTGTTATTATTGTTATGTCGGCTCTGATTATGTTATAACCCCTTGGACTCCTATATATAGAAAGGAGGTCTTTTCATTTGTATCATCCAAGAATTGTTCATTTATGTAATGTAAAGGAGGTTGCCCCCTCGAAGAGGCTGAATTCTAAGGTGTTGATCCATCTTTTCTATCTTTTCTTGAGCTGGTTTCATAACATATTGTTCTATTAATTGATCTTGGTTACAATTTTGGTATTCCACATGTTCTAGCCTACCATTTGTAAGAAATCCATACCCCTTCTAACAAAATTCTTGTAAATATTTCATAACTGGTGTGACGGACACTACACAAAGGTTTGCCATTTTTAATATGTTATGAATGTAGGAAGAACTCTTCTCTTTGAATCCATCAAATATACTCAATAATAATAATAAATCTGGGTATTCACGTATTTTAAACATCACTCAAAATGTACTTCAAGTAGTTGTAGATATATCCAAGGGCCTAATATTGAATAGCACAATTGGTGGGAATTTGTATATGAAATTTATGATTTTTATTAAAGGACTTTTCCCACAGATGTCCATAGAAGCTTGTAACAACATACAGAGAACCGATGATTGACACATCTAGGCATGGTTTTTAGCATTCATCCCACATGACAAAGGAATAAGAAAATGATGACACAAAATACATGACCATCAAATATAACATGGTTGAGTAGAAACACAAGGGTAAGTAATCCAAAAGACACTAGATTTCTTTGTATTAACTGTAAGCCAAAAACCCTTTGTCTCTTTCACTAAATTAATTCACATCATTTGTAGAAAGTCTCGAACCCCCACAATGGTTCAAATCTTCATCTTTTGTATAAAATAATTAGAGCAAAGAATGGACACAAAAATTTATCACTAGGAAAATAACAATGTAAATTAATGTTTTCCTGAAGACTCTACAATCATCATTCATAACGCAATTTTTTTTTGTGTGTTTTTGCTCAGGCACGGTCACTCCCCTGGGACTACATTTTGTTCTCCAAGCTATTGGAGATTGGGACAAAGTTTATATTTTCCTCCCAATCAATTGACAGTTTGCTAGAAGTGCCTCCAAGTAGTTGTCACCCTCGAGCTTGAATTTCCTAGAGATCCCATAGTTAGAAAATTCCAGGGACTCCAGAGGAATGGCATGCCTCCAACCTTCAGGTTCAAAGAGAATCCATTTATATTTAAGGTAGATCCACCTACAAGTGATAATGGATTTCCAAACAATTATGCATTGATCTTGGTAATTATGACTTACCAATAGAAATTCGATGCTCAACGTCCTCTGTTCTTCTTAGTTTATAGGGTTGCCTTGTCCTCATTTCTCTTTGTGCACTTCCTTCTCCCCTTTGTCCTATTCCATTCAAATGCCTTTAATTTCCTCTTCTAATGCTTGGGTTTCATTTTCTAGTTAGTTAGGGTTTGCTGCAGGTAGTTAGAATCTTTCCTTAACCCTCACTTATATAAAGTTTATTTCATTTACAAATTGTGAACGTATTAATGTGTTCATAACAACCTTAAGGTATTTGCATTTAATTATGATTTTATTTATGATATATCATAATTATGAATTTAATTATGACATATTCATACCATTGTGTGATATTCTAAGAAAGCACCTTTCATATTATTAAACCATTAACATTTGCAGTTGCAAACATTACAATATTATATAAATGCGAATATGATTCGGGTCATTACAACCCTCCTGTAAAAAAGTAAACAATGTCCTTGGTGTTCAATATTGTTATATTTATCATGCATGCAATTCATTTTTATATGTCTTATAGAGTCTTCTCTCTTATTGCAAACGAGGTTAGTGCATAAATCAAGTCATCATAAACTAGAACATTACATCAAGTTAGCCCAATCATCCATGTTACTATAAAACATGCAGAAGAGTACTATAGCTTCGATACTTACCTTGATTTGATGAACTATTCTTTGTATGCACATGGATTTGTTTGTCTATCATGGCTAGCACATGGAGGAAATCATGTCTTCCACGACCAAAGTGTGGGATCCAAGTGGTTGCTCGAATTCTTTAGGTACCCTCCAAACTAATTTTTTAGGTACTGTTTCAACAACATATTTCTCTAGGGCTTTTAGGTACCTTCCAAGCTAATGACCTAGGCGCACACCCCACTATCATGCTAATCGATTTCCCAAGGCAAAAAGGGTATCCAAAGGCTCACCTCTACCCTAAATCATAAAGGGTCTCTAGATCTTAGACCTTCACCCAATGATATATATATATATATATATATATATATATATATATATATATATATATATATATATATATATATATATATATATATATATATATATATATATATATAATCCCACTCGTAATTATGGACACCACCAAACCAGGTAGTCTTCTACTGACAGAAAAACAGACATATTTGTTACTTATCATAGGTACATTTCCGGCGTAAAATAGGTGTACTCACTACCAATCATGGGTACATTTCCAGCCTAAAACAGGCCCAGACAGTCCCACATCTATTTGGTTTAAACATGGGCCCATACAAATCATTTCAGACATACATAACCCACAAGTCCAGACAGTCCCATATCTATCTATCCTAAACACATTACCCATCACATACTCATACACATGGCACAGTACAACTTGAATAACATAATGCACATACACATGTACCACATATGCACATATACACATGACATGGTATGTTACACAATGTGGTAGATAACCTAGAGACCACCTTGTCTCTATACATGTGAACCACGCCATAATGTATCACTTGTTCTTCCCATGTTATTAAACTCAACATGGGCACAATAAAAATTATGTTCACATGATATTCAATAATAAATCAACAAAATTTCTCTTATGCTCAATAAATTTCCCCATCAGGTTAGAAATATTTTCATACCATTCATATCATTTAATAAAGTTTTAACAATCATCTTTGGCCCATTATTATTTTGTTTCACCACACTAAAAGCCTATTGGATCATCCATCATTTCCATGAACTTAACCAGTCCACTTGGCTGCCATATGATGTTCCATTATTACCATATTCCTATGAATTTTCCCAATAAATTTTAGTATGATATGCATGTATTGCTTCTTTATCAAGAATTTGTGGCTTCCCTACCACCTTAACCAACTTGTTCCATGCTCCCAATCATGTAAATGAAATGACAATCTAAAATCATAAGGCAATGTCAGAGGCACCAAATGACAACATCTCAATCATAATGAAAATAAAATAACACACAAAGCAACATGAACATGCAAATTCAAAAACCATTGAAAGTCACACAAGAAAAAATTAAAATTTAAAAGTAAAATTAAAAATCACAAAACTAAAATAATTTTAAGATTTACTTAATGTCCCAAGTTCAACATCCATGGCATTGTCAATCATCACTCAATGTATATACAAGTTAACAAAATTAATTTCCTTCTTTTTTTTTTCTGCTTGTGTGGGCATTCTCGTTTTATGTGCTCCCCCACACAGGACCAACATGAGGTGGGTTTATTTTTCTTCTTAGTTTCATGGTGCCTTTTCCTACCATCATCATTTCCCTTCTCTAAGGGTTGGGCCTAGTATGTCAACTCTTGGAAATTTTCTTGCAATCCAAGGTATTGCCTTATAAGTTTCGTTATCTCTGCCTTGCAAATACTTAGCTTAGTTTCCCATTTCTAGAGCTGAGCCTTCAAATCTTCTATTCCTCCCATATGCTAGCATACACATCTAGTTGCTAGTTCATTTATGAAGAATAAAAACACAAAACTAGATATCGATGGTAATCTTTTCTAGATGAACTCAACATGTTGCCCTCGTACTTGCAACCTCATTAGTATGCATCATATAGTTTAGAGGACAATTCATAAAGAGGAATAAACCATCATGGAAAGTGAGTTTTAATATGTGATACCAGGGAATAATTTATTTCTAAGGACCATCCAATATATGTAGAATTGTGTGTATTTTTTTCCATTATCCAAAGTCAAATCCAACTCAAGCTAAAAATGTAGTTGACATAGAAAAGCTAGAAGCTTGTGCATAAAATTTTCCCTTGGTAATCCCACAAAACCGTTATGAAAACAATATTCATTCATTGTAACAACAAAAATTCATGGCTATGAATAAGATAGACAGTGGGTAAATTAAGGGATAATTGAGAAGTGAAGAAGAGCACATTAATCACGAAGAGTACAAAAAATACCGCAACACTATACACTCATCAAATTCTAATGAGAACATGGACTAATAGCAATATAATTATTTATTATTATTATTCTATATATATTTTGTGTAAGCTCTAAGAACATTTCAATGTAAAACTTATAAATGAGATTACTTTTCAAAGATACTCGGACACAACCTCACATCTCATGCAAAGGTAATTTTCTACTGCAGCCAGGAAGTATTAATATAAGCTTACAAAATCAATCACAAAATAAGGGAAAATTTCCATAGCGTAGCACTAAACCTTAAAACACCTATATGACCCTCCACCAATAATTAGGCATTTGGGTGAATTAGCAGCATTTTTAATTTTATATATGAAGAAATTATTTCGATGTTTGAACAATGATTTGTGTATTGAATGTAGGCTTTCTATGTTTTTTTTTTTTTTTTTTACTTCCTTTAAACACCTAGTAAACGACTGTGAAGAAATCAAATGCATTCACTAAATTTTATTTAAAAATGATTAACACATATTAATTCTCCACAACATGCACATATAGAATGCAATGGATCTAGTAACATTTCACATTCCACCATGAAGAAAATTGCCGATAAACCTTAATCATGCTTATTTACACTACCCCTTAAAGAAATGTAGGGTCATGTAAGGATATGGTATCTATTTTTGTTCATTATTGGGGATCATATTATTCCCTACAATTAAAGGATGTTGAGTTTCCAAGATCATGTGGAAAACCATAACATCAAATACAAAATGAGACTTTGTAGTTCATAAAACCTGAAAAGACCATATTTTAGGTTCATTTGTGGACCACATTAATGGAAACAAAACATAGACGACCTTTCTTGACTACAAATGTAACTAAAAATCTATCAAAATAACCTAAAATGTTGAATGTCAACTACATCTACAACATAATGTCCTTTACAGAAATATTATCTTGACAAATATCATTCTTTTGTATTCATGGAAAAGGACAACTACAATAGTATAATAACCATGCAAAACTTGTACCACAATTTTGTTACTAAGACAAATAGAGTTTGAAACATAAAAAAAAATGTAAGCATTAAAACACATGGTCTTTATTGACAAAAATAAACAAATTTTCCACCATGTACAAGTTTGTTGACAGAGTGATGTTGCTTGCATGACATTCAGTTTCTATGGAGAGAATAGCCAACAAAGGAACAAATTAATTTAAATATATCTGGACCAACCACGAGTAAATATCTTATGCCAAACAATAGAAAATAATAATTCTTATTATATGTAGGTATGCAAATGAAATAATTCACCTTTCACCTCGAGGCCTGGCATTGGAACCCGACGCTCTAATACCTCTTACAACAAATAGCCACATTGTCCTTCTTTATAAACTCTCGATTTAGTTCCTTGAGAGAGATAGATACACAATATCAATTATACAATTTAAAGCATATTTTACTATAGATTTTGGATTGTCTTTCAGATATCATTCCACATTGTAAGCTAATTCTCTTCGTTCCTCCACCTTCACAGAGAAAAAAATAAATTCAAGAATAAGGAAAGCTTAAGTAAGTTTGCAATATTTCATGAATATTTATATCACAAGAATATTTTGAAATCTGATTAGCCAAGTTAATTATTTGTTTAACCTCATTTATTATAAAACATTTTTAGACTCTTCAATTGATATAAATCTCAATACACTTAGAAATCTCTTGTGTTGTCGGGGAGTCTGCAAATCAATTATGCAACATGGGGAAGTTGGAACTTGGAGGCAGAGTATATTTTCTTCATAACATTGTCTGGTAAATTTTGACCTATTAACAACGGTGGGATCAAATTCCCCTGAGCTTATCTCGATTATTGATTCGCCGAATATTCGGCAAATCAACCATCAAGATAAAGATGCCCATCAAATTCAATGCACACACTTTGGATTTATTTCACCCACTCGTCAATTGTGTAGTAATTCTTTTACGTTGAAATTATTCCTTGAAGTGAATTGACAGGTCGGGGATTGGAATTTAATTTTAATTTTGAACATTTACTTTATACGAACTGTCTAAATAACGATAATTGAAAATATAAAATGTGAAATGGTTAATATCCTATGACCAACCACACCCTACGTGTTAATCATGAGATCTTTAGAAGGTAAATAGTACTCAAATTGATATATCATATATGTCATTCCTTTGTTCACACCCCACTTCATCCCTCCACAACTTGGTTTTCACACTTGTGCTTCTTTGTAAGCATATACCATAAGTCATTCCTTTGTGCACATCCCACTTCATCCTTCGACAATTTGGTTTCCACAGTTATGCTTCCTTGTAGGCTGCAGAGCTGGTTATTTGGACAGAATAGAATAGGTGTGCTCTAGTATTAACTATTACTAATTTCTAATGATTAAGTATTATTAATTTAATAATAATTATATTATTAATTAATAATATTATAAACTATTGTTTTTAGTAAAATTTTCGTTTTTTTTTTTTAACTATTACTATTTTTTTTATAATATGTGTTTTTAATTTTTATATGTTTTTTTTTTTTAATTATATATATATATACATCATTCTTCAATCCTCTAACAACGAGTTTCATGTGTTTTTAATTTTTATATGTTTTTTTTTTAATTATATATATATATACATCATTCTTCAATCCTCTAACAACGAGTTTCATGGCGAATTATGATACACTGTGGTATCTAGGGAAGTTCCTCCAAAAAAAAAAAATGCCCTAAATATTCACATTTACACTTAATTGAGTTTATTCTTCAATCCTCTAACAACGAGTTTCATGGCGAATTATGATACACTGTGGTATCTAGGGAAGTTCCTCCAAAAAAAAAAAATGCCCTAAATATTCACATTTACACTTAATTGAGTTTATCTTTATTTATTTGAAAGAATAATAAATAAATATTTTATAAATTTTATAAATCAAAGATTTATCAATTGCCTTTAATAACATTTATTAAAAAAAAACAATCAAAATAACTAATTATAAATTTAAAACCTATTTTTTTTTTCTAAATTACAATTTATTTAAAATTATATTATATAATGTATGCCACCCTTTATTAAAATATTATATTTTACTATACAAAATGATCATTTTGATTTATAAACTATAAGCGGAGTTTGATTTTGCTTAACTATCTCAATTTGATAATAAAAGAAATATCATAAATAATTCAATTTAATAAAAATTCAATCTACCATATATATTTATATATTTTATAATTTAATATCTCACTTTTAATATTTTATTAATAAAATTGTATGAGATTCTCAAAGGCCATAAATTACTTAGCTAACATGTAAATATATTTGCATCATTTCTGAAACCATTTTGATTTTTGGTGTTAAATAAAAATTATTTGGGTTTTATACATAATTTCTTATTAATTTAGGTTTGATTCTTCAATTTATTTTTTTCATCCTAATATTTTTTTAATAAAAATCATAGAATCTCAAAGGTCAACTAAAATTGGAACTTGGTTTTGATCCTATTTATGATAGCCTGATATTAAAACATACAACGTTATCGACATAAATTCAAGACTAGTAATTTTTAAATAAAAAATAATTTATTAATAATTGCATAATTTATATAATAGATGACTTAGAGGAATAATATCTAGGAGTTGAAGAATCAAACTTACGTACTTGTGAATATTAGGCTATTATGGTTTTGTTTACTACCACAAACATGTTCGGCATAACTCTCCCCCAACCATAGGTTCAATTGTGCATTTTCTTTCCACAATTTTCCACCCTTGAGTCATCAATTTACTACCTCCTCTAGTCAATCCTTCCTATTCTAAAATTCTCATAGGAAAATAATGCCTCACATCCTCCTAATCATCTATTAAATAAAACAATTTGTTTCAAAAATGAAAAGAAATTCTTCATGTACATAATCCGTGTGTGTTTTTAAGTAAAATTTCATTAAATTACTGAGAGTTTACATAAAGTAAAGACATATTGAGTCTTCGATGGGAAATGTTTGAATTGAGCATATGCAAACAACAAAAAATATTATCTAACGTGGGACTAGCAATGTGCTTGTATTGGGGATGACCATCTACCGATAGATGGGAAACCATAGTTCTTCCTTGAATTCCATGAAACTAGTTCATAACTATAAAAAAACAAAACTAATATGAAAATGTGCAACAAAGACTGAAACGGTGTTGAACCTGATTCTTGGTAGTAATCAAAGCCATGTTGAGAGTTAACTAAAGGGATCATCCTAACCTTCCTTCAACCATGGTGGTCTTTCCCACTCGATAAGCATCTCGCTGAAGCTGGTGTCTACATCCCACTATGGTTTCTCTTCTATTTTCTTATATTTCATTGTTTCCTTGCTACTGGTGGCTTTTCCCTTCACATTGTTTCTCAATGACCCTTATTTTGCAAAGGTATTATGCATGTTCAACATTGGCCCCGACTTCCCAAGACTAGGTGGTTTTACACCTTGAGAAACCCAGTCTAGAGGACTCAAAGAAGAACAGTCCAAGCTGCCAGTTGGTGGGTGTTGTAGGCAGGGATGGTGGAGGGAATTGAATTCCTAGACCACCAGCTAGAACACATAGATCCGCTCTACCCTGGACGAGATGAAAGTTGAGGTCAATGATTCAGCCTTCCACCACGTGCATAGTCTCTTCCTAGTTTCACAGGTGCCAGCTGAGAAGGTTCATTAGTGCCCAATGGTCTTCCCCAATATTTTCATTCTCCTATGCTTTTAGTTTCAAAATAATTCTTCTAATGAACCACAAAATATCTTCATCAAATCGTTCTACTCCTAGAACATGCCATGGAGTTGGAGGTTGATGCTATCTTCCCCTCCCTCCTATCCTAGGATAACCATGCTCACAGAATATGGTTGTCAGCTTGTGTCATCATGAGTTTCCCCTTTAAATACCACCAACCTCCACTTTGTTCTCAACAATGTCAATGGCATATTGAACAAGCACCTATGTATAGAGATGAGATTTCACATCCTAATTCAACATTAAATGCCAATACTATGTCATCCAACCAACACATCTCATGTGGTGAATGAGACCTGCAGTGATGGTAAGCAGGGTGTGTCATTATCCTTCCACCATTAATGTATTCGATCTAGCTATCATGAAGGCTCTCAATACTTTTTTTCACCACTTGTACACCCAAATCCGAGGATACATAATGCATGTGTTATCATGTAATTTATTTTTAATTTTTTATGGCTTTATTAACTTAGTTTTTCCCATAATTTGATCTTACTTATTTTATTAATTTGTCTTTTCCCCATAAATTTATTCTTACTACTTTTTACTCTTTTTGTAAAATAATCTCCTTTATTTATTTATTATGATTTTTCCTTTATAATTTATAATTTTATTAATTATTATTTTCACTTTTATTAATTTTTATTTGATTTATTTTGTTGTTTTTATTATTAATAATTTAATAATATAAAAAATTACATATTCTTCCACCACTTCAAAGTTACAATCTCAATTATTATAAAATTTTATCTAAAATCATAAATAAATATCAAAACATTTAATATATCTTTTAAATTTTAAATCAACACAATAACAATTTTATTCACCTTCATACACATTAGGTTATTTGTAAAAAAATATCACACTACATAGAAAATAAACTTAAAACTTAACACACAATCTTTTAAAATGTCATAACATTTAAATAGGAAATAAACTCAAAACTTGAAACACAACCTTTTAAAGTGTTACACTTACCTCATAAACAAGGGTGATTGTTACATAAGGGTATAGTCCTATCTCCTTATGTTGGGTCTGTGTTTTTTCTTTATTTGAGAACACTTTGCTTCTACAAGATACATATCTGCACTGCTCATGATGAAAGCTTCATCCACACCTCTGCACTCTGCACAATATCAGTTATACCCTGGGATATGCACACTTTGTAATTGTTATAGTAGTTTCACTGAACCAGTGAAGATATAAATAATTACGCAGTTGAATTAAATGAAGGCGAGGAAAACACTCAACAATATTATATATGAAGCAAGTGCATACCTAGAAATTTAAGTCACATAAAATTAACATATCAATTTCACTCTGAGGTGTGGAGGAAGCTTGCATTATGCCAAGTGCGGAGGTGTGGAGAAAGCTTTTGTTGTGTGGATCATGGAGGTGAAAATTAAGTTTTCATTGTCTCGAGTGCGGAGGAAGATTTGATTGTGCAGAGGGTGGAGAAAAAACAAACAAAGCTTCCTCTGCACTCCGTACAATGAAATTAACTCAATTAAAAATAAATATTTAGACATATAACATCTTTCGAACTTTAAAAAATTAAAACATAGAACTATAAAGCTTCAATAATCAAAATAATAAAAGTTTCCATACATTATGTGTTTTCATTGGATATTTTATTAACAAGCTCCCCAACCTACAATGATGGATACTGACTGTGGTGCAGAAGACTCTGCACCAAGTATTAAAAAATTAACTATCACTTAGTAATACTATTAACATATATCAACGTTTAATATCATTAATTTTGACGCATTGTATAATGAATATTGGTTGTAAACATATCAATAAGATTGCAGCCTTGCATATTATAAAATATTATTTTCAGCATTTATTCAATGAATTAACCTATAATCAACACATTGTTCAAATGCTTAGTAGCATTCACTACTTGTAAACAAATCAAGAAGATGCACAAGGATCTGTAGCTAGTATCCATCGTAGAATATTGAAACAATGTATGTACAAAAGTGTGGAAATGGGGGAATAGTGGTTCTACTAGGTGAACTCCTCTTCTGCATATCCTTTCAACATCGTTTAGCCCCGCACCCTTGGATATATTACAATCATCTTCAAACCCACCTATGTGGAACATGATTGTAGGTTATCTTATCTCTATGTTATTCTAACTACTCATATACTGTGATCACAATATTCGTATATCCTTATGAAGAGAAGCAACTTACCAGTGAATCAGTAGATTACAAGACAATCTAAATAGGCATTTCTAATTATAAATAAAAGTCTATTAATGTGTGTGAGGAAGAAGCATTCTGTGGGAGAACGAGAGTGCAAACAAAGGAACAAAAACATTGTTTAGAAATGTTCTATACCTTCGCATACATTCCCGCACACTACATGTTATTATATTAATTAGCGATTTTGGCTTATTAAAGTTTGGGTCATGAAAATTTTGGGTTACGTGTATATCAAGTGCAAAATAAGGGTGAAAAATAATGAATAAGGGTGGGTTTATAACTTTATTGTTTTTTTTACAACCAATAATAATTACACAAAGCTTTAAAGTAAATGTTAGTGAGCATTTGGATGATCAACTGATTACGAGTTGATTCAATCAATAAACATTGAAAAGACTCAAGAAATGTATGTCAAATGATGTGAAAATTGGTGTCTTGCAATGTGCAAAGTAATGAAACATCACCCAAAACAAGCAAACGCGAAAAGATTCTTATATGGCCAAAATAAGTGACAGATGGAAGTACAAAACACTAGCCACATGAGACTTAGTTATTCATTTTTAGCGCGAATCCATAGTGTATCATTTAGAGCTAGCAAAGAGTGCAACCTAAAAGAATCGATGAGACAATGAAATTTATGTCATTTAACCAAAAAATTAGTGTCGGTCTTTATTTGATTAACATATGTCACGGTTACAGGGGCTAAACACAAACATGCTATCCATATCATTTGTACACATCAACAACTAATTCAATTCACCATATATTGCTAAAATCAAGGATTACTCAGAAAAGTAAACATTTTGCTTTCCATAATGAGAGCCATTTTCTATCGTAATGGAACATTAGTGTTAATCCTTGCAATCAGAGCATTAATCCATGTACTTTAAATAAATATTATATCATGAAATCTTTGTAATGAGAACAAGTGGTGTACAGACTGTTGAAAGCATTTAGTACAAAAATGTGTGACAAAGGACAAGTGTGTATGGAAGTCATATATGGAAAAATTATGCCGAGACGAAAATGTTTGTGGAGGTGTGGGAACCTATTGTAATAGATATTGATTGTGATGCAGACGACTCTGCACTCAGTGTTAAGAATTTACCTAAGGCTTAGTCCTACTATTAACATCTATTCAATGAATTGATGTTTAATTAGCCCATAGTTCATGTAGAAATTTGATAGAAATTGGAATTGCTTAAGCTTCAAACTTAAAAACACAATATAGAAAAACATGCATCGACATGCAATAAGAAAGAAAACAAATACACAGTGATTTCTAGGGGAACCCAACTAGGAAAAACCCCTCAAGCCTCTTTTCATTAATCAGTTGAATAGAGAAATTATTAGAATTGTAAGTTCCAACTCTAAGCTTAACCTGCAAAAGAATAATTCTTCTCTCTTCTAAATGAGAAACTCTGGCCAACACTTATCTAATTACTTTCTCACCAAGGCTCTCATTTCCTTATGCAAATTCTAAGGAAATTAGCCCCTAAAATATAGGATTTCCTCCAAATTGAATGCGCAATTCCCAAGGATTGATCTTCTGACTCACGCAACACCTGTACACTCAAACTAGTTTACAACTGTTGTTACGTTGCCTTTTCATCTCCACTTTTATCTAAGGAACTCAAATTCCTTGTAAGCATTATCTTTTGGGTTGATTGATTATTACTAAACTTCAACTAACTCTATCAATAGTTAGATGTTAGTTAACTCAATACAACTGAAAATAACTAAACTGGATTACTAAAATTTAGCAATCACTCATGCATAATTGAACTCCAAGCCCTCTAACTCAAATTTACTGAGCTAATTGAGTGACAAGATCCATGTCCCACTAGTTAACTCCCTCCAAGTTGTCATATTGATGTGGAAATTTGATTTACTCAATTTAACTAAGGATGAAGTCAAATTGAGCATTCCTTGCTACAATTTTTCAACAGTTCAATTGCTTAATGACATTTATTCTGACGCATTGTGTAATGATTATTGGTTGTAAACATATCAATAATATTGTATCCATCAATATTATAAAATAGTATTTTTGGCATTTATTTGTCGAATCGACGGGTAGTCAACACATCGTTTGAGTGCTTAATAGCATTTACTACATGTAAACAAGTCAAGAAGATGCACAAAGCTCTGCAACGAGTATCCATCATAACAAATTAAAACAATGTGCGAACCCCCTCTGCATGCATCTTCCGCACATTTTCCTATTTGATGGTACTATTTTTGGGAATGTTACATAGATTCAATCAACGTCCTGCAACACGAATTAGCAGATATAAAAAAAATTAACAAATATTTAATTTTACAATTAATAGAAGCTTCGTTTCCAATAAATGTAAGTATGTTATACATTTGTTCGGAAAATCAACACATAATTAGGACATCATTCAAGGGCTTCATAGAATATTAAAATAATAATTAAGGCTTAATCCTACGATTAACAAAAGCTCCCTTCCTAGTAAATGTAATCATTTATTAAGTGAATCAACACGCAATCAGGACATCGTTCAAATTCTTAATAACATTTACTCTAATGCATCATGTAATGATTATTTCTTATAAATAAATCAAAGTTGTATGCATCGATATTATAAAATAGTATTCTCAACATTTATTTGGTGAATTGACGCGTAATCAGGGCATCGTTTGAGTGCTTAATATTATTTACTGGTCATATACAAATCAAGAAGGTGTACTTGGCTCCACAACCAATCTCAGTTCTAGCAGATTAGAAGGATGTGCTGAAGGGGGATATGTGTGGGAGAACCTTTGTTCCCCCATTTCTACATCTATGCATATGTTACTCCTCTGCACATATCAAATTCTTGCAAAATGGATTAACGGATATTAAAAACTTAATTAAGGCTTAATCCTAAGATCAATGGATATATTTTCATATCTTAATGGAAAGTGCTATAAAAATCATAAGTGTTCGTACGAAAGTAATGGTGAAATCATCATATATTTAGAGCTTAATTGAATTAAAGCCTGTTGAATTTTGTTATTGGTCATTGTTTCTTGGTTCTTATTTGTTTATGCTATAGATTTGTCACTTTACTATGTCATTTACAGTAAGAATAAAATGTAACATGTTCCTCTTGTCTAAAGGTTTTCCAAGTCAGAATGAACAAGGGAACACAAGCCAATGAAATATGGACCCGTGTTCAGAATCCAAAAGTGAAATGGACGACGAAGCTTAAGTATTCTTATTTCAACTTTGAAAAAAGCAGCATGTCACAATATACATTACTGAGTAAACCCATAATCTTTACGAGGTCAAAGGACAAAGTTTAGTACACTGAAGGGAATGAAGCAACAACTTCAATTGACATCTCTGAGAAATTCATGGCTAATAGATGTACTCTTTATGGAAAGAACATTTATGGTACTCTTTATCTTATCTACTCAATTATAGTATTTTTATGAACAAGGATGATGAAAGAGTTGAGAGACCTATGTAATGATATACAAAATTAGGTAATTGATTGTGATTACATTTTATTCAATACTCAAAGCTAGCTAGAATTAAAGGTAGCAAATTAGAGAATCGGTTTACAACAACTTCAGATTTCTTGGAAGAAATATGTAAGTATGTGTAAAGAAAAGCACCGAATTTGAGATTTGTGTTTACTTAGGTTATGTACATATGAAAAAAGGTTTCCAAAGCAATGTAATCATGATGATTACATCAGGAACACTGCCTTAGAATCCATGTGGGCATATTTATATCTGCTACACCAACTACTTAGACAAACTTACATTGAATGTAATAAAGCGTCAACTGTAATTTGTCCAAACTTCATAATCTGTGAACTTTCTTTTGATTGCATGTAATATAGTTACTATTTACTATTTCCACTATCTGAATTTATGTCAAATTTGAAATTTGCAGTTATTATAAAAATACAATCAGTATGAATTAATTGTACTTTTTTCGTTGCAATTTGTCGATAACTATTGAAAGAAATGAAACTAGTGGAGCATGTAGATTTATCATGCATATTCAGTCTTAAAAGTAGAAAACTGATAAAACAAGTTCAATTATGTTATTGCAAATATTCGTTTAAGAGCTGATTTCATTGAATGGAAATATATAAAAAATAAAAGGATATTGATCCAGTTATTACTATCAAACTATATGTCAATATTGAGTAGTTTTTATTTTTGTTTACCGATACTATTCATGGTGATAAATGGATGAATAATTCAATTCATGATTTTTACTACTAAAATCGTAGGAAATGATCCATTATCTCTTACTCAAACCAATGTAGGCTTAATATTGAATAAGAAGCATCCATGATCAAGGAAACACATGATTGGCTCTACCTCTAGGTCCACTGATAGGTTTTCTCCATAGCCGACATGTGGCATAGCATTCGTTCATGTGTGTGGGAGAAAATTTGTGTTCTTGTTTCCATACATGCATTCATTCGCATAACCTTTCTCCTACACATTTTTTTTATTTCAAATCAAATGTGCAATGAAATCATACAACATAGTTTATCCATATAAATACATATCATTCAAAATACCTAACTCAAATCCTCTAGAAATATATGTGTAAAATAACATGGAAATTAAAATTTAGAAGTTTTGTATGGGTTTGACGTGTGTCGAAGAAGTTTGCAAAGAGAATATGTGCGGAAATAAAAATTTTAAAAATTCAATTTAACTTTTCATCTCATTTACCTAATGTTATAAAGTTCATAAAATCTCATATGCATGTTTACTATTTATACAAGATTAGTAGATAGTAGGTACCAGAACATGTACTTAGATATTAATTATATGTTCTCATACATTTTCTTCTCACACACAGGTTCTCCCTCACACACCCCCTGTTTTTCACATCCTTTAATCCGAATAACTGAATATATAAAAGTTTAAAATGAAAAAATAACTTAAATAGTTATAAGAGTTTTTGATTTCCCGATATTTTTGTAGATTTCTATTTCAAATTTTTTGCTTCTCTTTGTATATACATTCTCTCACATATACATCCTCTTCTGCACATTCTTTTTTCGGCACATATTCTTTATTCTTATTACAGTTTAATTTTTTAACATATGGACTTGTGTATTTATTTTGAAATGAAATAGTGTGGATCTAATCAAATTATCGATGGTTAACAGTAGCAATCGCATCAAAGAGAAGATTTCTGAGAAGGTAGCTTAATCACAATTGCGACCCCCCAAAATGTACAAGAACCATGAATCTTTGCAAATACAACTTTCTTCATTAGATTGAGGATATTTGCAAATCAATCATGACAATCATCATAGCCTTTATTAGAGTCTCTAGAGCTACTAATAATGCAATTCCTTTTTCCCTATTTTAAAATTTTTTTGCAACCTATGAGAAATACATAAATTAATTTAGGAAAATATTTTTTGGTTTACAAAGATATGGTAAAAATATGTTTTTTCACCTAGAGTATGGTAACCACTAAATCAATGACAATCTACATTGACATAGGGTATAGCTAATGAATTAAAATAGGTATACATATATACGTTACACTTGGGCGTTAAACGTTATTCATTTGATGAGTTTGATAAGATGTTATTATATTGTTCATTAGAGGGCATGTTGAGAACTGTGTAACATCCCTCTTCTAGATTCCTAGTTTGATAACGAGATAAGGTGGAATCATTTTATGGTCCAGTTTTATTGTTGTTTTTGTGTTTGGTTTTTTTTATTTGGGTCATTTGATTATTCTCTATTATTATTGGATGGTATAATGATTTGTGTATTTATGTTCTTGCTTGGGTTTTTAATGTTTGGCCTGAGTAGGCAATTCCGGGAGACTGGATTTATGCTTATGTATCTCAGTTCTAACTAGCTTCTTGGGGGTTTTGTATCTTTTCTCTTGCAGTTTGTGACTATTCATTTAGATAGTTTCTTTTGATATTACATCTTGTTTCATTCAACTGCAAGACTAGGTGGGTTGTTTTTGTTCTTGGTAGGGTTGGTGTTATGTTTAATGTAAAGGGTTTTGTCAATTTAGCATGTTCATAGCACCCTTGTATTCTACTTTTTTGTTTTTTTTGGTGAAAAACAAGATGACACATCAGTGAGGAACTCAATGTGTCGAAGGGAAATGCATAGGGAGATGTGGAATGTGCTCCATTATTTCACATAGTAAAAAATTAAAGGTTGTCTACCATATGGAGTGAAGTTATGAAATTGGGTCGTGGAGATAGTTAATTGTATACCCTTATTTTTCATCCAATATACATGTAAACCAAATTCATGCCCCAAACTTTAACTAGCCAAAACCACTAATTAATTGATTAATGTGTAGTATTGTGTGGAAGGGAAGTGTGGAGGGAGAATGTATGCAGAAGTTCGGAACATTGTGAAGAACTTTTGTGTTCCTTGCTCCACACTCCCATTCTCTCACACAACACTTCTTCCTCACACTGATTAAAAACACACTTAATTTAATATTGGATAATAAGTGTTCAATTCACATATGTGAAATCATTAATGCACTTAGTATTCGAAAACTGTGAATACCAAGGTTTGTTGATTCTATTTTGATAAAGTTTTTAAATGACTAGGAACAATAATGTGAAAGGAAAATCAAAATAAGCATCTAAATATTGAACACAAATCTAGTCAAAGTAAAACATTGGCTAGTAGTGAAACAAGCTGATAGAGTAAATGTTATTAAGCACTCGAATAATGTTTTGATTATGCATTGATTTGCAAAATAAATATTGAAAATACTTACATATACTGGCAGGGGAGCTTTAGTTAATCATAAGATTAAGCCTTGTGTTTTTATTTTTATTTTGTAACAAAATATCATTTCATGTTTTTTTATAAATTGCTTAAGATTTGTGTCCAAGACTGAAAATTGGGTTTGAACTAACACAAAAAATAACACTACCCTAAACAAGCAGTAACCTAATGCAATAAAATTAATCTTTAAATGTCATTGTATCGTTACATAAATCTAAATAAAATCATAATTAGGATATTAATAAAATAATATGATGATATCAATTTCCAAAGCATGCCAAATCATGAAACACAATCCTATTAATTGGACGAATGGGAATTTAAGGAAAGTGGATAAGGTTTTTAATAATCAATATTGGAACAATCTTTTCTGATTGATTGCAGATCAGGAAAATAATTACTAGCTAGATTGATTCAATCAATGGTAAATGAATGCCATTAAAATCAATAACAATCAAATGTCCTTTCAGAACTTTGATGTCAATTCATGATTTAGATGTCTTATAGCCTTCAATGTACTATGTGTAGGCTCATTGGCTATGGACTCATTTCTAAAAGCTATGGGAAAGTGGCTTGCTTCGTTTGTTCTTAAACTTGCGAGCATTATAGAGGTTCGATTTATCATATGTCTATTGTTTTTTTATATATCTAAGTATGGTTGGTATCATCATTGTAAAAATATTTTTCTAGTGAAGTGCCTTATGGGATTGTTTTTGTTTTAAGCCAAAATGACTTCAAAGGGAAATTTTGTTTGGATTTTGAAAGATGATTTCGATATTCTTGGCCTTATTAATTTGGTATTTCATTAGACTCCATCAAAGTAGTTCCATATAACTAGTAAGCTGAACGGGGAGCATTGTGTCACTCGATTTCTATTATTTTGTGAAATAATACAAGGGTTTAGTTGTTACTCTTGCAATACTAACACTGACACAAATGGCCCAAGGAAGCAATGGCAGAAGCATGTAGAAAGTGTTATATGTAGTAATTCAAAATAAAGTTCTAATTACGTGCATTTATTTTGGAAAAGTGCTTCTAGAATTTTAATTTAATTATTAATGACTATTAGGTGGATGGCAAGGATTTAACCTCCATAGAATATTATAAAATATTCTTAGTTGTGTAGATAGGCATGCATATATAGGAATAAGGCTTTTAGAATTTTAAATTAATTATTTATAGTTATTAGGTGGATGATAGGGATATTATAGAATATTCTTAATAGTACACATATCAAATGTTGAGATTTATTTTCAAAGTAATTATGCTCTTTCTACTTTTTTAATTGATTTTAAAAACAATGTTATATAAACATGTGTCATATGAATATGAGTTATGGTTTTTTTGGCATGTGTTATTAGTAAGCCATGGTATTGTAAGAAAGCATATTTATATGTTAAAAATATCCATGATAAAGCGAGGTGAATCTCCATGGGAAGAATCTATGAGTTATGGTTTTTTGGGCATGTGGTATTAGTAAGCTATGGTATTGGCCCATGGTATTGTAACAAAGCATATTTATAGGTTAAAAATATCCATGATAAAGTAGGGGTGAATCTCCATGGTTAAGAATCTTGTTACATGTTTTCTTAAATGTATATATGTTTAACTCATATATTAATTTTTTTATAATTAATAATAATAATGAATTATATTTTAGTTAATTTTTAGTATTTCTAAACATTTTTGGCAGTTAGGAAGTGTTTTGATACATATTGGCATTTATAAGTCATTTAATTTATATGTTTGGGCTAGTAGCATTCACAAAATGTTGAGATTATCTCCAAAGCAATTGTGTATTTTTTACTCTTTTAATTAAATTGATTAATTAAAAAATGTGTGATACTAAAATAGTATAGATCTATATGTTCAGATTTATCTCCAAAGAAATTATGTATTTTTTAGTCTTTTAATTAAATTGATTAATTAAAAAAAGTGTGATACTAAAATAGTATAGATCAATCTTATCCATGGATCTATTAAGGGTTGAAGGAATAAAATATCTTCAAGTGTGAACCTCCTTTAGGGTGAAAACATGAGAAAATGTTTATACCTAGAGAGATTTTATCTCTTTAGGCGCCTGATAGAGCCCTGGTTGAGATTGATATTTCTCTTTCAAATATATTTTACTTAACATGAGTATTGAAATAATGATTAATTATGGCTTACATTAAATTTTTTGTTATTATTAAAAAAAAATACCACATATTAATTTTATATTAAGAATTGAATGAGTTACATATCTTCTTATTATTATTTTCGTAGGAAGTAAATGAACCTTTTCACTTTCAATTATTTTTTCCTTTGAAATCTCGAGGATTAGCTCAATTGGTTGAGTGTTGTTGTTAAAGAAACTTTGCTATTGAAAGGTCATGGGTTCAATTTTTACATGTATAAGAATGTCACACTCCAAACTTACTCCCCCATATTGGGTTGTAAAATGTGTCTCTCCCGATAATGAGTTATGATTTTTTGGGCAAATGGTATTGGTAAGCTATGTTATTAGCCCATGGTAATAATCTTGTTACATATTTTTGAAATGAATATATGTTTAACTTATATATTAATTCTTTTATAATTAATAATCATTTAAGATAAAGTTTAATTTAGTTAATTTTAATGATATTCTTTTAGTAATGTGATATGTTGCGTTAGTTTAATTAAATTTTTATAACTTTTTTAGTTTTGGCAATATTAGATGTCTCATAATACCTATGAGCCAGCTAAAAAAATATGAAATAACAATATACATTCAAATTATGAATATCAACTAACATGAAGTCATTACTTATAAGGAAAATATATTTTCTTAAGTAAAATTAAAAATAAATAATATAGAATAACAATTTAAATTAACATGATAAAGAAATAATAATTAAAAAACACTCATACAATATATGTTATTTAATAGTTAAAAATAAAAGATAAAATAGTATGTAAACGATATTTTTATTTTTATATAAAACAAAAATATTTAATTGTTTAATTAACAATATTTATGGACAAATTTAACATCACAGTGGCTAAAGGAAAAAATTTGTTTTAGTCTTGTTTTTCTTTTTTTCCTTTTTTTTTAATTAAAAAAATAATTATGAAGTTTACTGGGCCTTCTATAGACAATGATCAGGCATGCTCCTAAGGCACTTCTAGATGTTAAGTTTATTTGGGTGTTATTCTTGGTCATGACCATGATGTAACCTCACCATTGCAAAATTTACAATAAATAAATAATTATGAAATAATGACATACATTAAAAAGGATAAATACTAATTAAAAAAATGTCATTGATGATAAAGAAAGTAGAGTTATATTTTTAAATAAATTTAAAATACATAATATAAACTACATTAACCTAATAAATAAATAATATTTGAGTTGATAAAATTAGTGATTTTTCCTTTTTAACTTTTTCACTTATCTCGTTCTTTATTCATTGAACATTGGTGTTACTTCTTGGTGATGTCAATTTCTTTTTAACAATGACAACAACATCCATGGGCTAAATGGATGGGTTTGCATTGCAAAAGAGAATTCATTAATTAAGTCGATAGGATTTTTATTATGAGGTTCATCATCACGACATTGTAGCAGATTCGTCGACCAAGAAAGAATATACCAATTCAATAGTGGTAATTGACACAATATGTTGACGGTGGTTGTAGATGTCGACTCATCCATCTCTTAACAATTATGTCCCTTTTGTGTTTAGCTCCTCCCTGCATTTCTCATCTCCCTACCATTCCTGTGATGGCCTTTGATAAGGCCATGTCTATGCCATGATGTTTTGTTGGTTCACCTATCGCTTTTCACCTTCACCACTTGAAATTCCCACTTTATAGAGTCGAGAGTCATCAATTGTGATGGCCTTGGTGGTGTCGTGGAATCACAATTTTTGACTCATCCATCACATAATTCCCTGCATTTAACTATCAGAGTGTTATATGCCTTGTAATATAGCCGTAATGTTATATTAGAGTTTTGCCTCATCGTGTGTTTTACTCTTAAACACATTACAAAACAATGAGCTTCGATATCCTTTCGCCCCTTTTGTTTATCCCCTTTCTGCATTTATTCATTATAGGACAAAGGGTCATGACTGAAGGCATGGCTTTAAGGTGCTAGGGAGTTTTGTTCCTACCTGGCAGCCATTTTCCCTTTCTAAAGTGCTTTGCGCCCCTAGTCCTTTAAGTCCTTCTAGCGACTGTGTGCTAGCCCAATATCGGAGCCCCTTGTATCGGAGGTTTCCAATTAGGGAAATACCATGGGAGTTGTGATATTTCAAATTCTCTAATATGCGACCTCTAACGTGACATCATCATTCCATGTAGCACTTCCTGAGTGGTGACATGTGTCACCTTGAATTCCCCCATAGGCCCCTCAAAATTCCAAAATTTCCTGCCATGTGCCCTATCGTACTGCCACATCATGTAGACATAAAATACCATTGTAGCTTTATCAGAACCAATCATATGTTGCCACGTGTCATGTCGTACTTCCATGTCATGCTAAAACCAAATACCACTGTAGCTTTATCAGAACCAATCATATGCTGCCACACGTCTTTATCAGAGCCAATCATATGCTGCCACATGTATCTTATCAGAAATAATCAGATGACGCCACGTGTCCTGCTTCACGAGAGAGAAAAGGGCTTGTTTGCCTTTGGTTTTACAATGAAATCCTTTGTAAACCTTTATCGGCATTCCCTAACAGTTTTAAATGCAATCGAAACTTTTACGATATCACAACTTTTAAAAGGTTTGAACTTAATAGGTTGCAATTCTCTGATCGTCGACCTTCTGATGTGTTGATGCTCCGACGTGCGATCTCCTCCAAGATTCGATGTTGCGACCGTCGATATTCTATCCTCGATATATCAGACCTATGATATGTGATGCACCGTTATGCCATGATGCTCTGATGTGCAATCTTTGATCTTCGATGTTGTTTAACCTCTGATATTCCTTCTTTCCTAAGGCATGAATCCTTGAAACTTCAGAAGACCATATATTTTGATCTAGGAGTCCATTTTTGGACTTCTACATATCCTTGGAAATTTGGTTCATAACACTTTCTAATGGAGAGGGTCTGATGTAAGCTTCGAGTCTTTTTGTGGCTTAGAAGATGACTATAAAATTCTCTTCTCTTTTTCACTTTGGATAGCTGAAAACACATTTTGCACTAACAGACAACAATATACTTCCGACAAGGCCAAGGCAATGAAAAATATCCAATTTAATTAGGCATTATTTGCAAACCAAACGTCAAAATGAGATGAAACTAGTTATGATAGGAAGATAAGAACATATCGAATTCATTGAAGCAATCCAAACTCTCAAACTCAAATAGTAACATGACCAACCATTCAACTAAAGGGTCCCCATAGTGAAAATTAAGTGAATAATGGGGGGGTTGTGTTTTTACCACAACAATAGCAACACACTGGGAAGAAACATTTCTCTATGGAAAAATGATGGAACTTTAAGAAAAAAGAATAATGTTAAATCAATCAAAGTGCTAGGATTCAAATTTTCAATGAAATCCCAATGACGAATAACAAAGTTTTATCATTTTATATATCTACAAAATTGATTATAAGAGTCATGCTTGACAACAATTATTTAATTGATCCCAACTTAAACTTAAAAAACAAAAGCGTATCATTGTGTTTAATAATAAAGATGAACATTCATTGTCATAGGTAGAGCCATTGCTGCCATCAGACATTCATAGCCTCGACAGGGTTACCTCTTAGCCCAAAAGAAATGTTAGTATCCCATCTATGTTTAAATATTTTAGAGGAGACATAATTCATTAATAACTCTGAAAACCATTTTCCTGGCTTGGTAACTAGATATTGACAATGCCATTCACAAGTGTTAATAGTCATGAACAATCTGGCTCGTGATGAGACCTCTTGTCTTACAGTGAATTGTGATAAGCCATTATCCTAGTTTGGTGAACATATATGGAAATGTCATACCCATCAAGACCCATGATCATGGTAGGTTGGCTCATTACTGAGACCCCCTATCTTTCAGGCATTTTACACAACTTTTAATTTACACTCTGATACTTTTATCATAAATGCGAAGACAATTTTCTCCTTAAGAGATTGGGATGACTTAGAAGAATTATAGAAATGCTAAACATGTTTGTTGTTTTTTGTTCCTTTAGGAAGAATTGTTTATAATATAAGTTGTTGCAAAAACATAATTATTTCTTATATTATAAAGTCAGATTATAAAAATGATAAACAAAAACAAAGTAATAAGAATTTCAATAGCAAATAACATAGTTTTATCATTTTGTATATCTCCAAAATTGTTTATAAGAGTCATGTTTTATAACAATTATTTAATTGATAGTAGCTTAAACTTAAACAAAAAAATATTATCATTGTGTTTAGTAAGAAAGATAAACTCTTATTGTCATAAGTAGAGCCACTACTGCCAATAGGTATTCATAGCCTCGAGAGGGTTACCTCTTAGCTCAAAATAAATGTCAGTATCCCATCTATTTTTACATATTTCAAAGGAGACATAATTCATTAATAACTTTGAAAATCATTTTCCTAGCTTGGGAACCAGATATTGACAATTCCATTCACAAGCATTAATAGCCATCAACAAGTCGGCTCATGATGAGACCTCTCATCTTACAATGAATTGTGATAAGACATTATCTCAGTTTTGTGACCATATACGATAATGTCATAAAAATCATGACCTATGATCATGGTAGGCTAGCTCATTACTAAGACCCCCTATCTTTTAAGTATTTTACACAACTTTTAATTTTCACTCTAATACTTTTATCATAAATAGGGAGACCAATCTTCTCCTTAAGAGATTGGGATGACTTAGAAGAATTATAAAAATAATAAACTTGTTTGTTGCTTTTTGTTGCTTTAGGAAGAGTTGTTTATAATATAAGTTGTTGCAAAAACATAAGTTATCTCTTATGTTATAATGTGAGATTATCAAAATGATAAAGAAAAAAAATATAATAAGAATTTCAAATCTAAATCTGAAAGATAGCAATTTGATAATTAACTTGATATTCTTCCTTTTATCAATGAATTTTATTAACCAAGAGTAAAAAATTCCCATGTATTAGACGAAAGGTGGGTGGAAAAGTCCCTCCAACTAAAAGGTTGGTAAGATCACTAGGATTAATCCCAAACAAAGGTGAAATCTACACACAAGGGGATTGCAAATGGGACCAAGAAATATTGTGGAAACAAGTCCAACCAAGAGACAAGAGAAAAGCAATCCAAATAAAAAGGGAATTAAAATAGAAGCAAACCCACTGAAAGCAAAAGCATGAAATAAGAAAAACTGAAGTGAAACAAGATAAAAGCAATATCTTGAAATAAGCAATAAATATCTTGTTATGTTCTTTGCATTACGTCAAGAATATCAAATGTTGTCTCACTTGGTGAGTTTTTTAATTGAGACTTTTATTTAAATAAATTCTCTAACTTAAAGGAGGGTTGTGATTAAAGTTTTCATATGAGAATTTAACAAGAATGTTATTCCCTTTTATCAAATATCACTTTAAAAAATGTAACTTTGAATAAACATATCTCGAAAGAGAATACGTAGGACAATAAGAACAACTTAGAAGTAAAGGAAATCTCCCTGAATGAGTTTTATTTGCACTGAGGGGTGAAAAGGAACACTGATAGGAGACGTGGGGAATATGGAAGTAAAACCAAGACTTAAATAAAATTCCATCGAATAAATTTAATTTTCATTTCCAGCTGCAACACCAAAAAAATGTCGACTGGTTGCTTAAAACTAAGATCCATCTCTTTTCAAAATCTACATATGCTTGAAATCCATGAATGTGGTACAAACTTCAAATATCTTTATGAAATAATTCACATGAATTCATGCAACAACTAGAGCCATAACTTCATTCCTTGGACTTGGATCTAACAATGTTCATCCACCAAAGCTTGAATGGGTTTCAAATATGCAAAGTATGGCATGTTCTTGCCTCAAGAAGACCTAAACACTATATGTAGTTGAAATATTATTAGATTCAAGAAATTTCAACACAACATTTGGTAAATTTAAAAGCTTTTCATATAGGAAATTTAGATATCTAATCCATAAGTAATTTTGTATAGGGAATGGTTTCACATCAAAATAGTTCATATCATTGTCTTTTGGTGGAAATATTCTAGGAAAAGGGTTTACTCTAAACAATATCCTCTCCAACATAGAAAAGCCATGTCTTCTAAGGAACTGGAAGCCATTGAAATATAAAGATCTCATTAGTACCAAAGCTCAACAATACAACCAAACCATAAAATACCCAACTCAAAGCTTAACGTTATATGCCTCAATACATCCAAAGCATAAAAAACCTAACTCAAAGCTTAACATTATATGCCTCTTATTGTGAGACATGGGACTCAAAAACTCTCCAAAAGGAGCTTGCACGTTGGGTGTCCATGTTTTTAGATAGCGTACCGTACCATATCAATCTGGAGCACGAGAGAAGAAACCAAGTGTTTTGGACAATCCATGGAATTGTGTGTAATTGCAAGGTGAAAAGCAACACCAAAATTGTTTCAAAAGTTCTCCATGGAAGGTTTTCTCCAAGTTGATATTACCAATGTTTTAGTTGCAGGGCCTTTTCCACTCATATTTGGTTTCATATATGGGAAATTTTTACTCTTATCTAATGTAATCCAATAAGAAAAGGAAGAATAAAAGGAAGATCATTCAACTATTATTTTCCAGGTTCACATTGAAGATCTAAAATTGTTATCTTCTATTAGTATTTGAATGCTTGCTTACCTTAATACACACAAGAAAACTATTTTACAATAAGCCATATCCTAAAATGAATACCAAGGTTACAAAATAAATGCACCAATTTAGTATTCTATAACTCTTCTATGTCATCCCCATCTCTTAAGGAGAGTAATTGTCTCCCCATCTATTAGCATAAACTATCGGAGTATAAATTAAAAGTTGCATGAAAACCTGAAAGATAGAGGATCTCCATACTTAGCCAACCTACCATCATCATGGACTTTGATTGTTATGACATTACTATATCTAGTCACCAAGCCAGGATAATGGCTTACATCACTACGCTATAAGACAAGAAGTCTCATCATGAGTCGATTTTTCATGGTTATCAACACTTGTGAATGGCATTGTCATATCTCATTACCAAGCCAGGACAATGGTTTTCAAAGTTATTAATGAAATATGTATTCTCTGAATACTAAATAGTAGATGGGATACTGACATTTCTTTGGGTTAAAAAGGAAACCCTATCAAGGCTATGGATGCCTAGTAGCAGCAATGGATCTACCTTTGAAAATGAGAGTTCATCTTTGTTACTAACCACAATGTTAAAATTTTGGCCTTTAGTTTATGCCGTCATTAATTAATGGTTATTGTAAACATGATATTACTCTTATGACTTATACAAGAATTATATCGGGTCCATTATATCAGAGATTTGATATTGTAGGTTTTACAATTGTAACCATTTAAAGGTTCTGATATACAGGTGGACGTGATATTCCGATTAGACCATCGTTAATACGTATATCGGGTCCGAATATCGGAGCCTGGCAGATATCAGAAGTCGGAGGTTAGAGGCGCATTGGGATATCATAAATTGGAGAGGCATGGATGTAACACCATTGGAATATCAAAACTTTTAAGAGGTGACACATAAAAAAAACTCTGATATGAGGAAGTGGAGGAAGGTTACGTGGTATGTGGGTCCTCCGCAATACTTCAGCCACTTTATAAATATATCACTGAAACCAATATTTGTTTGTTTGTATTAAAGCGATTTGTCATATGGTTCAGAGTTTATATTTGTATGTTTATTAAAAAGGGTTAAGCCACTTACCACATTATAATATGGCTAATGTATGAATCTTGGTCTCAGGGGCTATGTTTTATTAATTAATCTAATTAAAACAAAAGACAAACTACAAGTTTATTAAGTTTAGAAAAATGAATATTTTAATTAACTTAAAAGTCTAAATAGTAAAACTAAAGCTAAATTTGCAAACCATACAAGAAGATGAAACAAGCGTTAATGAAGAAGATGGCTAGGCTAAACTGAAGCAATAAATACTCTAAACCTAAATGGATGCAAAAAGGGTCCCCATGTCTATTATGATAGAATAAAATGGGGGCGTTGTGTTTTCACTACAACACGCCTCTTCCTCTATTTTAGTACACGTCAAACAAATATATCTAGAACTCAAAAAACCAATTTTATAAGTTTTCTAATATTATAAATGGATTATCCTTCCTTTTGTTAATAGGCTTATAGTTTAAATTATATTAGAGTAATATATATGCAATACATACCTTAGAGTTATAGTTTATCTTTCATTTATTCTTCTATTGTACATTTGTTGTGTAAAAGGATAACTTGTCTCATTATACTAGTCGAAACCACCACTTAAACATATATAGATCTGAGTTACAAATCTTGACTTCACATATTTCCCCAAATGTTAATCAGGGCATTTATCCCGATCAACACCGCGAAATAAAACAAATACGTGTTGGAAATGTTTTCCAATATTCTATCTCGAAAAATTTAGTCTCGTGTATCATTAACAGTAGGATCTTCCATTTTCATAATCCTATCGACGTGTCTTTGCACCCTTCCAATACAAATGCTAGTATTCAATATTATCAAAGAACTGTTCATTGATTTTGGTACCTCGCCATGTATTCAAGTTTTTTTATCTTAGTGGAGAAAGTTCTTTGAATAATTAGAATTTTTTATATCATATTTTTTTTTTTTAATGGTTTCTTATGTTTGGTGGGCGCTAAATTGAGGTTTATTGTAACTTCATTAAAATCGATAGAGGATCGAATTTCATAACGAATATATTAGCAATATCATATTATTTTATTTTATTTTTTAAAATTTTGATGATTTCTTATGTTTGGTGGCCCGTGAATTGAGGTTTATTCTAACTTTGTTAAAATCAATGAAAGATCGAATTTCATATCGAATATATTAACGATATTCTAGAATTGTTTCGAGAGAAAATATTGACTTACAAGGATTTGAACACAATCCCATAACTTTAAAATCCACCCCCCTCCCTTGGAAAGACGTCTCCTGCTGTAAACTTCAACTTCCATAAAGTAAAAACAAAATTGAATTACTTAAATACAGTTATGGTCGAATAGTCACTAAACACAAGTTAGTTGGTGGAATAGGTAATCTGATATTATAGGCAGTTCCTATTTCCAACCCTATTGAAATATAAATGCAGTTTGACATGCTAGGGGAATAGCAGTTGCCTTGCATTTATATTTCCCTCAAAGTTGACTTTGGCATGTTAGCAGCGAGGCAACTGCTATTCTCCTTGCATGTCAGACACATTTATGTTTCAATAGAGTTGGAAATAGGAACTGCCATCTGAATATAGAATATTACATTTTGTTGACAAAGTTTTGTTTTTGTTATTTTTAACTAATGAAATCCAAATTAAATGACTTTTAATATAAAATTAAAATAGATATTGCTTTGTGTTGACAAAGTTTTGTTTTTGTTATTTTTAACTAATGAAATCCAAATTAAATAACTTTAATATAAAATTAAAATAGGTCAAAAAAAACACTAAACCTGTTTCCCACTCATTTCAAATCTGGAATAAACAAAATTTTTAATATCAGATCCAATCCAAATACATTAAAATATATTCTTCGAATACATGATCTTTCGACAAGATTTGATATGTCAAATTTAAAAAATAAATTTATTTATATCAAAGTTATTTTTAATTTTAATGAAATTTAATTTAATCCATTCACTCTATTCTATTAAACTTAAAGCTGAGTAAGAATTAAATCCCAAATAAACAAACGAATATACCTTATAAATACCTTACACTTTTACACAATATTAAACATTATGTTACGTGGGTATATTAATTTAAAAAAAACATGTTGACGCGTTGCTAGGTGTATTAATTTGAAAAAACATGTTGACGCGTTGCATATGGAAGATACATTTTTTCACATCAATATTTGTGTAGAATGAAATTCGATCTACTTATTTAATATAAGTATAAATTAAATTACTATTTTCTTATAGAGAATATTTATATAGATTTTTTTCCATATGATGATTAGATGGGTGCTTTAAACTTGGTGAGGTAAGTAGATTATGTCACAATACATAGATTTATAAAAATGTATTTTAATTTAAGATAGATTTATAAAAATGTATTTTAATTTAAGATATATTGTAGATAAAAAATTTGAGGTTAAATTTTTTTAATATTACAAAAAATTGAGGAAATGTTTGTTTTTTTGGAGATTTAATTTGTCGTGATGTATGATAGAGATGGAGTTAAGAAGGATCTAAGCTCAACCATTATATGTGTGTACATGCACCATATTTCAGGTTCATGTTGAGAACACAAGGAATTATATATCTCTCAAGTTGAGCAACAACTATTCAAATATTTTAATCAAAATGCATCTTAACTTTAAATTTATCATAAGTCAAGATAAGCCATGTCACTTAAAATGAAAACATTTTCAACAATAATAATAATAATAATTAAAAAAAATTACCAAAAAATTGATGCATCTAATAAATCCAAATTTAAATAAATCTAATAATATTTATGTATATAGATAGTTATCATAATACAAAACATGGATCGTCTAGATGCACTTCGATGGGTTCATGCAATATGGCTATAGTTATCAAATGGTTAGGAAAGCTAAGGGCATGAAGACTTGGTAGTGTAAACCACTTTGGAAATTGAAATGTCCAGCGAAGTCAAGATTGTTCTTATGGTGCCTCCTTAAAAACAACATGCCCACATGGGACAACATGCAAAAAAGAACAAACATAAGCCTCGTTGGTGTATATTATGCACAAAATTTAGAAGAAACGAGTTTTCTATTTGCTTTCATTATCGAAATTTGGGAGGCCAAGTTGAGTTAACTAGGGTTTACACTTATGTGGAATTGGTAAGTATTTTGGAAGCTTGGCAAAATTGGTGGAACTTAGCACATGATGAAAACTTGAGAAATATTCCTTTGATCATCACATGGGGCATTTGGTTGGCAAGAAACAAAGGCATTTTCAAGGACACCCCTTCATCACCTTCACCTATTGCAGCATAATGTGCCTCTATTTTTGCTTTAATACCTTTGTCTTCTCCAATTCAGACTCCTCAGATCATTAAAGAAGAACAAATCAGACCACATATCCCTTGGACATATTTCGATGGTGTCTCTAACAGATGTAGGGCAGGGTTGCTAATACACATTAATGAACACAAACTATTAAAGGCTTCAGTTGGCCTTTGTTCAAGATCAAACAACTTCGTAGAATTCCAATCATTGAAATATTTATTGTGCTGGCTTCAAGAAATTGAGATTGGTTCAGTTCAAATTTTCAGTGACTCTTTAAATGTTATAAAGTGGTTTAATGAAGTTCAAAGATGTCAAAATCGCATTTTGATTCCACTCATAGAAGACATATTACAACTTAAAAGGGGTTTTGATTCTATATCGATTTGCCACATATACAGGGAACCAAAGGAAGAGGCAGACTTACAATAGGTTTTGGTCTATTGGCACATAACAAAATTGGAGGGAAAGATCTGTGTGTCGAATCAACAACCTTACAAGAGATGATCGAGAGATATTATCATTAAACACTGAGAGTTACATTTTACTTTATGTTTTTTGATGCTTCATATCAAGCTAATTTTTATATTTAGAATGGATATACCGGCTACAATTGTTTTTAAAATAATAGTTTTTATGTAAAGTTCGTTTTTCCCAATAATTAAGAGACCCATATATGAATTTATAGTTTTTTGCTTATAAATTTTAGTAGCCATTATATTTTTTTTTTGGCTTTATCGCTATGCTTTTTTTACTTCATTATCAACTCACAGTTTTCAAAAATGCTTAATACATCTACAACTATAACTTTTTATTGACCGAATAAAAAGCTTATTGACTTAATAAAAAGTTCGTTCGGTTTTTCTCAGCCAAAAAAAAGAAAACATTAATAACTATAAATATAAACTTATATCGATTGGCGTAAAAACATTGATGGCTATAAATTCAACTTTCAAAGTCAATTATTAGAACTAAATCTTATTATCGCTTAAAGTTTGCCGTGGAGCCAATGAATTTGTACCTTCAAGAATTTTGCCCAGGACGCTCGTTTTCTGAAATTTTTGCGCCGAGCAGCGAGCATGGAAGAGGCCGCCGCTAATTTTTGCGATTAGTCGAGATAAGAGGCACCTCCAAAGTGGCCAATCGTAGAACAGTCCTACCAATGAGCAACTGGCGGTCACGTCGCCGTATACAGTTCCGGACTCGCTCCCCCATGTGGCGACCGAAGAATTGTATAATGGCTATCGAAAATCGTATACAGCTCCTCACCATGTGGCAATCAAACAAACGATTGAAGGTGCTTGCTGTTCATACATCTGAATGGAAGCCACATGTTTTCACGTCGTTTCCTTGCAAGAGAATGATATATACAGCGCATCGGTTTACGAAGCAAACCGACGAAGATCAGAAGGAATTCTAGGCTGTGAGGGAAGGGCTTTCACGATTTCTCAGAAAAGATGTATAATAGAGACACTCCATCTGTAGCTGCTGAAAGATAGAAGCCACTGAATGATTTTATAGTTGATACATAATTAAGCAGAAGTTTTGATAGAGGATGTTTCGCGTTCTCACGGATGTTTTGATAGAGGATGGGGTCGCGTTCTCACGGATGTTTCCAAAGCCGTGGATACAATCAAACGATCCAACAACTTCTGCATGCCTTCATTATTTGCAGTAACATAAACCCGCATGCAATTTTTTTTTTTTTAACAATAATATTATGGATTTCTCTCCTTCCTAATATTTGGATGGTGTTGTTGCCTTACCCGTCGATGAGCATTCCATTTGTGAAAAATTTGAATTGAAATAATCACCTCTTACTCGACTTTCGTCACTTTTCTCATGCATACTCGGAACAATTATCAACGCCCTAGGCTCCAGTTTAGAAGGGATGAGCTTGGTATGAAGAACCATGCGGATTTTCCCTATAGTAGTTTAATAGGCTAGATGATAAACTAAGAGTCCCCGTGCCTCACCCCCTTCTCAATTTACATCTCTCCCCCATTTATTCTCTGATTGATATCTAAGCCATCGATCTCTCCTAGATCTTCCTGCAGCCTTGTCTGGCTTCACAAAACATGGGTTCTCCACTGATGGAGACTCCCCATATCCAATACAAATTTTATGCGCATTTGGATTATATTTTTACACTTTTTCCTAATTCCTGCGGCCTTGTCTGGCTTCACAAAACATGGGTTCTCCACTGATGGATTGTCTGGCTTCACAAAACATGGGTTCTCCACTGATGGAGACTCTCCATATCCAATACACATTTTATGCACATTTGGATTATATTTTTACACTTTTTCCTAATTTTTTATAACCTAATTATTAATGACTGAAAAAAATGTGGACACTGAAAACCCCACGATACTTTGAAGTCACCATAATTTCTACTTCAATCCTCTTCTCTTTCAAACTCGTTTAATGTAAAGCAGTAATAACAGATTGGGTAGTTACTGGCCCATCCTTGACGATACATTCCCGCCTTGGCATAACCCTTAATGAAATTTCTGATAATAACTTTCAACGTTTCCAGAACCTGTGAAAACAAAGACTTCGATAATTTTATCTACAAAAGGTAGTAAAATTTCATTTTAAGATAATGTGCAAACTCCAGAGTCTAATGAAATAAAATCATTTTCGTTTAGCCTTCTTCGTTTCCATCTCATCTTCCTTCCTGGTTTTCCGAATCATGGTGAATCGAGGTGAGGTTAAGGAGGTGGCCCTAACTCTCGATGAGTTTACCCAAATCATGGTGAATCGAGGTGAGGTTAAGGAGGTGGCCCTAACTCTTGATGAGTTTACCCAATTAGTAGGGCTTTTGACAGGGGTGCTCGTATTCATTGCCCTTCTATTTATGCATAGAACCCACCGGTATTTATTTGATTTAATATCATCATAATATTTTATATGGAGTGGATTTGAATGTCAATGCTTCCACACTCCCATCATGCATAAGTCACTATGCACAATTATACCATAATTTAATCAATTTGAGATCCTTATTTTATAAGGACCGTATAATAACATGTTATATACATAGTGAATTTTATATATTTTAGGATTTGAATTCATTCACTAAGAATCAATATTTATTCACAAAGAATCCTAGTTTCCTTTTATAAAATTTTTGGGTTATTTCTGTTATTAAAACCTGTCCACAAACATTTTGCGGAGGTGGATTGGTCCATAGGCCTCAGTGTTTGAACCTATGCTCTGATACCATTTGTAATGAACCTCCTTAGCTTACCCGAGAATTTAGCCTCTATGACCCATAAATTTAAAGTTTTGGGTTCATTCAGAGTTAAAGCTTTACCCCTCCTTGCAGATCTTGTCCTCTAAAATTTCCTTAGCCATATTACCATTAGGCCAATGTACAAATTTCTTCGTAATTGTTTTACTAGTTCTATTATATGGAACCTTAGATTCATTAGCATGTATAATGTACATGACCAATCGTTAAAAGTAATCATAGCATGTGTCTTATGAAACTCATGGTTTAATCCCCACCAACATTAATGGACAATAATTCAAGTTTATTGTAATTAGTATGGATGTGTTTCATGATCATAGTCCTTGGAACATAGTGAGTATGTTACTTGACCGATCCTTCATTCACATGCATATCTAGTTGGGCTAGCCTAAAAGGAGGTAGTCTTAGACATGCAACACAAATAAATTAAATCATTGGCCATACACTGAGGAGTATTAAGCATTAATTTTACAATTGTTCCGCATGCATAAGTATTTAATTTATCACATAACATTATAGGCACACTATATTTCTTATTTAAATGTAAGATGTAGATTTCATAGCTATCTCACATATTCATATGTGATCTCCTCTTAAACACCATTAGTATTTACAACCACATATTATGCTTCCACTATGAACTCTACTCTTGGATATAAAAGGATTCACAAGTATAATACATTATCATAAAAATCATTAACACAGGTAACCTACATATAATTGGTGCATGCAAATTCTATCATGAATCAGATAGGTCATGGGTATAAGTACTTTCACTCACTTCATACACTTGTACTGGTAACTTCACATTGTAAGGCAACATGCATAGTGAAAACCATTATATCCATAACAAAGTAGGAATTTAGATAAAACATATTTCATGTAAATGACTTAGATCATAATGAAGGAAAACACCAATAATATACTCATAAGCATCTCATTTAATTCATTCATTCATGGCGATGGTACTTAAATCATCTCATAGACAAACTGAAACTGTAGTAGAGAAAGAGTAGAATCATCATACAGATATCCCGCGCTTCTAACACCAACCAAAACCTCACTTGGAGGGAGGAGCACCACCACCTAGCCACGAATCACCTTTGATTCCCCTTGAGCCGAAAATCTTGCCAAGGATCAACTGTTCTCAATTGATTGATGCACTCGGTATTTAATACCCTCTTTCATGATTTAGTTACCATTAGTAGTGTCTCGCTTTATGGATTTTCCATTTTCTTAGGTCTTATCTGGAAAATCTCATCTTTATCTCCCACGACGATTTTCCACATAAAAGCTTGCCTTTATCTCCCACAAAGCTTTTATGTCTGATGGATCTTTATCTCCCATCCATCCAATGGATATCCAATCCATCCAAGCTTATCTAGAATCATATCTAGAAGCTTTATCATGAAATATTCATCTCTATCCCATTCCTCATGGGATTTGGCAAGAATCTCCTCTCTCTTGGTGCTCCACCCTCTAAGTGATTTATTTTATTAATTTATTTAATAATACATTTGATTTTCATATTACATATCACCTAGCTTTCCTCAGCTTAGGTGTAGAATAGTTTAACCCACAAAGGAGGGTATCAAACCTAGCTTTCCTCAGCTTAGGTTTACAACATTTAACACACAAGGGAGAATATCACACCTAGCTTTAACTTAGCTTAGGTTTACAATAATGTAGTACACAAGGGAGGGGTGTTACATATAAAAAGAGGTAATATAGAAAAAGCAATAAGTTAAAATAGAACTAGTACGAGTAGATGAATATGATGTATTAGAAACAACAGTTACTAGATATAGTAGTTTGGCTTCCCTAAAATTAGAATTTTTTTTTCCTCTCATCCCAATTCTTCATCACGATCCAATTATGATTTTATCGTTCTCTCATTTTTCAAGAGCGTTTGTCATGTCTTCAAGATAACTAGGGAAATGTTCATAAAAGGATTGATATAGTGATCAGGATTCAAAGGATCTTGGCAATGAATAAGACTTGTGTTACTTCAAGTTATTCTTCTAAAAAAGAAGAAAATGAAAAAAATGAATAGATAATTGGTCCACATAGAAATGATTTGGAATGATAGGATATCTCAAAATGATCTCCTTATGTTCCATCTCACCCATTTTGAAATTCCATTAAATGAAATGCTTTCTCTTGCGAATTTTCACACATCTTAAAAGGTAAAATGTGGAAATTTTCTACTCGAAGAGAACTAAGTTTTTCATATTAAAAAATTATTTTTCTTTATGTAAAACTGTATTTTTTATTATTTGTAGAATTTGGCAAAGTAATATTTCAATTGCATTTTTCAATACATTATTAGATTGAAAAACCAAGAGTACCTTTTTGAAGAGGACTAGTAAACAAAGATATTGGTATTTTTCGAAAAAAATTGTTTGTATATTTTATGTTATTGATTTTTTATTTAGCCCCTTTTAAAGTGTCCAAAAAAAATTCAAGTACTATGTTTAAAATAAATTAGATGAAAAATATCATATGAATTCTAAAATGTCAAAGTCATATGCCATTGGATAGAGGATTCCTTCATGAATCTAACATGATCAACTCTGTCATTGAAGGACATATTCTACCTTAAGTCTGCCAAGGTACAAAATGTTGTTGCAGAAAGAATCTGCAAAAAGGGTGCTAAAACTGTGATTTTTATGACTTCGAGAGCTCAATCGAGCACTTGAGTTACAAATTCAAATAGAAAGGGTTTAAGAAATCCTCAATCGAGCCTTTAACATGGTTAAACATAGACTTGATCTAGCTTTAAGGCTCGAAATCTAGCTTTAAGGCCCGATCTAGTTTTATGGCTCGAACAAGCCACATTTTTTAATTCCACGACAATAATTTTATTGAAAATTTATTTATTTTATTTTTGAACATTTTAATTTAATTGAAATTAAAAGTGCATACAAAAAATTTACAACTTAATTTAATATTTAAAATGTAATTTTGATAATATAAATTAATTTAAATATTTAAAGTGTAATTTTGATAATATAAATTAATTTATAAATCATATATCACACTTTCATAATACTTTTAGAATATAATTTTTAACATTTTCATTTTTAAAATAAAATCTCTTTTAAAAATCTAACTAAATGATGGAAAATTAAGGTGTGTTTAAAGCAGGGAAATCTTTAATAAACTAATGTTTTTAATTAATTAATATAATATATAGCCAATTTTACAATTTATATTTATTTAATTGGATATATAAACAAATTCAAATTTTTTAATTAATTCATTAATTTAGTGTTGGAATTCACGATAAGGGGAGTCTGACACCCCATTGTCTCTCATTGTGTAACACCATCCTCCCACATCTACCCAAGCAACTTGTCAGCTGGGGTAAATATGCGATGGGAGGTCACTATGATATAATCTGACCTCCTAAGTGATGCAGCAAAACTATATCTTTACATAATTCGCGCGGCCTGTTGGTTATGGGCCCACATCTTTGGTTAATTTATTTATCACGATCAGGATTTAAATTATTAAAACCCTTGTTTACCAAATTATCAAACCCTGGTCTCTTGTGTGGATCCCAAAAAAAATAAAATCCAGTTCAAACCTTATCGTGTCCGAATCAAATGCTAACCAGCACGCGTCTTCTGGAGCAATATCCATCGAATCTTGTCCATTCATAATGAACGATTATGATCGATCCAGAATTCAACTGGATTAAATCACAATTCATAAAATATTGCGTCCGAAAGCTGGATTAAACCTTGTGCATATTCCAACGTGATTATCGTCAGATCTGATCCCTTCAAACAAACAATGACGATTAATTGAGCTATTAGCCCAGTTCTATAAATTATCGCGCCTGATTTTGGAATTATCGTCTGCACTTGTTGGCATGCGATGGCCATTAGATCTATTGGATATATCGATCGGACGATTCAGATCTCTCCAAATAGATCATCATTGATCCAACCTGTGATCAATGATGATTTGTTAATTCATTCAATCTTCGTTTGCTTTCGATTGACGATCAACAAATTAAAGCCTTTGTCCAGACAATCTTCAAACACTTGACTCCACTAAGGGTTTTAATTTTACACACACAGTTTCCGATATTTAACAGAGGATTCAACCTACAAATTAAAGAATCAATGAAACCAAATCACACAATGAAAGATCACACAGAAACAAGTTTTGAACACAAGCTCCTTTCATTCATAACAGTGTTTACATATATATTCAGAAAATCTCATGCTTTGATCTATTCTCACCACTACTTAGCTCTCTCTAACACTTTATAACATTGTTTTTCACTCTCCTCACAAGCTTATATTTATAGATTAATTACATAATTATGGATTATACTAAATCCATGATTTTTCCCATATTTTGCTCAACTAATTCCTATTCGAGGATATCGTAATCGCAAAGCTCTCTACGAGATCTACACCTATCAATTATCCCTGATATTCTCACATAGTTGATAATATTTCATAGCCAAAAACCTCACACATAGATTTCTCACTCAATCTATACAAGATTCCTAAAAATAATTAAAAACATCACCCCCTAAATAAACCAAATGAACAATAATATTCTAAGTAGGATGCTCCTGCATCACTAAGTCACGTTAAGGAAGAATAACCGATGGAAACAAAACATACAAATATTCAACATTAGCTACAGGACCCTTAGCAACCCATCCAATACTTTAGACAGCATGTCCTTGGGTCTCACTGAACTTTTGGATAGCTTAAGCATGAGTCTCTCTCATGCTATAGGCATGAAAACGTCCATAAACCCAAAGTCATTCTCACAGGCTTGTCTACCAGTGATTAGAGACTAAATTTGTCAGTGTTATTCCAACGACCCCGAGATTTTAGCCATTTTTTCAGGCCTAGAGCCGATGTCACAGCCCAGAACTGAACCATCTCTTTAGAATAGTAAAATAACATGAAAATGATAGTATTAAAGCAAATACTTGTTTAAGACCTTAGCTGGACCCCTACTAGCCACGACAGGCATTTCGTCAAACATATCACGAATATGTAATCTACAAGTGCAAATAACAATTCCGAGCATAGGGATCTCATACTTATATGAGATTCACCATGAAGCATTGTTTGTTTATCACTTTAACTGTCATTCCGTCCATTAGGTCATAGATACATTGTTCATTCATTTACAAGTAAAAACATGATGAGACCCACACATAGCTATTGTCATAAGACATATACATAACTAGCATTATAGGGACAAAAATAACAATGAAATTACAACCATATATAGAAAGTATAATCCATCATAATACTCATATAAATACCAGGAGAAATAAATTTTCATTAATGATGCAAAATCCAAACCCGGGATGGGGCTTCCATGTTCCACCTGAATGTAGAATGACTGAGACAAATCTCTCTTCAGTGATTCATTTCCATGCCATATTCCAAGCATGAATGTGGGATCTCATAGAACACATCAATAAAAGACTATCAATGGCTTCCAGAGGTTATCTACATATACCCATCAAACAATGATTTCACTTCATGATCATACATCACAAAACCATCATCAGATTAGTATCTATCCCATCCTTCTAGGCCTCCGGAGCGTTTGTTCCAACCTAGCTCCTAGGACTAGTAACTCAACCCATGAATGACGACAAGCTCTACAACGTTTGTCCAACCAAGGCTTCCAGGACTAGTAACTCAACCCACAACATTTTTCGGACTTCTAGAGCGTTTGTCCGACCAGGGGCTTCAAGACTAGTAACTCAACCCACAAGGGCTCTAAAGCATTTTTCCAACCAAAGATTCCATGAATAGTAACTCAACCCAAGCTGTTACAAGGCTTCCAAAGTGTTTTTCCATTCAGGGCTTCTAGAATAGTATGCATGAATTCTCCACCATTCTCTGCCATAACCACTAATTTCTATGTTTCTTTTAATAACAAATCAAAATTCTGCAATGATTTTGACTTGTAGCAAAGATTGTTAACATCCACGCATATTATTCTCTCAGGTTTGGATCACAACACTAATACCAGTGTTGATTAAAATGAGAGGATCTTCATTCTGTTTTTTGCATGCTTCCTTTCACGAAACTCTTCCACGCAAGCTCTTTCATTGCTTTGTCTACCCACACACTTTTGGGGGACATTGTGTGTATACAATTAATATTTTTATTAGTTTTTCACGGACACTGTGCGTACACCTACAAGAGCATAAATTACTAAATAAAGCACAAAGCAGAAATCCATTGATAACTATGAAGTGACAAATTGGAAGCACTATATAGAAATCTAGTTAATACTAAATAAAGAACAAAGCAGAAATCCATTGGGAACTATGAAGTGACAAATTGGAAGCACTATATAGAAATATAGTTAGAGTTGTGGTGGGCAAAAATTAATAAATAAAGCATAAGGCAAAAATCCAATGGAAACACTGAAAACTAAGCATAGGCCAGAAATCTAGTCAAACCATGAAGCGACAAAGTACACGACCTAAAAATAATTATAATATTATTTTTCCATGGAAAAATATAACTAGCACACTCATTTATAAATGAGAATAAGGGTAATTATTGTGGGTTATCAATATGCTTTGTATTTTTATTAAATAGTTTAATATTCTATATAAAGTATAATGTTACACTATTAAATGTTTTATTATTGAATGTAAAGTGTGTTAGAACTGTGTTAGTATAAAATTTTGTTTTATTTATTTATTATAATTTAGTTTTATTTTTATTTTTATTAAGTTTCATATTGGAAAGGCTAAAAATAACATTTAAATAAAGTGGGTGTTCACTTTTAAATAAAGTGGGTAAGTGAACACGTAACTTAATATCTAGAAGTGTCTTAAAAGTGAATCCAATTATTTTTAACACATACTTTAAACATAAAATATAAAATTATTATATAACTAGATAGGATATCTTTAATTTAAAATTATTTTTAAAATCTAATAATTTAAAAAATTAAAATTATATTTGAAAAATAAATTGAATGATATTTAAACAAATTTAAATTTTAACTCTATAATTTTTTTTGAATGAATCGAAGATTAATTTTTTTTATGAATCGAAGACCAATAATTTCACAAATTTATTTATTTTAATAAAAAATTACAGTAATTTAATTGATTAATTATATTGTTTCATTTTTTATTATTTTAGTTAAAATTGAAATCGAATAAATAAAAATTTAAAACTTATCATTTTATTATTTAAATTGTAATTTTGATAAACATAAATAAATTTAAAAATCATGTATCACATTTTATTAATAGTTTTAAAATATTATAAATTCAGCATTTTCTTATTTTAAAATGAAGTCTTTTAAAAATCTAATTAAATAATAAAATTTAATATTAGTTTTAAAATATTATAAATTCAATATTTTCATATTTAAAATAAAATTATTTAAAAAATCTAACTAAATAATGGAAATTAATTTGCATCGATCACAAGGACATTTTATTTAACAAAAAAATAATTAATTTATATAATAGGGTGGTGATGATGATGATAATTAATGTTTGTTAGAATTAATGGAGATTAGGTGAATATTGTTACTTAGTTATGATTGAGTTTTTTCTTAGACATTCAGTTCCTATTATTTAGGTATTTGTTTTACTATCCCTAACAAAATGTATTTATTTATTCTTGGAGTTTAATGTGAAGCCTAACTGGGTGAATTTTCTTGTAGGAGCTTCTTGTGATCTACACCTATGAGCTCCTCCTGTGTTGTTTGCCAAATTCATGTCTTCCATGTGCAATTGTTGACATGGTATCAGAGCTGCAGGAAAGAGAGGCTTGCACACTGAGTTGTGGGATGTTACATCATCGCTAGGAAGCTAAAGAGTAATTGCTACAATCGCTGAGAAACTGAAGAGGGATTGCAACAATACCCTTGGACTCACACAAATTTTATTTTTCGCATTTTCGCCGGATTGTGGTGTACCTCAGCGATGATCGTTGCAGGAATCAGCTGTATCTCTGCGACTAGTCACAAAACCCTGGTGTAAGAGCTGCGACGATATGAGTTGCTACATTTTTCAAAGCTGCGTGTGTGGAAAGCGGTGAATTGTTGCATTTTTCTTTTGAGGAGGTTTCCTGTCGAAGGGGAAGATCACCCTAGTTTTGCCATGTGAAGAAGCTAGTTGAGACGGCTTATGGTTGATCGTTGAAGAGAAGTGCATGGAGACTGAATTGTGTAGAGGAAGTGTATTGACTGAGAGAAGCTCGGTGATTGCGACAGCGTTGAGTGAGAGGTTTGTTGTTCTTCCTCCTCCCCACAGTGGTGAAGAAATAATCTTCCCTCAGACAATTTTTTTTTCTCTGTGGTGTGATCTAAAACGAGATCTGGAATTGAAATTCGTATTATTGAGGGAATTTTTTTTTGTGAAGAAAATTCTCAGTGATCAGGGCATTTTTTTAACATTTGAGGGTTGTTGAAGATTTCATTCATCTAATATGAATAATAAAATTGCCAAAGCTTATCTCAATGAGAGTAATAAAATTGATGGTTCCAATTATACAAATTGGAAATTTAAGCTCTAGACCAGAATGCTTATAGCATTGCCACTGGTGATGAATTCAGGCCAACTACTGCAACTAGTGGATCAAATACAACAATGCAAGACTGGGAGAAAAGGGAGATGAAGGAAAAGGTGCTACTCAAGTTATCAGTCAAAGATTGCATCATCCCTCACATTCGAGATTGCAAGACAGCGAATGACATCTGGACAGTTCTCAAAGATATGTATGAGATCAAGAACACTAGTTGAACCTTGTACCTCAGGAAGAAGATTCTCTCAATCAAGATGGAGGAGAATGAGTCTGTTTCTTCATTCATATCCCGGATAAAGGAAGTTAAAGATAAACTATTTGATATCAGTCAAACCGTGGCAAATGATGATCTAGTGACAATTACCATGAACAGCATGACGGATGATTATCAGATGTTTATAACCGGATTGAATGCAAGAGAAAGGCTTTAGGCTTTGAAGAGATCACTGGGATTTTGCTACAGGAAGAGGAAAGGAGGTTGTCTCTAAAACCTCAAAATTTAGATCTTGAATTGATGACAAAGTTCAAGCGAAAAGGGAAAGCAGTGGCTAATCACAGGGGAGGAAGCGCATCAAGAAAAAGGACACCACAAGGTATGAGCTCGCATAAAAATGACTCTGCTCCTAAATGATTTTATTATGGTAAGATATGCCATATTAATAAATTTTTCCATAAGAAAAAGGCAGATGAGGAGAGGTACAAGCAGAGAAGACATGTAGGTCATTTTGCTGATGCAGATGCAGATAAGAATCAGGATGTCAGATTGTTTATGGTTGAGGATGAGACTGCTTTAGCTACTGAGGAGGATGAATTAGATATTTGGTTCGTAGATTTTGGAGCCTCCTCACATATGACAGGTAAAAAGAAATGGTTCAAAAATTTTAGAGAATCCAACATTGGAGTAAAAGTATACCTTGGAGATAATAGAGGGTACGAGATCAAGGGACATGGAGATTTCCTTATTACTATTCCCGATGGAAAGATTAGGAATATATCTGATGTGTGGTATATTCTTGGTATTAAGAAGAACCTGATTTCTATGTCAAAGATTAGAGATCGGGATCTCAAGGTAGAATTATTTAAATCTCATTATATTATTAAAGACTTGTTGGACCAGATGAAGCCTATTGCTACAAGTATTCATATAGGAGGATTCTACAAATTGGATGTGAAGAGTATGCCACAATAATCCTTGATGTCATCGGATAAGTCTGCTGAAAATTTGTGGCATCAGTGACTTGGGCATATCAATTTCAGTGACCTCCTTCTGTTGCAAAACAAAGGTGTGGTAGATGGTCTTCATGTTTTAAAGAAGTTGCATATTAATTGTGAAGCATGTGCATTTGGTAAGCAGCATAGAGATGAATTTACCGCCATTAAAGATAGAAAATAGAGGGATATACTCGAACTTGTACACACTGACTTATGTGGCCCGTTGCAGACAAGATCATTAGGTGGAGCCTACTATTTTTTAATCTTTTTTTATGACTATACACGATTAACATGGGTATATTTTCTTAAATATAAAAGTCATGCTTTTGAATATTTCAAGCAATTCAGAAACATGATTGAGAAGCAGATAGGAAAGTTCATCAGGATTCTTCAACCAGATCAAGGCGGAGAATTCAAGAAAGGGATTTTCATCAAATACTGCAACGAGCATGGGATACAACAACAATTTACAACACCTTACACTCCTTAGCAGAATGGAGTAGCTAAGAGGAAAAACAAAACACTGGTGGAGTATGCTCGCAGTATGTTGAAAGGTAAGAATCTAACCAATGTTTTTTGGGTAGAAGCTGTTAATACTACTGTATATTTAAAGAATAGGAGTCCTAATAAAAGTCTTGAGCATAAAACTCCTTTTGAAGCATTGTTTGGCTTCAAGCCTCTAGCAAGTCACCTTAGAGTATTTGGCAGTAAAGCTTTTGCGCATGTTCCCAAAGAGAACAGGAAGAAGTTAGATTCTATGGCCATTAAATGTACCTTCATTGGATACTGCAGTGTGTATAAGGCTTATAAATTTTTTGACCCTTCTACTCACAAGGTGTTTGTCAGTAGAGATGTAATATTCCATGAACAGGCTGATGATGGAAATCCTGTTCAAAACAATGAAGAATGGCATGTACCCCTACTTCAAGAAGAAGATAATGAAATAGGAATCAATTAGCAATAGGAACATAAGTAGGAACAACAGTAGCAACAACACGATAGTGTGGAAGGAATTGAGTTCAGTCCACAAAGAGAAGAAAGCAGCAGAATAATTGAACCCCCACTGCTCAAGAGATCGAGCATACCAAAAAGTGACCAGCTCGATATAGGGATTGTATGCTCATGACTGGTATGTTAAACATTGCAGAACCCTCTAATTTTTATTAAGCTAGTAAAAGTTCTGAATGGAAGGAAGCAATGAAGGAGGAATATGAATCAATCGTTAAGAATAATACTTGGGATCTAGTAAATCTTCCTAATGATAAACAACCCATAGGTTGCATATGGTTATTTAAGTTAAAATTTAAAGTAGATGGGTCTATTGATAAGCATAAAGCAAGGTTGGTGGAAAACAGCTATTCCCAGAAAGAAGGTATTGATTTTGAGGAAACAATTACCCCTGTTGCAAAATCAAATACTATCAGAATGATTATTGCTTTAGCCACTAAGAATCATTGGAAAATACATCAATTATATGTTAAATCTGCTTTCTTAAATGGTGACTTAAAAGAAGAAGTATATTTAGTGCAGCCTGAGGGGTTTGTTAAGAAGGGAGAAGAGCCCTTAGTATGTATATTAAAGAAAGATTTGTATGGTTTAAAACATGCTCCTAGATCCTAGTACGAAAAAATTGACTCATTTTTCCTCATGCATGGTTATAAACGGAGCAAAAATGATCCCAATTTGTATACTGTGTTTAATGATGAGGGACAGATAGTGTCGATTTATTTATATGTAGATGATGTGATCATTACAGGGAGTGTAGAAAACCTCATTTAACAAATCAAGCAGCAATTATCATAGAAATTTGAGATGAAGGACCTTGGAGAAATGCATTACTGTTTGGGTCTAGAAGTTTGGAGAGATTCAAGCCAAACTTTCTTGTCCAAGGGTTATACAGGCTCTGATTGGGCGGGAAATTTAGATGATAGAAGATCAATTACAGGTTACGCCTTTAGCATTGGTTCCAAGGTAATCTCTTGGTGCAACAAGAAGTAGCATATTGTTGCCTTATCCTCAGCAGAATCATAATATCATGCTATGTGTGCAGTAGCATATGAGGCAGTTTGGTTGCATAGACTTCTCCAAGATGTAGGAGAAGAACAAACATAAGCTACGATTATCAATTGTGATAATCAGAGTTCCATCAAACTGGCTTACAATCCCATGTTTCATAAAAACACCAAGCACATAGACACTCAATTTCATTTTGTCAGGGAGAAGGTGCAGTCCAAAGAGATTTGTGTAGAGTATTGTAATTCTTGTGATAATATGGTTGATATATTCACTAAGCCTCTGGGAAGACTGAAGTTTGATTTGTTTAGGGATACATTAGGTTTGTTTAATAACCCCTTTCTCCATTAAGTGGGAGTGTTAGAATTAATGGAGATTAGGTGAATATTGTTACTTAGTTATGATTGAGTTTTTTCTTAGACATTCAATTCCTATTATTTACGGATTTGTTTTACTATGCCTAACAAAATGTATCTATTTATTATTGGAGTTTAATATGAAGCCTAAGTGGGTACATTTTCTTGTAGGAGCTCTTGGTGATCTACACCTGTGAGCTTCTCCTGTGTTGTTTTCCAAATTCATGTCTTCTATGTGCAACTGTTGACAATGTTCACTAAGACCAATGTGGTTTATCCAACTTTAAGAAAGTAAGAGATTAATTGGGTCCCTTTAATATTTTATTTCTATGATAAAAAAGAAGAGAAAGTAGCTCTCCAAGATCACTATATATTTGGTGACTTAACAAGTCAAGGAGGTTGGTAGTGTGGCAAATGTTTTGGAGATGAGAAACGAATGTGAGTAAGAGTCAGATAATCTACGAGAAGATGTTTTTCATCTTCAACCCTCTTAGTATTGCAAAGGTGATATATTCTTTTGTCCTAGGGTGTTTTGGGAATAGACCAACCCTCGATTTCACTTAGAAGCTCATGAGGATTAATTGTTTGGTCAAGACAAAAATATAATTTTGGTTAGCAAGGGTGGGGTTAATCACCTCCTTATAATACCTTAGCTTCCTTTTTACCTCTATCTCCTTATCATCCCACAATTTATCCTTAAATTTAGAGGTAATAATATTTTTAATACTATCTCTATTCGTGAAGAAAATCTCCTCTTGTACGAATAGAAAATCTCCTCTTGTAGGCCCTAGTGGTCGAGCCAAGATTGGGCATCCTTATGCCATCCACATTTTAAATAAAACTAGGTGTTTTAGCTAGAGTTAAAAACAATTTTGAGAAACTTCTTGAGTTCCATGTTGTAAATATTTTTCTTATACTTCAAATACCTAGATATACAACTGCCATAAACTTGCGAAAATCCAACAATAGGTATATACAACTACCGAGCATTTATGACACATAGACAATCTAGTTATTTGTTACCATAAGATACACTTCTATGTTTTCTTCGCTGCCGTAAACTTGAAAAAATCCAACCACAGGTATATGTTTTCTTTGTTGACGTAAGATACACTTCTCTGTTTTCTAATATATATAAAAATAAACTTTCGTACATTCCGAAATATATATCACCACATGTCAGACTAGACCAGAGTTCGAAGGGTTCCAAAATTTGTCGATACGCATGCAATATTTTGACAAAGTAGTTATTAATCTTGTGGTTTTATAATGTATGCTCAAGATCTCACTAGAAAAGGATTGTTCGTGTTTTAGCGGATGCTGGAGTGTTTCGATGCGGCAGATACGATGGAGATCATATCAAATAATCAGAGTTGCGTACCTGCAATTTGGTCTTTACCTCACTGAAATGTTTAATAACTACTTTGTCACGATAAACAACCTCATGTGGTCTATTTCTCATTGTTAATGCATCTTGCTATTGAGAGGACATATGGTCAATTTACCTTGGAATAATGTTTCCATAGACATAGTTTTTATAGACCACATCTTTTTTATATATATATATATATATATATTTTGCATAAATGTCAATAAACCTAAATTATTAGTTTTTAAATTGCACACAATCCAGATAAATTCTTTATTAATTACAACCAATTAATAAATCTCAATACCATACTCCTAATAAATAATAAACTTTCCAATCCTAACATAATACTCTAAAAATAATTAAACAAATTCAAACTTTATTATCCGATTTAAGACTTCTATGAATTCTTAAAAGTACATAAGTACATGTAATAAACTTTCTTAAATAAACTATAAAATTTCTTTCTCATCTTTAACTCAATTTTTATTTCCTTAATATACTTGGTAATAATACATATTCCATACAACATTTAAAAAAAAAAAATACTAGTATTAATGACTAAACTAATTCTTGTAAGAAGAGCTTCGGCGTAAATCACATAAAGAGAGATCTTTGTCAATTGTCAATCACATCAACTAATTCTTATTTATTTATTAAAAAAAAGCAAGTTATCTCCTTAATGACATACCTTTTGAAATCAGAAATTTTCCTAGCTTATTATGTCCAAATATATACTTATACCTTCATATCCTATTTTATTATTCATATGATTTTTTTCTTCAAATTAATTTACTCCTCCTAAACCTACATCTACATCGTCCTTCATATCACTTCCATTGTAACCTTGACTTATATCCTTATACAACATGATTTATGTGATTACTTTTTCTCTACATGCTATTGCATCTAAAATTTTTCCACATACTCTCACATTATAATATTTTGCATAAACATTATGTAGCTAATCTTTGAAATACAATTGATAGAAATTGTATATGATAAACTTGATTGATTATCTAAATTCTTAGTTCTTTTAATTTATTTAAGATATTATAAACATATCCTTAACGAGGGTTCTTTGGAATGTAAATTTCTTCTTTTAATGAAGATAATGAAATCTTCAATTCGTGATGTATCATGATCTTAATGTATTATGTTACAAATATTCATCATGTTTTTGGAGTTATGGTAGTTTGTGACTTTCTAAAGGTAGTTTTTTCGCTTAATATCATTATCCATGTGTCATGAGGTGAAGGAAAATTTGAGCACAACTTGCAAGTTCGAGTGGTTGGGATCCAAAGAAATAACACTAATTTATTGGATGAAAATCCCACATAACATGCTAGGAAAAAATCATCATTGTCAGATATACACAACATTATTATTTCACATTATTTTAATCCAATGAACTTACACTATGCTCTCAAAAACTGCCTTAAAACCAACTACTACTACTGCATATAAGTCACACAAAATAATTGCATGTTCAATAGAAAATAAGGCAACTATACTAGCAATTACACCAAATGTTGCAAACAAAACGTTGTCAGGTGATAGTAGAGGAAACTGTAGCATAGAAGAAAGAAGTTCTTAATGGTCATTGTATCTTAACTTATCTAAATAACATATTGGAAATGGTTTATCAACTGCTATCACATTTTTATCCTTTGCTAGTGTTGAGTTTGGATAAAGCTATTGGGAGAATGTTTGTTTCTTCTACACTCATCTCCAACAAAATAGAGTACTCATAATAGAAACAAAATTGGGAAACATGAGTTCCTCTGCAACATGACCATAAATAAGAAATGATTGTGGAAAACTAAACAATGACAATGTTGGCTACTCACAACCTTCTTCCATTACCTGAACACCATCAATAATGCATCAGTAACCAAAATCAAAACTCGCAATCATCAAAATGTAATAAAAACTCACGATCAACAAAACATGCTCCGATACCTATGTAACTAAGACATATTTTTAAAAATATAGAACAACTTTCAAATAAAAAAACTAAAGATAGATGTGGAGGATAAAGGAGACAAGATATTGTATTCACTTACCTCTCCCTACACAAATACAAAGAATACAACTATGCTAACAAAAAGGGCATCCTTGCTTGAGACTATCCTCATAATGTCACAATATACTTACATAATGTTCATGCTTCATTTATAGCTATAAAACAATGATTGTTGCAAGTATCCACGTGTAAAAAAGTTACAGTAACCAACATGGGGAGTTATATTGGCTATTACTTCATCCTAGTTACAATTTTGGTATTCCACATGGTCTAGCCTACCATTTGCAACAAATCCACACCCCTTCTAACAAACTTCTTCTAAATATTTCATAACTAGTGTGATGGAGACTACACAAAGGTTTGCCATTTTTAATATGTTATGAATGTAGGAAGAACTCTTCTCTTTGAATCCATCAAATATACTCAATAATAATAATAAATTTGGGTATTCATGTATTTTAAACATCACTGAAAATGTACTTCAAGTAGTTGTAGAGATAGCCAAGGACCTAATATTGAAAATCACAATTGGTGGGAATTTGTATACGAAATTTCTGATTTTTATTAAAGGACTTTGCCCACAGATGTCCATACAAGCTTGGAAAAACATACAGAGAACTAGAGATTGACACATCTAGGCATGGTTTTTAGCATTCATCCCACATGACAAAAGAAGAAGAAAAGTAGAACATGGTTGAGTTCAAAGGAAGTAGAACATCCTTTGTAGAAAGTATCGAACCCCCATAATGGTTCAAATCTTCATCTTTTATATAAAATAATTAGAGCAAAGAATGGACACAAAAAGTTATCACTGGGAAAATAACAACGTAAATTAATGTTTTCTTGAAGAATCTACAATCATCATTCATAATGCAATTTTTTATTTTTATTTTTTAATTTTTGCTCAGGCATTGTCACTCCCCTGGGACTACATTTTGTTCTTCAACCTATTGGACATTGGGACAAAGTCGATAGTTTCCTCCCAACTATTTGACAGTTTCCTAGAAGTGCCTTCAAGCAGTTGTCACCCTTGAGCTTGAATGTCCCAGAGATCCCATAGTTAGAAAATTTCAAGGACTCGATAGGAATGGCATGCCTCCAGCCTTCTGGTTCAAAGAGAATTCGTTTATATTTAAGGTACCTCCACCTACCAGCCATAATGGATTTCCAAACAATTATGCACTGGTCTTGGTAATTATGGCTTACCAGTAGAAATTCGATGCTCAATGTCCTTTGTTATTTTTAGTTTATAGGGTTTCCTTGTCCTCATTTCTGTGTGTGCACTTCCTTCTCCCCTTTGTCCTACTCCATTCAAATGCCTTTAATTTCCTCTTCTAATGCTTGGGTTTCATTTTTTAGTTAGTTAGGGTTCCCTGGTAGTTAGAGTCTTTCCTTAACCCTCACTTATATAAAATTTATTTCATTTACATATTGTGAACGTAGTAATGTGTTCATAACAACCTTAAGGTATTTGTATTTAATTATGATTTTATTTATGATATATCATAATTATGAATTTAATTATGACATATTCATACCATTGTGTGATATTCCAAGAAAGAACATTTTATATTATTAAAACCATTAAAATTTGCAGTTGCAAACACTACAATATTATATAAATGCGAAAATGACTTGGATCATTAGAACCCTCCCATAAAAAACTAAACAATGTCCTCGATGTTCAATGTTGTTATAGTTATCATGCATGCAATTCATTTTTATATGTCTTATATAGTCTTCTCTCTTACTGCAAACGAGGTTAGCGCATAAATCAAGTCATCATAAACTAGAACATTACATCAGGTTAGCTCAATCATCCAAGTTATTATAAATCATGCGGAAGAGTACTATAGCTTCGATACTTACCTTGATTTGATGAATTCTTCTTTGTCTGCACATGGGTTTGTTTGTTTATCGTGGCTAGCACATGGACGAAATCATGTGTTCCATGACCAAAGTGTGGGATCCAAGTGGTTGCTTGAATGCTTTAGGTACCCTTCAAACTATTTTTTCAGGTACTACTTCAACAACATATTCTCCAAGGCTTCTAGGTACCTTCCAAGCTAACGACCTAGGTACCCACCCCACTGTCATGCTAGATTGATTTCCCATGGAAAAAAGGGTATCCAAAGGTTCTCCTCTACCCTAAACCATAAAGGGACTCTAGATCTTAGACCTTCACCCAATGTTACATACATACATACATACATACATACATACATACATACATACATATATATATATAATCCCACTCGCAATTATGGACACTACCAACCCAGGTAGTCTTCTACCGACAGAAAAATAGACGTACTCGTTACTTATCATAGGTACATTTCTGACCTAAAATAGGTGTACTCATTACCAATCATGGGTACATTTCCAGCCTAAAATAGGCCCAGACAGTCCCACATCTATTAAACATGGACCCATAAAAGCATTTTAGACATACACAACCATGTTCTACTTTCCTTAACCCTCACTTATATAAAGTTTATTTCATTTACATATTGTGAACGTAGTAATGTGTTCATAACAACCTTAAGATATTTGCATTTAATTATGGTTTTATTTATGATATATCATAATTATGAATTTAATTATGACATATTCATACCATTGTGTGATATTCCAAGAAATCACCTTTTATATTATTAAAACCATTAAAATTTGCAATTGCAAACACTACAATATTATATAAATGAGAAAATGACTTGGATCATTAGAACCCTCCCATAAAAAACTAAACAATGTCCTCGATGTTCAATGTTGTTATAGTTATCATGCATGCAATTCATTTCTATATGTCTTATAGAGTCTTCTCTCTTACTGCAAACGAGGTTAGTGCGTAAATCAAGTCATCATAAACTATAACATTACATCAGGTTAGCTCAATCATCCAAGTTATTATAAATCATGCGGAAGAGTACTATAGCTTCAATACTTACCTTGATTTGATGAATTCTTCTTTGTATGCACATGGGTTTGTTTGTTTATCATGGCTAGCACATGGATGAAATCATGTGTTCCATGACCAAAGTGTTGGATCCAAGTTTACAGACGCACTCATAAGGTAAATTCAATTTATAGAGACACTTTCGAAATTAGCAATTGATATATGCATAGTTTCTTAGGATATTTGAATCATGTAACTCGCTATGGCATAGAAGTGTCTATTAACTTTCGCTATGGTATACAAATGCTTGTTAATGTCGATTTATAGAAGGGGACTGTGGTGAGAAGATTTGCATACTTATGACACTGAACTGTGTGGTTTGATAGCTTTTAAAGAAATAATTTATTAAACAACTAATATGAATAAATATTTTCGTTGAATTTAAGTTAATTGTAGATTTCAAAATATTATCGACAAGAGTTTCAACCAGAGTGAACTGGATCACTATATTTATGAAATATTCTAAAATTTACCATCAAGATAAAAGTAACCAAAAATATTTGTTAAAATTATTATATCTCGACTAATTTCTATGGTGGTCGGTTTTCACTAATTATTATTTTTATATGCACAAGAATTGCATTTAATTTCTTCTTCAACATATCCAATGAATTGAATGCAGAAGTTATGAAAAGGCAAGGGTGGGATAATGTTCGGACATGTCCCAACGTTTAATGAGTACATACGGAATGCTAAAAATATGTGTGCACTAAATTTGATGGGCATCCTTATCTTGATTGCTAATTTGTCGAATATTCAGCAAATCAAGAATCAAGATAAGATCAGGGGAATTTGATCCCTTTCATGTTGATAGGTAAAATTCTACCAAACAACGCTCTGAAGCAAATATATTCTCCATCCAAGTTCCAACTTCCACCATGTTGCATAATTGACTTGCAGACTCACCGAAAATGCAAGAGATTCAAAGTATATTGAGATTTATATCATTTAAAGAGTCTGAAAATATTTTATAATAAATGAGGTCAAACAAATAATGAATTTGGCTAATCCGCTTTCAAAATATTCTTGTGATAAAGGTTGTCATAGACCTGGGGTCTTAATTGTTTTAACTTTATTTTGTTGGCAAACCAAACATTTCGCCACAAACTTTTGAATATCATATTTAAGGCCATCCTAAAAAATTTCCTTCTTAACCCTGTGCTAAGTTTTTAAAAATCTCGAGTGCCCTCCTAAGGGAGAGGTGTGCAATTCCATATGAATATTTTCTTTGAGTTGGGAATTCTTACAGAGGTATAAGCAATATTTTTACCATAACGAATCATTTTTCCATCTAAATGTATCAGATGTATTGGGGTCTTGTTGTAACTTTTGAATGAGTGCCCACACTTCTTCATCATTCTTCCATTCATCCCTTGCTTCGTTTATCCAATCTGGTTGTATAATAGAAATGGCTCTAAGCAATGCTTCCACATCCTCATCCTTTCTTGAAAGTGCATCTGCAATAACATTTTGCTTTCCTTTCTTGTAGATGATTTCAAAGTCATAACCCAAGATCTTTGTGACCCATTTTTGTGGCTCTTTTGAAGATAATCTTTGTTCTAAAAAGTATTTAAGACTATCATGATATTTTTTTACCTTGAAGTGTCTTCCCATTAGGTAAGGTCTCCATTTCTTAAGTGCATGTAGTATTGCCAACATTTAATTCTCATAAATAGCTTTGTGTAAATACTTTCACTTGGTTGGACGACTATCGAAAGCAATGGGTCTTTCTTCTTGCATTAAAAAAACACCAATTCCATTTCCTAAAGCATCACATTCCACAATAAAGGTTTTTGTGAAGTTTGGCATAGCTAAGACCGGTGCTTGACACGTTTCCTCTTTAAGAAGTTAAAAGGATTTGGTTGCTTCTGGAGTCCAAGAAAATGCATATTTCTTTAGTAATGTTGTTATAGGTGCTGCTATTCTCCCATAATTCTTAACAAACTTGCGATAATACCTCGTCAACCCGAGAAATCCTCGCAGATGCTTTATGGATGTGGGAATTTTCCATTCCTGAATGGCTTTAATTTTTCTATGGTCTACCTTAACAACTTCATGAGATACAATATGACCCAAATATTCCACCTTTTGTACTCCGAAGAAACATTTGGAGGGTTTTGCATATAATTGTTTCTCCTCCAATAGTTTGAGCACTCTATCAACATGTTGAACATGATCCTTCCAAGACTTTTTGTAGATTAGTATATCATCTAAAAATACCAACACAAATTTTTTAAAGAAGGGTTTGAAAATGGAATTCATCAAACCTTGAAATGTAAAAGGTGCATTGGTAAGGGCAAAAGGCATGACCAAAAATTCATAATGACCCTCATGAGTTCTAAATGTTGTTTTTGGAATGTCTTCAGTATTCATTCTAATTTAATGATACCCTAAACGAAGGTCCAACTTGGTGAAGTAAATTTCTCCACGTAATTCATCCAATAATTCATCAATGACAGGAATGGGGAATTTATCTTTAATAGTGAGATTGTTGAGCTCCATATAATCTAGACACATGCACCATGATCCATCCTTCTTGTGCACCAATACTATTGGAGAGGATAAAGAACTTTGACTAGGTTGAATTATACCAGCCTCTAACATTTCTGTAACCATTCCTTCAATTTCACTCTTTTGGGCATATGGATATCTATAAGGCCTGACGTTTGGAGGAACACTTCCTGGAATCAAATGAATAGCATGATCATGATCACGAATAGGTAGGAGGTCTTTTAGAGTCTCAAATACCTTGGAATGATTGTCCAAGACTTTTTAGAGACCTGGAGAAATAAACGATTTCGATGTGGGAACCTCTAGCAAACATAATTGTGTAATTACGCCACATTGTTCTTTCTTTAGAAGCTTTGTCATGCTATTAGAGCTGATTATCTTTCTCGGTTTCCCTACAATACCCCTTAATTCAACTTCCTTTCCTTCTGAAAAAAATTCAAGAAAAGTTTTTGAAAATTAAAAGCTATCGTACCCAAAGATTGTAGCCATTGGAATCCTAGTACAACATTAAAACCACCCATTGGAATGGAAAGCATTGGACTATTCAACACATATTCTCCCATGGATGGCTTGTTATTATGGCACTTTCTAGAGAAATTTATGGTTCTTCCATTTAAAACTATCACTTGACACTCTGGTGCTAGATATAGGAAGAAATTCAATTCCTTCGCTATCTTACAATGAATAAAATTATGGGTGATGCCCAAATCAATCAACACTATTACCTTTTTCTTCCTGACATGTCCTTATATCTTGATAGTTTGAGGAGTTTTTATTTCGACCAATGCATTACAAGATATGGTCGGATTCATTTCTTCTTTGTCTATGCTTTGTTCCTGCTGTGTGTCCTCTTCTTTTGATGTTTATTGCTACTCTTCTTCTTCCTCTTCACAATTTATGTGAAATAATTTATTCTCGGCATACTTATGACCTTTAGTGTATTTTCTATCATAACTGTAATAAAGGCATTTTGATATTTTTTCTTCCAAATGTTGTGGTGTCAATATTGTAGGTTGTGGAAGGCTAGGAGCAACAACACTTCCATCTTTATAGTTGTGATTGGTAGGCTTCCTTGTTGCCATAACTTTTCTTTCAATTTTCTTGCCAACCTGAATGCCTTCTCCAATGAATCAAGTTCCCAAAGGCAAACCTCATGTTGGATGTTATCCTTTAATGTCCCTATGAACACATCAATCCTATGCTCCCTTGGAATATATTTTACCCTTATATTCAATTTTTTGAAGTCCTCAATGTGCTCCACCATTGAACCTTTTTGTTTGAGATTTATCAATTGGCTAAGAAAGGTGTTACTTTTTGTATCTTCATAATGTGCTATCATTTCTTTTGTAAAAATTTCCCAAGTGATAATTTTTTTACGAGATAAAATCCATCGATACCATACAAACTGATTGGGTTTCAAATATAAAGTCACAATGCGTACCTTTTGTGTGTTTTGCACATTATGAAGATCGAAATATTGCTCAATCTGTAGTATCCATGTTACAGGATCCTTGCCATCAAACTTCCTTATATTGATCTTTGGAACATGGTGGGTCTTCAATGCAACATTAGAATCAATGAAATCATGATTAACATTTAGTTTCTTCTCGTCATGAGTTTCCTCTTCTACCTTTTCACCATTAGGAAGCATTTCTTGTAGCAACTTTACCAAACCTCCTTTCAAACCTTCCATGTCTTTCTACAAATCTTCAATGTTTACTTCTAAACCATCCATCTTAGCTTCCATGCCATCCATATTAGCTTCCACGCCATTCCTTAAACCACCCATATTAGCTTCCACGCCATTCCTTAAACCACCCATATTAGCTTCCATGCCTTTCTTTAAACCATCCATCTTAGCCTCTATTACTTTTTGTGTGAGTGAAATTTGTTGCACTTGGTCTCGTAATTTTGATATATCATGTTGCATTTCTTCCTCTTCTTCATGAGCCATGCTAGACCTTTCAGGTTGCTTACTAGGTGTTTTCATTTTATTTCTTCACAACATTAATTAATGATAATTATGCTTCACTATGTCCTTTGAATTCCTTCAAAATAATTTTTCAAACCAAACTTATGAAAATTTTTAAAAGGACTACACACCATTTTTGTCTTTATAGGAGCTCGATATTGAATCTGTTGTATCTCTGTAATTTCGGGTCTCCAAGGTATGAAATTTCATTCTGTGGTAACCCTCTAAGTCCTCATTCCAACCCCTGAAGTCTTAACACTATTGGATTCTCCAAGAAATAGTTATTCCAAATATCCAACGATGACCTAATTATAGACAGGTTCCGTAGAGCAAATTTGTACAAAGTGCCACGTATCATTGTTTCAACCTTCGAAACTAAAACCAATACAAAGAAAACTAAAGTCCATCCTATTTTTGTACCTTTTTACAAATTGTCTATCTGATTCTCAAAGAGAAAGTTATGAAAAATTTCCCCAGGTCACTTGTTTGAGATGCAATTTGGGAGCCTGCAAAACCATAACTTCCTTGGATCACATCTCCAAAAAGATAGTGAGACAAGATCTAAAATTCGGACTCTAGGTTCATCAAGATTTCAGCTCTAATGTGTGTTAATTTTAGATTCTAAAACATTGTAGAAAAAAAATTATAGCTAAAATTCCATGATGACCTGTTTGAAGCAGTGAAACCCTAGAATCTAAAGCTTTGATACCAATTGTTATGCAACCAGCTCACAAAATATAAGAAAATATAGAGAAACAACTTCAAATCAGCCTCCTTGAGCGGGAAACCTTATTTACATTACACAAATAAACAATTCTTTGATGATATAAATGACAAGACCTCCTTTCTTTATAGGAGTCTAAGGGGTCACAATATAGTCAAAGCCGACATCACAATAATAATGTAAGGGCACAACAATAAAATAGTGGGATTCTATGGGGCACAATAATAACAATATGGGGACAATATGGGCACAAAAATAACAATAAGGGGCTACAATGACAATAATAATAAGGGAATACACTAGTATTACAGGGACCTAACATGATTGAAGATCATAGGCAGTTCTGTGTTTGATTCAGAATGTTGCAGTAGATTTGAGTATGATTCAATGTTACATTTCAGAAATGCAGTAATCAAGTTTTTAGTTTCCATTATTTCAAGATATGTACGCGGGTTTCTTTACAGAAAAATGCGTATGCACATGGGTTTCCTTGAATTAAGTAGTGTATGCATTTTGGCATTTGAAAGATCAGGACTGGAGTTGATTCTGTGTGTTGATGTAATATTCTAGGTTCAGTTCTGTGTACTGGTTACAGTGATCTGACTGTTCCAGTTGATTTGTTGAGTTTTGATTAAGTGTCTGATTGAGATTTTAGTGAATGGTTGATTCAGTTGTGTCATAGTTTGATGATTGGGTTTCAGTGATTGGTTGATTTAGCTGTGTCAGAGATTGATGAATTAATTCAGTTATGTTAGAGATTGATGAATTAATTCAGTTGTGTCAGAGATTGATGATTGGGTTTCAGTGATTGGTTGATTCAGTTGTGTCAAAGATTGATGATTGGGTTTCAGTGATTGGTTGATTCAATTGTGTCAAAGATTGATGATTGTGTTACAGTGATGAGTTACAGTTTGATTATTGATATTGAGCTTAAGTGTTGATAATGGGTCTAGTCTGAAAATTTGATGAAAAGTGGCCTACAAGTTATGATGTGTTGTAGCAGGTGGATCCAGTGTGAAAATTTATGAAACGTGGTCCATGGAGGTTGCTGAGGGTTGGAGCCTTCAGTGAGGAAGTCGAAGCTTACTACCAGAAGTAGCTAGTAATCAGATTAGGGGGTTGAAGCTCCTTTCTAGTAGTAGAAGGAGAACAAGTGAAGGTTGTAGCTTTCTAGAGGTTGGTACCTACATATTGGTACAAGTTTACGCCAGTACAAGAACCAAGAGGTTGGAGCTCCCTTCCAGTAGGATCTGGAGAACGAACGAAGGTTGTAGCCTTTTGTAGGTGGGTGCCTGCGTACTGTATGAGTCTGCACAAGTACAAGATTGTAAAAAGTTTTTTCTTGATATTAAAAAGAAGACAGAGATGACAGTGATAGATGGATTTTTACTGCATTGGGTTTACACCTTAAATCCTGGTGTTCATGTGTGTTTCTTATGTGTGATGGTTTATTTTGTTCTTACATGATATGGCTACTGTTTATCTAATGTTTAATAAAGTATTGATGCATTGGATGGAGACCAACATATGATGAATTAACTGAATCATAAGTTCATTGGATGTAGGCTAGTTGTCTTAAGAACAATCATGTACACACATGAGTTCCCTTCAGTAAAGTCGTGTATAGAAATTTGAATATGAAATGTAAAAAGTTCTTGATTTGAAAATACTGATTCACCCCCCCCCCCCCCCCCCCTCTCGGTATTTTTCCCAACATATGTAACTAATATGCTGAATTCATAACTGGTACCAAACTGATTTAAAACTGTTGTATCTTAGACAACATAATTCTAAAAATTTTGTCACTATATGAAATTTGGAAACTGTAATTTTAATTGATGAACCGGTAAAAATATAACAGAAACAAAACTTCCATCAAATTGATGGAGGGAATCAAGAAGCCAACAAGCTTATAGGAAGTGAATGTGTACTTTGGACTGTTGATCTTTCGATTTCTCCAAAGCAGATGTACCCAGAGTCTATTGAGAGATCTCTTTTTGATATCTAGTTTTCTGTTGAATTTAACTCACTATAGATATGGTGAAAAGTAATCTCCTCAAAGAGGTTCTTTATCTCCTCTATCTTTATTTTCTAGGTGGCAAGATTTAGTACTTCCAACTGTACTTGCCAACCAATCAATTACACATTTGGAATCTCCAAGGATTTGAATGTAATTTATATTTTTTAATGATGCTAAAAACATAAGGGCCCAAACAACAATTAGTTTGACTTTTGTGTTTGTTCCACTTCCTAAGTCAATTATGAACTACACATATTTGTTCCATGTCATCTTAATTCCTCCTCCCTACACATTTTTTTCCTTATGCAACTCCATCAAAGAAGCCAACTAGAAGATGGAGGGACAAGCTAGGGAAAATTATCCTTCTCAGAATTTTCCTGTTTTGATTTGAGGAGAATCTCCCAAAAAGTAACATAGTTTTGGTTGCTTGCTAGAGAAAACATATATTTAAACTTTTGAAAATAACCCTGTTCCTGAGAATCCAAACTCCTTAGACTATAAATATTGGAATATTATGCAAAATATTATGATGTGAGAGTATGTGGAGGAAGTTTATATGCAATAGCATGTAGAGAAAGAGTAATCACATAAAGTATGTTCTATAGGGATATGAGTCATTGTTATAATGGAAGTGTTATGAAAGTGCTATGAAAGACTATTTAATGCTATAGGTTCAGGAGTAATAAATTATTTCGAAGAAAAAAATCATATCAATATTTGGATAAAATAAGATATGAAGGTATAGGTATATATATTTGGACATAACTAGAAATTGCACCAGATGTTGCATAGGAAATGACGTAAAGGCATAAATTCCAAAATATTTGTGCCATCTAAAAAACGATTGAAGATAAAAACTAGTAAACAAAATTCCATTCAAAGCTACAAGATAAAGAGAAATCACTTACATTATGCCAAATTGATAGATTGTATAACCTTTCCAACATAGATTGTCTTGTAATATTCAAAGATGGTCTTCCAAGTTCCAAAAGCAAATCTTTGATATATTTTGAAAAAAATATAGGTAGTAAATAAAATAATATTAATTCATGAAGGTTTAAATCTCCTGGTGGCCAAAATTCTAATTTGTATTAAACTTCTTGTATATATCATCAATTTATATTGACAATTGCAACCAACCATTGCAATATTTTACATGGTGAAGAACCCTCTACATGGTTGAAGACATTGATTATTCACACAATCCAATAAACCACGAACCAGATATAACTTGACCAACCCAAAACTAACCAACAAAAATTAATTTAAAAAAAAATAACGTAAATTTTTTATTTTACTATAAGATTATTTTTATTTTTATTTTTATTTTTATTTCAAATTTACCTTAACTATTGAACAAAAACTGATAAAAAAGTGACATACATTTTTTTATTTTAACATAGGGTTAGTTTTTTTTTAATTTTATTTTATAACCACCTCTCATTGGTTTTGAATTTATGACAAGTTTTATGACAAATGTGTTTCTTTCTAACAAATAGTTCTCCCTTTTCTGACAATTTTGTAAATTATTTTATGCTACCCTTCGATTTTAAACTACCTTTTTGTCACATTTTTTTCATAACGAATACCTTGTTTTATGCAATAGAAAAGCTTAGTATTTTTGTCACCCTCACTAATCCACACATATCTACTTTTAAGGTGTCATTCATTATCTTCTTTGTTAGGAAGATCATATCTCTCTTGTTCCAATTTTCTAAGAGTGGTTAGTACATCATTCGAGAAGACCCCATTGGAATTAATATACATGGATTTTATGTTATGTTACATTTCATTTAAATAAGCTAATTAATTTTATTTATGATATTGGGACCATCCTTTCAGGACCTGTTTTAGTCTGGAAATATTTTTTGCAAATTGAGCCATATTAGAGTTCAAGCATGAGGGATGTATGTGTGACCATGTGTCCTTGACCATCTTGTTTAGAAAACCAAGAGTGGTTGAAACAAAGTGGGTGTGAATTTTTATTTGAATCGACCAATGGTCTAGGAAAAATAGGGAGATGATTAGGCAATCCGTTGTGAGATAGTATGAGGGTTGAGAAAATCATTTGAAATGAGGATCCTATTGAGGAATTTGTATTGGATCTTGTTGATGTCCAAAGTGGTTTGTGCCAAGCTAGGAAACCTCTGCTTCATGTCTAGTAGAGGACTTTGTGCTCGATCAACAAGAATTTATCTCCTATCCGCATCTCCTACAAAGTCTTTCATCTTGCCCCAAGAAGATTTGGAGTTAGGTTTTCTATCTTTTCCATGTGTGTTTTGTATGAAGTTTTTGATTCCACAAATTCATTATAGTTTCAATGTGATTTTCAATATATAAGGTGTGAGTAGAAGGAAATCCCGGGAATTCTTTTTTGATGTTATGTAGCATCCCTATACGTTGTATTTAACTTCTATAACAAGTGACGCATTTGATTCCAATACCAGTGAACTAACAGATTATGTTAATTCAATATAGTCTATATTGACTCGTATTCCAATGAAATAAAATATAATGATAGATTGTTACCAAATCCACTTACAAGAATTTCCTTGCAAATGCATTATGTTAATGTGTTATAATCTATATTGACTCCTCTGTGAGTCAAATAAATATAATGAGAGATTGTGCCAAATCCACTTTAGAAGAATTTCCTTGCAAATGCCTCAAGTCCTATATGTTCATTATTTCAATTTCAATTTTCCATATATTTATCATGTTATTGATTTGTTCAATATTTCAGATCCTCATGTGATTCTCTACATATCCAAATTCCATAGTTGGAATGTATAGTCTGGATATGCCATTAAATTGTCAGAAGGGGGGATATGTTGACTTTCAGAAAACTGAAGAGGATTCCAAACATGAGCTAAATTAAGTAATTGAGACGAGTAGATTATACATTGGGATCCCAAGAAACACATTGAAGCACAAATATTGAAAATCAAATAATGTCAATGAAAGTATCACTCAGATCAAAACATTTATGCCCACTAATTTCCTTTGGTATATAAAAGGAAAGGGAACACAAATTCTCAATGAATGAATTCGATTAAAAAACCATGGATCCAATCCGTCATCTAGGACACTTTCATACAAAACCATTTGATGCAAATCACTGGTTAACAAATATCAATATCTCAATGTAAAGTTCTTCACACATACCAATTCAGGTAAGCTTCCAAGTGATTGCCAACATGAAGGAAAAACCTTAACGATAAGTGAGATTTATTTTATGGTTCAATTATTTGTTGTGTCCCATTGTCTTCATTGTGTGGAAATCATGAATTATATTCAGTTGTTTGTGTTTCAATGTCTTTGTCCTCCGGCAATACATGCATAATGTGTCAATGAAAGCTTCTAAGTAATGAAATTTTCAGAGTTTCAATTCATTATGCAATAATTTCTCATATGATGATATTATCTATGATTATACTATGCTTATTGTAGTTATGATATAATTTTAAATGTGAAAACTAACAATTTTATAACTCAATTTTTCTTTTTGAATGTTGAGATGTTTTAATTTGAATTTTGTAAATTTATTAGTGTAAAATGAAAACAAATTACTAAATGGTCTAAGGATGGTGAGTCGATTAATGCAGGCTAATAAACGAAAGCTACATATGTAAGAGCAAAAAATATATTACATGGCACCCTGTTTTTCATTACATGCACATTAAATGCTTATTTCTAAAAAAAATTATTAAAAGAGTTTCTAGACCTTAGTTTTTTGGTATATACAATTGGGTTGTATAATGAGCCCTCACTCAATAAAACATTTTTTTTATGTACTTCCTTAACTCCTATTTTTACTTTTAAGTATTTCTTAGATCTAAACTACTATTTTTTATTTCACAATTGAACTTGGGTTAAGATTCACATTCTTAATTTTTCTCCATGATTTATGGATGTTAAATGTGATAATATACCATTTCTCTATAATACTCAATTAACTAAACGTTCAACAATATAAATCAAAATTCATTTGTCATTATGACATCAAAGTAGCATTAGGATGTATCAATTTTTTTGTTTTATTATTATCCCCAACCCTCTTTTTATAGCCTTTGTGGCTCATGCCATTCATCTCACCCATCCAAAATTATAATTTACTTTTATCTAAAATATGCATGCTAGCATGTTTCATTCACATACACATATACAAATGTAATTACCCAATTTAAAATTTAAAATAAAACATTTTATTCATCAGTTTCCTTAACTTCTATTTCTACTCTTAGTTATTTCTTACATTTTCTTCAAGTTTGTGATTTTTGTATTACATGTATAAGTTAATTACTATATCATATTACTTAGGAGCAGGATGTAAGTGTGACCATGTGTCTTCGACCATATTTTTAAAATCCTCTTTAGAAAACCAAGAGTGGTTGAAACAAAGTGGTTGTGAATGTTTATTTGAATCGATAGATGATCCAAGAAAAATGGGGAGATGATTAAGCAATTAGTTGTGAGATAGCCTGAGGATTGAGAATTCATTTGAAATGAGGAACCCATCGTGAAATTTGTATTGGATCTTGTTGATTTCCAAAATGGTTTGTGGCAAGCCAAGAATCAACAATAAGTTCTCTCCTTTCCACATCTCTTGCAAAGACTTTCATCTTGCCCCAAGAAGACATGGAGTTAGGTTTTCTAGTTTTTCCATGTGTGGCTTGAATGAAGTTTTTTCTTCCACACAAGCATTGTAGTTTCAATGCAATTTGCAATATCTAAGGTGTGATGTTCAGATGACAAGTCTAGGTAGTCTAGAAGGAAATCTCGGGAAAAATGTTATGGTGTTATGTAGTGTCCCTATATTTTGTTTTTAACTTCTATAACAAGTGACGCATTTGACTCCACTACTAGTGAAGTAACACATTATGTTAATGTGGTATACTCTATATTGACACCTGTGCTAGTGAAATAAAATATAATGACAGATTGTTACCAAATCTACTAACAAAAATTTTCTTGCAAATGTGTTATGTTAATGCGTTATACTCTATATTGACTCCTTTACGAGTCAAATAAATCTAATGAGAGATTGTACCAAATACACTTTAGAAAAATTTCCTTGCAAATGCATCAAATCCTATATGTTCGTTGTTTCAATTTAAAATTTCCATATATTGGTTATGTTATTGATTTGTTCATTATTTGAGATCCTCATGTGCATCTCCATGCCTCTGGGTAATACTCGTTCACACTCATAAGTATCACTAGCTAGATTCAAATTTGGACTAGCGTACAAGGAGTGCATTTTCCACATTTGGATAGACAATGTCCTAACGATGAACTTGTGCCCATCAGAATATTTCTTCCTCTACAATCACTCAGTGTTGGGATTCCTTGAGGAGAACTCAACATGCCAAGATATCCCAACTTCTCAAGCATATTCATCAACATAAGTTTTAAATTTTAAAAATTATATATATAGGTAATAACACCAAGTTATATGAGCATAGTGTATAAATTAAATGAGTAATAAATATTTTTTTTGTAAGCTAAGATGGAACCATTTCTATTATATCAGGTTAAAACCAGTGCATACATGCGATGGCCTCCACCCGCCCTGAAGGGAAACCGGGTCTGTTGGCCATCTGAAGTTCTTAATGGCCATCCAAAAACAAAATTTAATGAATCTGTTTGTCCATGCTATATATACTAACCATTAACAAAAACTAACACTGTTTACTAGCTGCATTATAAAAGATAGCAGAGGGTAGCATGCTTTTCAGCTTCCTAACAAAGGAGAAAAAAACATATCTTGAATAATCATTCTTCCATTGCGCTTGACTGATGCTCCTCCTCTTTTATCTCCTGAGTAAGCTTCTTTAGATGCTGTTGTATCTCGTTGAGCTTGCCATCTTGCATCATAATGGTTATCTAAAGGTTGTTTATCTCTTTCTTTAGATTAGGAATGCCTTGGGCCAATTCAGCCATCTCCATGGCCACCTGTTCCATAGCCTTAGCCAACAATCGCTTCATGACCCAATACACATGTAAGGCCTGTTTATACAGGGACATACGACCTCTGGTATTTCCAGGGTTTGGTAACAGGTATTCCTAATCCTCCATCTCAGATTCTGACTATTCCTGGGTCGCCTCCTCTTCCAGATGCTGGATTATTCTCCTGATGTCTGAGCATACTGCACCTAGAAATTCATCGTTTTCCTTCCACGTTTGTTTCCTGCTGTTTTGGTGCGTCCCTATTCCTGATGACCCGCTTGCCACTGTCCTCTTCTCCCTCTATGACCACTTCCTCGTCCTACTCTGCCTGCATTGTATTCCCTTACCTCGCTTCCTTGTCCTAATTCTCTGGCTGGTGCTCCCATGTCGGCTTCCTCTTCTTGGCTCCTGACTTTCTTATCTCCTATATCCTTTGCTACTTGTCTTGTTTTCTCCAGGATTCTCCCTTTACCTCTATCACTTTTCCTTATCTGTTGTTGACTATCCCGTTCCAGGTCATATATCTCTTCTATGTTTGCTCGGGTCTGTTCCTCTCCTTCCCATTGCTCCGGCTTAGTGCCTTCCGCTCGCGGAGGTCTTCCTCCCCTGTTCCCCGGCATTACAGTCCTCTTCATTCCGTCCTCAATTTTCTTGCTCTGAGTTTTCCTCAACCCCGGAGGTCGACCCTGTGTGGTTTCTCCTGCTCCGTCTATCACCTTTTCTTTCCTGCCTCCGTTCACCTCGAGGACGCTCCTTTCATGCTTGCCCTTATGCCTCCACCCGTATCCACTCCCGCTCACCTGCCGACCTCTTCTGATCTGCTGTACCGCCTTTCTCTGCCGCCTGCACTCACCATAATAGCCCACTCCTTCTCGGCTTTCCCTTGTGCATCCTGGTCCTTGTCCCATCACCGTTCCGCCGTCACCTCCACCACCTCTGAGCTTGTGATTATTCCTCCTGCTGCAATTTAACATGATGTCCAGTCTACCTAACTTAACATCCACCTGCCGCGATCTCCTGATGCGAGGTGGCTCATAATTGCCACCCCTCGTCCTTTTGCTGCCTTCCCGTCTCATCATATTAACCACCCTGATCGGGGGTCCTTTCCCCTTCTCCTTATTGCATTGCGAGTTCATTATCCTGAGTGATTATTAGGTTGAGCGTTTCCCATCCCAGTTTGTTCGTGACTATTGGCCATATGCTATCCACTTTACCTTCTTTGCATCCCCAATTTGCCAGAAAGTCTGCAGCTTTGTTTCCTTCTCTCTTTACATGGCTGATGATTTTGTAATCGATACGCTTCAGGATGATAGCCATGTCTTGAGTTAACCCTACCGTCCTCCAGCTCTTGGCCACCTGTTCCCAGTCTTTCCCATTGTCAAGTTTCCTAAGCATTCCTGTTACAATCTGCGAGTCTCCTTCAATCTTCAGGTTCCTATATCCATTTCTTATTGCTATTTTAATACCTTGGTATACGGCCATCATTTCTGCTTCATTGTTGGTCATTATGCCTCCTTTGTCTACGTACACCCATCTGGTGCGGCCTATACTATCTCTAAAGATGCCCCCAAAGCCCGCAGGGCCTGGGTTTCCTTTTGAAGCCCCGTCGAAGTTCAATTTAATGAAATTTTCCCCTGGATATTTGAACTGTACCTGGCTTTGTATCTGCATTCTTTGGTGTCTTTCCTTCCGGGGATAGATCATGTTGTATTCTATATTAAGTCTGGCTAAGATTCCTTTCTCCTTGGGATTTGTTTTCCATTCCTCCTCCTCCCAGTTCTCGGCCAGAATGGTTTCTCTTATTGCTCTTTGAATTTTTTCCAAAGTCTTCCCAGGTGGATTATTTTTATCTCGAAATATCCTTTGATTTCGTTCTTTCCACAGAAACCATATAACAAATCCTACAACTAAGCTCCATACTCTCTTTACTATGGAACACGAAAATTGGCCTTTTCCCCATTGGCATATGGTCTTCTTTATGTCATTCGGGTCTCTGTTAGATTTTCCAAAGAGGTTCCTTACCTCATCCCATTGGAACTGGGCATAAGGACAGGAATTCAGGAGGTGCTCTTGGGTCTCGTTCTCTTGTCTACAAAGGTTGCATCTGGGGGGGCCTTGAAAACCTCTTTTTTGCAGCTTGTCCCACGTCAGGATTCTCTCTTTCCCTACTAACCAAGCAAAAATTGTTACTTTCGGCCACCATTTATTCCTCCATATTTGTTTCCAATCTATGTCTTCCTCTTCTCCTTCTTGCCGAGTAGCTAAATAATATGCTTCCCTGACAGTAAAGGTCCCTTTTGTAGATTTTCCCCATCTGAGTATATCTGGTCCCGTGCTTTTCTTGATTCTTCTTTCATCCATCTCTTTTGTTAGGGTCTCTCTCTGCACTTCATCAATATTTTCGTCCCATTCTTCAGGTTTTCTCCAAATCCGCCATGTTTCATCTGCCTCATCTTCTTTCCAGTAATCTTTAACTAGATTTAATCCCATCCTTATTGCCTTCTGGTAAGTGTTTTGTATGTTTTGAATATCGGCCATTCTATCCCTTTGTTTCCATGCCTCCTCCCAGAATTGGGTTGTACTTCCGCTCCTGATTTCCCAGAAGGAAAATTTGTTTATGAGCTCCATGTTTTGGCTTGCTAGGTCCTAGATTGAGGATCCTTTTGGTACTTCTTCCACTCTAAGGATGCCTTCTGTTGTTGAGTGCATGCTATATTTTTGAGTCCATATTTGTTTCCATATATCTTGTCCTCCTCTCATCCACCTCCACCAAAGTTTTGCCCCCAAGACTTGATTTAGAGTTCCTGGGTCCCTGAGGCCCAATCCTCCTTTTCCTTTTTGTTTCAATATGCCTTTCCACGACACTAGGGCCCATTTCCTTTCCTTCTTGGGTCCTCCCCACAAGAATTTTCCAAAAATTTCCTTCATTTTAGCAAATGAGTACTAATATTGATAGCAATCAAAATACTTATTATTATTTGGAAAATCGAGAATGGGGAAGCTCTAATGCCAAGAGGTTGGAAAGTTTGGAAAACCTTGATTTCATCTAATGAATTCTTATTTGTCATTTGTAAAGCTAAGATGCTAAGATAACAATAGAGGTCAGAATCTTTGGAAACCTTGATTTCATCTATTCAATTGATTTCTATTAATTTATCCATTAAGTTATGTATTAGACTAATTTTTTTTCTTAAAACCCTATTCCCAAATAAACTGCACTTATCAAAATAATTATTAATGTTATTTTTTAATTTATTTATTTTCTATATTTCTCAATATTTTTTTTTTGGGAAATATCTAGGCAGATCCACCTAAAGGGATCAACAAAGCCTAACCCTGAGGGTTACCCTGTGACCTTCCATTAGCAAGGTGCTTTTAGCAAGAACTCGACCAATTGAGCTAACCATGGAGACTATATTTCTCAATATTAATAAAAGCACTCTAAAAAAAATCTAAAACATTAATATTTAAACCTAACCTATGTCAAGCTAAAATTATTGCAAAGTAGAAAGCCTACATATTTAAGCATTCAAAACAAAGACTCCACCAATATTAATATATTTTCATCTTATTTATCTCATGAACAATTCCTTCCTTTCTATAGTTAACAACCAACATTAATGCAACGTCCCTGAGAGGAATGTTTGTTGATCTGAAACTTGCATTGCCAAATTTAACACATAGTGTCAGCCTGGCTTATTGGGTGCACATGGCAATATTAGCATGATATCAAATTTCTGATTACTGTGGTTCTGAAGAAGTATAATAAACTATTAATGTAACACCATAGATATAAAAGCCCTGCTAGCCTAGAATGGTTCTTATTGAGAGATTTTGTATTTGTTGAAGTCACAGGGATTGAGAATTTGATCTAGTTAATGTAAATTATAACAATATAAATTCATTTTCATTTTGTTCTATTAAAAAATTAAAAGTGAGAAGTAATGTTTTTAATGAAGGGGAGGTTAAAATTGGAATTTCATGAAACATAATACTTCACTATCAAGCAATTGCCAATTGAGCTTCTCCATAAGCAAACTGTTAAGTATTATTAATTTTTATTTTTATTTATTTTTAAATAAATGATATGAATCGAGAATAAAAATATCAACTCAATTCAAATTACAAAAGTTTAATTTTGAAAAACTTTAAAACTTAATGCCTGGATCATTGAGCAACTTGGCATTGGAAGCCATTTTAATTATTGCATTTTTTTATGTGATACATTTTGAAACAAAAATCAACTCAATTATGAAAAACCTTAAAACTAATATGAAATTTCAGTGATTGTTTGGCTGGTTGGCATTGCAAGCAAATTGTGAGGAGATTAAGAGGTTTGACATTGAATTTTTACCAATATTGTTGATTTATGAAAAAAGTATGATTACATGTCTTTTGATTTGGAAATATGTATGTTTCATATTTTTTCCTCATGAATGAAAATTTTTAGTTATTTTTTTTGTTAAAAAATTATTACTATTATTGTGAAGTTATAAATTTAGAAAAAAATCTAAACACATTTAATTAAATAATTTAAATATTATTGTTAATTATAAATGTTATTATTAAATTTGAAATTGAGTCAAATGTTGTATCTATTTCTAAAGTTTTTGGTTAATTTTGGAATCTTTGTATTAGATCATTGAAAATCTATCAATTGACCTTCCTACTAACTTTATGGATATTCTTCTTTTTAAGAACCCTAAGTTGCACTTGCATTGCCAAATTTAACATATAGTGTCAACTTGGCCTCTTGAGTGCACATGGGAATATTAACCTGAAATCAAATTCCTGATTAGTGTGATTCCTAAGAAGTATAATAAACTATTAATATAATATCATAGATATAAAAGCCTTGCTGGCCTGGAATGGTGCCTATTGAAAGATTTTGTATCTGTATTTTGTATCTATTGAAATCACAAGGATTAAGAATTTAATCTAGTGAAGATACATTATAATAATATAAATTCATTTTCACTTTGTTCTATTAAAAAATTAAAAGTGATAAGTAATGTTTTTAAGGGATAAGAGGTTTAAAATTGAAATTTCATTTAACATCCTACTTCATTATTAAAGGATTACAATTGAGCTTTTCCATAAATAAACTATGAAGTAATGTTAAATTTTATTTTTTATTTTTTAATAAATGATATAGCATATTTGTCATATTAATAAAAACACTCTAAAACAAAATCTAAAACATTAATATTTAAACCGAGCCTATGTCATGCTGAAATTATTTCAAAGTAGAAAGTAAGTAGAAAGTAAGCATTCAAAACAGAGACTCCAATATTAATATATTTATATTTATATCTTATTTAGCTCATGAACAATTTCTTCCTTTTGCAGTTAACACAACCTCAGAAGAATGTTAATGCAATGTCTCTGAGAGGAATGTTTGTTGATTCGAAACCTATGTTTTCAAATTTAACATAATGTCAGCCTAGTCTGCTGGGTGCACATGGCAGTATTAGCATGATATCAAATTTCTAATTAGTGTGGTTCCGAGAAAGTATAATAAACTATTAATATAGCACAAGATAGATAAAAGCCTTACTGGCGTGGAATGGTGCATATTAAGAGATTTTTTATCCATTGAAGTCACAAGGATTGAGAATTGGATCTAGTTAATGTAAATTATAACAATATAAATTCATTTTCATTTTGTTATATTAAAAAATTAAAAATGAGAAGTACAATTTTTAATGAAGGAGAGGAAAGTTTAAAATTGGAATTTCATGAAACATAATACATCATTATCAAACGATTTCCAATTGAACTTCTCCATAAGAAAACAATGAAGTAAAGTTTTTTTGTTTTAACTAATGATATAAATGTAACCAAAAAAATCAATTCAAACAAAAAAATCAATTCAATTCAAACTACAGAAGTTTAATTTTAAAAAACTTTAAAACTTAATGTCCGGATCATTGAACAACTTGGTATTGGAAGCCATTTTAATTATTACATTTTTTTATGTAATACACTCTGAAACAAAAATCAACTCAATTCAAATCACAAAAATCTTAATTCTGAAAAAACTTTAAAACTCACCTGAAATTCCATGATTGTTTGGGGCTGACATTGCAGGAAAATCGTGACGAGATTGCTCAAGAGGTTTGACATTGAACTTTTACCAATATTTTTTATTTATGGAAAAAGTCTGATTAAGTCTCTTGTAATTTTTTTGCTCATGAATGAAAATTTTCATTTATTTTTGTATTAAAAATTATTTTTATTTTGTATTAAAAATTATTATTATTATTGAGTTAGAACAAAATTTAAATACATTTAATCAATAATTCAAATATTATTAATAATTTTAAATATTATTATTAAATTTGAAGTTGAATCAAATATTGTATATATTTCTAAAGTTTTTGGTTAATTTTTGAATTCTTTATATTAGCTTATTGAAAATCTATCAATTGACCTTCCTACTAATTTTATGGATATTCTTCTTTTTAAAATCTCTAAATTGCCCTTGCATTGCCAAGTTTAACACAAAATATCATCCTGGCCTGTTGGGGGCACATGGCAGTATTAGCAAGATATCAAGTTTCTAATTAGTGTGGTTCAGAAGAAGTATAATAAACTATTAATATAGTATCAAAGATATAAAAGCCTTGCTGGCCTGGAATGGTGCCTATTGAGAAATTTTGTATCTGTTGAAGTTACAGTATTGAGAATTTGATCTAACTGATGTAAATTAGAAAAATATAAATTTATTTTCATTTTGTTCCCAAAAAAACAAAAAAAAACAAAACTAATGTTTTTATTGAACGAGGTTTAAAATCAGAATTTCATGAGATATAATATCCCATTATCAACCGATTGAGTAAGAAAACTGTGAAGTAATGTAAAAAAAAAAAAAAAATATGAATCCAAAACAAAAAGATCAGCTCAATTCAAATTACAGAAGTTCAATTTTGAAAAACTTTAAGTTTTTCAAAATTAATCCCTGGATCATTGAGCAACTCGGCATTGGAAACCATTTTAATTATTGCATTTTTTTTAATGTGATACATTCTGAAATAAAATCAACTCAATTCAAATAACAAAAATCTCAAATATGAAAAACTTTAAAACTCACCTGAAATTTCGTGGTTGTTTCATGGCTTGGCGTTGCATGAAAACAAGAGGAGATTGTTCAAGATAAACAACAACACAATAGGCCAGTAATCAGCGAAGGCCATGATCCAAAATGACTCGTTCCTCATCTCTCGGTATTCGTAGGCTAGTTGTCCAATTAAACTAGTAGTATTGCAACTGAATAATCAATATTATAACCCATCCTATCTTGCTTGAAAAATATTTGAAGGTCAGTCTTTTGGAATGATCATTTTAGTATCACGAATAGCAACGTATTCCAAGAGAAAAGCATCTCAATACCGGGATCAGAACAAAACGTTATATATCTTACACTGTAGACCTAGCCGACACAGAAATCTTAGAATATTTGTATTTAGATATATAACTGCAAGCCCTATCTGACGTCGAAATCTCAAAATATTTGTACTTATTTTTAAATAAAAATTACGTCTTGAATATGAAATATATCTTGCTCTCTCGAATTATCTTATACTGCAGACCCCATCCGATGCCCAAATCTCAGAATATTTGTATTTGTTTCTAAATAAAAGTTACTTCTTGAGTATGAATTATATCTTGGTCTCTCAGAAAAATTAGATTGGCAAACTCCACCATTCTGACTTGTTCGCCATTAATGTGTGCTTATAAGAACATATTTGTGTCCCCGATGTTCCCTTTCTTTGCTGAAACCTGCCATGGAGGGAGAGATGTTCATGGCTTATACTTATTATTTTAAAGATCAATAACTGTTATACAAATCAAGATTTGGTTGACACTTAAAAAAGTGAGATCTAAGGGTGGAAGAACTCTCAATTATTTAACAAGGGATTTGATGATGCATAATAGTACAAACTGGCAACCAAGGGAGTTCTTCTCAAAGGGTTCTTCTCAAAGAGAAACACCTTACAATGTATCAAAGGGTTCTTCTCAAAGGGAAACACTTTACAATGTAACAGGCTAGGAATAGTTTTGTTTTCAAAAAGTAAGTAAATGAAAAGATAAAATTATTTTTGTTTAATAAACAAATAGGAATTAGTTTAGACATTAATACTAATATTTTTTTTTCATCTTTATATTATATGGAATATCTATTATGAGAAGGTATATTAAGGAAATTAAAAGCTTAGTCAAGAATGAGAAATAAAATTTAACATATGTGGTTTTATCGCTTATGTAAGAAAGTTTATTACATGTATTTTTTAGAATTCATAGAAGTCATATTACATGCATTTTTAAGAATTGATAGAAGTGATAAGTTTGAAAATAATATTTGAATTTGTTTAATTATTTTTAGGGTATTATGTTAGGATTGGTAAGTTTATTATTTATTAATAGTATGATATTGTGAATTAGTAAGAAATTGGGTGTAAATTAATTATAGATAAAGAATTTATTTGGATTTTGTGATATTTAAAAATTAAAAACTTAGGTTTATTGATGTTTATGCAATATTATAATTTTTTTGGATGTGGTTTTATGCAATATTATACATGAAAGGTAAACTTTTAATAAAGTGTTAACAATGCATATACATTAATGTATTTTAAAATTAGCAAAAATTAATATGAAATTGATGTTTATGCAATATTAGATATTTTTTGGATGTTGTTCAGGGGCATTAGAGATAGGTGACAACTCTGTCTATGAAAACATTGTTCGAAGCATATCAGATCCACCCAAAGGGATCACTTCTTACCATCTCATTAATAGAGCCTAATCTCCAGAGCATTAAGTAAAATTGACCCCCTGACCTCTCAATAATGAAGTGCATTAATCACTGGAACTCGACCAATTGAACTAACATTTTGGGCTACTAGATGCAACACAATCCCTACCCATATCTATATATATATATATATATATATATATATATATATATATATATATATATATATATATATATATATATCTGTGTGTGTGTGAGAGAGAGCAAAAGTGAAATAAAAAATATATATATACAATCAATTGAAATAATAAAATATGATACACTATTAGAAATTTTATATATATATATATAAATGAAATATTTGAAATTAATTTAAAATATAGATATAAATTTTTGATATACTAAATTTAAACATAGAAATAAAAATCATAATTTCTATTTTAATAAATTTTTCAAGATCATTTTCAATTATTTTTATTTACAAATTTATTATTATTATTATAAATTTAATTTAAAAATTAATATTTTTTTAATTAAGTTTATAAAATTTATTAAAAAGTAAAATTATATGATTATTAATTTTATTTTTTTTAAATAACATGAAGATAAAAATGACGTAAACAAATATCTTTAATTTATATCAACAAATTTTTAATTTAATTAATAAAAAAGTTTTATTTAATTAAATAATAGTTGTTTGGATATTTATATCTTGAATCTCACATCACAAAAACAAATTAAAACAAATTATAGAAAATGCAATGTAGATATCTTGAATTATTCTTAATAATGCAAATCACTTATTAGTTGATTGGTATTTAGATCGTTTAGGTTACCTTACAGGCCTAGATCCTTTATATTACAGTAATATGTTGAATCTCACATCACAAAAAGAAATTACAGAAAACGCAATGTAGATATCTTGAATTATTCTTAATAATACAAATCACTTATTAATGGATTGGTATTTAGATCTTTAGGTTACCTTACCCGCCTAGATCCTTTAAATTACAGTAACACTTTGATGGGATGGATAATATTTTTTTTAACAAACTCATTATTACATTTTTTATATTGATAAATAACTATGTAAATGAAAACCAATTCAACACACTATTTAATTTGCCAAAATCAAGACCATTAGAAATTCTAGATTTTATGATATTATAGTAACTTAATAGTGAATAACTTGGTTATTTTTAAAGTCTTAGATTTTATAATATTATAGTAACTTAAAATAGATAAGTTAGTTATTTTTAAAGTCCTGCTGCTCCAATTTTGTTATGATAATGTATGAGATTTTCTAAAAATTTTATAAGTGCTTTTAATTCAGTAAAAAATCAAATAATTAAAATTTTGAATATAAATATTGATTTTGATCCCTGGAAAAATTTATCAATAATAATGTATGAGAAAACATTATATCAATATTAATTTGATATTAATTTGATATAAGTCTATATATCCACACTAAATGTAATATATATACATATATATATACAAAAATATCTCAACTAACTCATACTCTTACTCTTGGGAGCACATATCTCACCTAAAATCACAGTGTTCATTATAAGTGTGCAAGTGAAAACCCTTAGCTAATGGAATTGTTTGGATAAGCTCTCATGCCAAAATCTCATTTTGGCATTGTCTCTCTTGACAAAACATACTCATATTTTCTGTTGAATGATGTTATAAAACGTTAAGAAAACACAATCATGCTAAAAAAATTTGCACCTATTCAACTACTCGTTAATGCTTTGGTAGGGTTGGGATATTATGATCGTTGTTTTCTATGTACGTGTTGTATGCTTTGGTAGGGTTGGGATATTATGATAGTTGTTTTCTATGTACGTGTTGTATGTCCATAAGGACATTCCATACATGAACATGCAACTGTATATGGTCGTATAGATTTAATTTGTAAAATTAAGTTGTTTAATTAACAAAATTTGAATGCCGCATAAGTAAACTTAAGGTGCTGAATACATGCATGCATTCAAAAATACTTTTGAGAAAACAAAAAAATTATCATCTTGCTTAAAATTGTAGTAGATTTCAAAGATCTTAAAACAATACTTGTAAATTAGACATCTCTAAATAGAGAATGCAAATCTAAGCCCTCGTGGAAAAACAATACAACTCAAAAAATAAAGATACTATTCGTCTTAGTCCATTAACTTTTGACCCAAAAACGACGTACGGTCTCTTTCCCAGCAGTCGCAAATATGATGATCGTCATCTACATAAATCATTAGAGCATGCGTGCAACAAAAGACCCCAGAAGCACGATTCAATTCTTGATCTGGATGCCTGAAGTTGAACTGTATTTTATGATACAATGCCGAAAAATAGACAGGTTTTGTACTTGTTTTATTTAAAAAAATAAAACAATGAAAGGGATGATACTTATAATGTCGATGTCTTTTTGTTTTTTAGTTTATTGGAGTAATCTCAAAGCTTGTTTTTCAACCAATGAGCTGTTCTTTATTTCAGTGTCTTTTAAAAAAAAAATTGGTCCACTTCCAGTAGTAACGTAGTTTCAGGAAAATCTCACTTTTCAACAAATGAGTTGTTCCTTATTTCAGTGTCTGCTTCCTGTGTTTTGGCGGTCATGGGCGTTTAGTTAGTGCGTGCATGAACTAGGTGGATTTATGAAGTAACAGGATATGTTTTTTTATTCTGGTATTTTTGTTTAGTATAATGGACTTTTAATTCTCTTAGTTTAATTTTAAATGTGATTTAATTATTAATTTAATTTAATTTCAATTGTTATTTTAATTTTTATAATAATTTATTTTAGTTTAACATTGTATTTTTTTTAAGATAGATTACATTTTCATTATGTCTAATATAATATGAATTGGTGAATTTACATCCGTCAATTCACATCAAAGAGTGCTTTAATAGAATACCCTCTACCCAAAACCCCATGAACAACTTTATAAATTTATTTTGATTCTTAATTAATATATTTTATATTTTACATTATTCTTTAATTTGGTTGTATTATTACTATTAATATCATTATAATTTACTCAAATATACTTTTAGTTTTATTTTGATTACAAGATGCCAAGGATGATCTTCATGAATATTGGTGACATGAAACATTTCAAAAACTTGAAATAAGAGGAATTTATAAGTCAATTAAATGCTAACAATTTTTTTTAATTAAAATAAAAAATACTTTAATGATTTATAAAATTAAAGATCAGAAATTGTTATGATCAATGCTAAATTGATTACTAGAGTCATACTTTCAAAAATACTAATAAAATGAAATTAGAATAATCATTAGATTAAAATGAATTAAACTATAACTAATTATTAAATTGTGTCAGTTCAATAATGTAAAATGATAAATAATTAATATGATGTATTTATTTCTATTTTTACCACATGCATACATTATGGGAACCAAATTTTAAAATGTTTGATAAAAAGTGTAGGATAGACTATGCAGCATGTTGTTTATATCATAGAAGATAGACATAGTCTTGATTGACAAAAAAAAAAAATGTAAATAAACTTCTATTCACAATTTAAAAAAAAAATACAAAATTTCGTATGAAGAAATTTATAATGAATTACACTGCAGACATCAATAAATGACAGGCCTGGCAGGAGATCCCAGCATACAAGACCCACCAAATACCTACCGCACCCGATGAAGGCGTGCAGATATAGACGGCCGTGGAACGGATCCAACGAACATAAAACAAACTAAAGGGCAGCGGAATATATATGCCTCGCAGAATCGGAGAGAGAAACGCCTAACGGTGTGAAAAAGATTCTGGCAACGAAACGTTTTGTCGGCCGCTGATCAAACAGCCATCGCAAGTTAAAAAAACAACAGCCAGTTCCACTAGCTGATTTTCATAAACGTAATTCTTGCATTTAAAGGCGAGCATGGCGATAAAAGGGCAACTCCACATGTCAGACCAGAGTTCGAGAGGTTTCAAAATCTGTCAATGGGCATGCGATATCAAAGAAGTTATTAAATTTGTTGTTTTATAATCAATTTTTAGTGTGGTTTTTTTTGGAAGTTTTTCTAATTTAATTTCTTTAAAATTTGGCATGAATTTATTGAAATCACAATTTTGATGGGTAACTTATGCATTATCGAAGCAATAGATCCTATGCTATTCGATATTTAAGAGTACTATGAAGGGACTTCCTTTTAAATGACTCTTATGTATGTAATCTAAGACCATTAGATGGTTGCTCCTATACTATAGGATATTCAATGCTTTAAGAGTACTATAACAGGACTGTTGGAATATTAATTCCGATGGTTGCTCCTATACTATAGGATATTCAATGCTTTAAGAGTACTATAACAGGACTGTTGGAATATTAATTCCAACTGCAGCAGAGTTTGCGGACGTGGACCGGGACAGCGATGGCAGGGCAGTGATCAGCGGGAATCCGCCATAAAATCAGCCAGCACGCGGCAGGAAAAACCGCTTCAGCAAAACCACCCGACACTCATCGGACCGCCTTTTGTTGTGAGGTAGTTTCCGTATGCTCGCCTCCGATGCAATCATTTTTAGACGCGTGGTCCTCTGTACGTTCACAAAACCTGCCATATCGGAGCCTAACGTTCAGCAAGAAGTGGGCTCCCGAAATCTTCGTCCACCGTTCGATTGTCTTCAATGATCTCCGCCGTCCATCAGAGAAACCTGCATTCGAGCCAGCATTAAATACCTTGCGTGGAGTAAAATCAAACTTTCAGTTTGACTGCCGGTTCTGTCAGCAAAGGAATTAAATGAAACTTAAATGTGGTTCGTAAATTCTTGGTGGAACATTAAATTTTCATTACACCGGAGATATGGGAACATGTATGTTACGTGTTGTATCCTTTTTTTGTATGGTATACATATTAAAAAAATGTGAAGCCTTTTTTGTGGGGCGGTTGACCATTTGTAAAATGAAGCTGCTGAACTCACGTGTCTGTGAATAAAAAGAATGAATGCACAACAGTGCGAATAGGGAACAGGGGGATGTAATATGTTTTTTGTTAATTGTTGTTCGTGTTGACCATTTGAAAAACGAGGCAGCAACAAAAACCTCGTTGTTGCACAACAGGGTAAGATTAAAAAACGGGGGAGCGCATATGTGCGTGGAATTTTTTTTGACCAGCGTGAAGCAAGGTAGATATTGCACAGCAGTGCATAAGAGAAGATGCACGGGAGTTTTGTTTTGTGAATGATCTTGTATTTTATAAAACGCGCAGCAGTGCGAAACAAAAAGAACAGAGGTTGAAATGTATTGTGGTTTGTTGCTCTAACGTAGGGGAAAGAAATTCTTACAGCTTATGTAAGAATTGTTTTTTTTAGTAGTATGAGTAAAATAGTTTACACCAGTAAATGTGAAAGGGTTTTACAGCAGTAAAAGAAAAAGAAATTTTTACACACCAGCAGTGTAAAATCTCAGGAGGACACAGAGTAACTTCTGTTGTTGTAATTTTTTTTGGTGAATCCCTCTGAGTGAAAGAGGATGAATGTTGTATCAGGCATTATATTTTTATTGAATACAAATCTTTTTATGGTGGTGTAATACTCTGTTCTCAGAAATTTATTTTGAAGCTTCCCTATGCAAAAGATCCTGTGGCAGAAAAACAGAGCATTGTCTCTGTGTGCAGTGTGTTTGTTTGTTTTTGGGATTTTATTAGAAAAATCCCCAATAGTGGTATCAGAGCTAGTCCAGGCTCTTTGAAGACGTCAAAGAAGCTGAAGGAAGGAGTTTATTTGCTGTAACAGCTTCTCCAGCAGAGAGAAGTCTCAGCCAAAAGGATTCAGGTATTTCTCAAATTAATTTTTTGTGTTGCTGTTGAAGAAACAGTGAGTCATTTTAAAAACACAGTCAAGAATTTCAAGCATAGTTTAAAGTGCAAGAAATGGCCAGTGCCAGCACTAGCGTGGGTATGTTTAATACTCAGCTCCCACTATTAAATGAAAATAACTATGACTATTGGGCAATAGTTATGAGAGCTTTTCTTTTCTCAGAAGATTTATGGGAACTTGTTGAGGATGGTTTTGAAAAACCAGCAAATGATGATGAGTTTAGTAGCTTAACTCAAGCAGAGAAAGAGCTGTTGAAGAACTATAAGAAGGAGGATGCTAAGACCCTCTACTTCTTGTATCGAGCAGTGGATGAGAGTGTGTTTCCAAGGATAGCAGCAGCTAAGACATCCAGAGAAGCATGGGAAACTCTCAAGACAGCCTATCAAGGCATGGAGAAAGTGAAGACAGCAAAACCTTAGTTCATTGAGGAGAAAGCTTGTGATGAAAGCTTAGAGAAAACAGTAAATGTTAAAAATTGTTTGTCTCGTGATGAAGGTGATGAGGAGATGGTTGATGTACATCCCCAAATAGCAGTGCCAATGCAAGGGCAGCAAGAGACACCCTTGAGGAGAAATGAACAAGAGGCAACAAATGAAGGAATGAATTCTTTTTTTGCTTTATCTAGTCATGTTGATGACCCTGTTCATTTAGAAGATGGAGTTAAAAATAAGAAATGGAAAAAACCCATGAATGGGAGAAAGGAATTAAAGTTCCTTGAAGATCTGTTTAAAGAATATAGAGTTCGATATGTAACTCTTGCCAAGATGGTTGAGATGGGCTTCACTGCCAACACCCTTATCAATATGACAGAAGAAGAGATTGAAGATTTGATGAAGACCCTGGTAGAACTCTATCATATGGATCTTCTTATAGGGGAGAGATATGAAATTAAAACTCCCATGAGAGCAGAGAAGGAGCAGGTAGCAGATATACTGACCAAACCATTGGATCAGAAAAGTTTTGAATTTTTGATGAAATGTCTGGGTATGTCTAAACGCCCAGCAGTTGAAATTAAAGGGGAGTGTTGGAATATTAATTCCAACTACAGCAGAGTTTGCGGACGTGGACCGGGACAGCGATGGCAGGGCAGTGATCAGCGGGAATCCGCCATCAAATCAGCCAGCACGCAGCAGGAAAAACCGCTTCAGCAAAACCACCCGACACTCATCGGACCGCCTTTTGCTGTGAGGCAGTTTCCATACGCTCGCCTCCGATGCAATCATTTTTGGACGCGTGGTCCTCTGTACGTTCACAAAACCTGCCATATCGGAGCCTAACGTTCAACAAGAAGTGGGCTCCCGAAATCTTCGTCCACCGTTCGATTGCCTTCAATGATCTCCGCCATCCATCAGAGAAACCTGCATTCGAGCCAGCATTAAATACCTTGCGTGGAGTAAAATCAAACTTTCAGTTTGACCGCCGGTTCTGTCAGCAAAGGAATTAAATGAAACTTAAATGTGGTTCGTAAATTCTTGGTGGAACATTAAATTTTAATTACACCGGAGGTATGGGCACATGTATGTTACGTGTTGTATCCTTTTTTTGTATGGTATACATATTAAAAAAATGTGAAGCCTTTTTTGTGGGGCGATTGACCATTTGTAAAATGAAGCTGCTGAACTCACGCGTCTGTGAATAAAAAGAATGAATGCACAGCAGTGCGAATAGGGAACAGGGGGATGTAATATGTTTTTTTGTTAATTGTTGTTCGTGTTGACCATTTGAAAAACGAGGCAGCAACAAAAACCTCGTTGTTGCACAGCAGGGTAAGATTAAAAAACGGGGGAGCGCATATGTGCGTGGGATTATTTTTTTACCAGCGTGAAGCAAGGTAGATATTGCACAGCAGTGCATAAGAGAAGGTGCACGGGAGTTTTGTTTTGTGAATGATCTTGTATTTTATAAAACGCACAGCAATGCGAAACAAAAAGAACAGAGGTTGAAATGTATTATGGTTTGTTGCTCTAACGTAGGGGAAAGAAATTCTTACAGCTTATGTAAGAATTGTTTTTTTAGTAGTACGAGTAAAATAGTTTACACCAGTAAATGTAAAAGGGTTTTACAGCAGTAAAAGAAAAAGAGATTTTTACACACCAGCAGTGTAAAATCTCAGGAGGAGACAGAGTAACTTTTGTTGTTGTAATTTTTTTTGGTGAATCCCTCTGAGTGAAAGAGGATGAATGTTGTATCAGGAATTATATTTTTATTGAATACAAATCTTTTTATGGTGGTGTAATACTCTGTTCTCAGAAATTTATTTTGAAGCTTCCCTGTGCAAAAGATCCTGTGGCAGAAAAACAGAGCACTGTCTCTGTGTGCAGTCTGTTTGTTTGTTTTTGGGATTTTACCAGAAAAATCCCCAATAAGGACCTCCTTTTAATGAATTTATTGAAATCACAATTTTGATGGGTAACCTATGCACAATCCTAGCAATAGATCCTATGCTATACGATATTCAATGCGTTAAGAGTACTTTGACGGGACCTCCCTTTAAACGGCTCTTATGTATGTACACCATTAGAGGCACCATTGCTCATGGCGAGCAATAGATTCTATGCTATAAGATATTCAATGCGTTAAGAGTACTATGACCGAACCTCCCTTTAAATAGCTCTTATGTATGTAGTCTGACATAAGACCATCAAACGCGCCCCATCAGAGCATGACCATCCCATGCGAAGTCTGCCACCAATGAATGCAATGAAATCTTCCGCTGAATCTTATCTTGGGATGTCTCCCCCTATTCCCGCCAGTTACTCTCAGCTTCATTCAGCCATACCCTTACCCTTCCTAGTAGCGTCTGAAGAATGAGCATATGCACAGTAACAACTAACTGGTAAATAGCCATCGTTTGTGTTTGCATGGACTGCCATTTTCAACTTTCCACTCCACAAGATCGACAGTTGCCATTGTTTGCAATCGGCAGTTGCCAGAGTGCTGTTTTCAACTTTCCACTCCACAAGATCCGCAGTTACCATCGTTTTTGTGTTTGCAAGGAGTGTCGTTTTCAACTTTCCACTCCATAAGGTCCCCAGACTAAGGTAATCAACAACGTTTTTAAGTATTTACTATTGATTTTTGACCCTTACAAATTCAGTTTCTCGTGAAACACATATTGCATTAACCCTATAGCCTTCATTTTATTTACGAATAGATAATTTTTTTATTTTAGACATAAACAAAATTAAGAAAAGGATGTATATTAGCCAGCTGCTCTTTCACAGGATCAATCTTCTCAGGCCGCAAAGTATTTTTTTGTTATAACTTCGCATTTCGTAAATTGAGATGACTGATACAGTTTTACAGGTTTGAGTTCCAAGAATATAGTTCCAGTAGAGTCTAGACCGTATAAATTTTGGGATTCTTTGCAACCATCTATAACTTCAAATCCTGAAACAACTTGAAATTATATGTTTTAAAAAAAAATCATTTTGGAAAAAAAATTGAGATTCTTTGAGATCGTCCATTGAAATCCTGAAACTATTTCATAATTTTTTTACTTTTGGTCAAATTTCTATACTTGGATACTATATAATACATTTAACTTTTAAATCCTGAAACTGTACACACCATTTAATTAATAAAAACACAATGTTTTGTTTTTTCTTTCTAAAGATGGAAGGACAATAAGACTCGTGAGTCTAGACCCTAAAATTTTGGGATTCTTTGCAACCATCTATAACTTCAAATAAACAACTTGAAATTATATGTTTTAAAAAAGGTCATTTTTAGAAAAAAGATTGAGATTCTTTGAGATAGTCCATTGACATTCCGAAATTATTTCATAAATTTTTACTTTGATCAAATTTTAGAGTAAAAACACAATGTTCTGTATTTTTTTTTTTTCTAAAGATGGAAGAACAATAAGGCTTGTGAGTTTTTTTTGGATTCTTTGTAACCATTTAGTTAATAAAAACACAATGTTCTTTTTTTTCCTTTCTAAAGATGGAAGAACAATAAGACTCGTGAGTTTTTTGGGATTCTTTGCAATCATCTATAACTTCAAATCTTGAAACTAATTGAAATTATATGTTTTAAAAAAATGAGATTCTTTTAGATCGTCAATTAAAATCTTAAAACTATTTCATAATTTTTATTTTTATTTTGATCAAATTTCTATACTTGGAATCTAACTTTTAAATCTTGAAACTAATTGAAATTATATGTTTTAAAAAAATGAGATTCTTTTAGATCGTCAATTAAAATCTTAAAACTATTTTATAATTTTTATTTTTATTTTTTTTATTTTTGATCAAATTTCTATACTGGGATACTACATAATACATCTAACTTTTAAATCCTGAAACTGTACACACAATTTAATTAATAAAACACAATGTTTTGTTTTTTTTTTCTTTCTAAAGATGGAAGGACAATAAGACTAAGGCTTGTGACTCTACAGAGTGGTACAAGTTTGACAGAACGATATATGTTTGATTGATTGGTTGCAACCAATTCAATGGAGAGGTAGACATGGGTATTATGTCTAGATGATTGGTTGGAATCAATTCAGGGAGGATATTGTTGTGTTAATTGCAGATTTCATATATTTAAGACGCATTTAGTATGGAATAAAATCAATTTACTCTATATTTACTGAATGTTGAAATCTACAATCGACCTAATCTCAGAATCCAGCAAATAAATAAAAATAACTTTACTCGAGCCTTTGATTCACTCCTCACCACTTAAAATGAAAATGGTAAAAAACATGAAGTCCATCAACGGTGAAACCTTGTAGTGTTTGAAACGATTGAATATACGACGCGAGGCACTGAGATTTAGTTTTCAGAATTATTCCAAAGGACTGTATACTAATAGTGAATTGGGCTAGTTTATTGGCAAAACCCTTGCCAGATATACTTAAGAATTAAACAAATGGCTAAATATGCAATTTACATATTTTAATGTTAATTGTTTTTGTGATATAAAAACAATCAGAAATATTTTAGTAATATAAAAACAATCAGAAATATTTTTATCTATGAGATATAGATTAGCTGGTTTAAGTGGAGATTAGTTCTTATCTGGCCTCTGAATCAAATCCCATGGGAGAGGTTGAAAATGAAAACTACTTTTTAAAGAATTAAACTTGTGTGTATGAAGGGTAATTTGGAACCCAATCTCTATAAATTTGGAAATATTAAATATTCATAATTTAAACAATGAAAGCTAGACAATCACTTCAATTTTATTTCGACCTAACTCAAAGCTTTCAAACCCATCTCTATAAATTTAGAAATATATGACAAATTTTATCTAAACAATCAAGGCTAGAAAAAGTTATGACTCACCCCAAATCTATTATGTTTTCGTAGAATATTTCATCTCAACCGCTCTTAAACTCAAACACTGCAAAATTGGAAACGCACAACAAATTCTTTCTAAACTGTCGGGGTTAGAATAAGCTTCCAATCTCCCTAACTCTAATATTTTTCCATAACTTAATGACCCAAATATCTTAAAGCCAGGGTTAAAACAAATTTTATAAAAATCTCCTATCACTTCAATTTTATTTTGTTTCACAACATATTCAATCTAAACCGCCATTACCCAAAGCTCTTAAACTAAATCTCTCCAAATTTATTTTTGGTAATATTTTAGGTGATTATGATAAAATCACTGTTAGGCATGTATTATAAATAAATATATATATATTAATTATAAAATATAGATGGATTATTAAGAATGATTTATAATATAAAGTATAAATATTACTTTATTGATTTTTAATTTGTAGAATAATAATAATAATAATAAAAGGTTAAAAGGGATACACATCTGGATCTCTACCATACTGGGTTGCATGTTTCTTTCATTTAATTTAATTTAATTTTTCATGAGAATTTGTTACGATTTTGGTTTCAAAGTTGCATAATAGAATCTTGGTAGATCCAAAGGTGAAATAGATTTAGGATTTAATTATTATTCATAATTAATTAAATTATAATTATTAATTTTACGTTATTATTCATAATTAATTAAACTATAATTATTAATTTTATGTTTTATTATTTTATTTTATTTTAACCGAGTTGAGCAAGACATTATATCTCTACCATATTGGGTTACATGCTTTTTCAATTTAATTCAATTTAATTTGGCCTACTTTTTCATGTGAATTTGTTATGATTTTGGTTTCAAAGTTGCATATCTACTCATATTTATCTAGATACATTCAATATAGAATACACATTTGTGAAAATATGAAAGATTAGATATAATGAGAAATGAAGTGAGATCTTTTTCAATTTGTTTTGCTATTTTTTACAAGTCACATAGTTTAATTAGTAAAGGAGTAAGTGGTTCATAATCCACACATATTTTTTACTAACCAACATTTTTACTTGATTAGTGTTGGGACTAGGAACTGAGTGTTATTAAATAAAGGGATTAGCCCATGCTTCCTTTGCATTCTTTAGACGATCCTGGGATTGCATCTGAAAGCTTTCTCAAAGCACTTGGTTTTCCATCTCTCTTTTTAGGCTCACATAGTGTAGTAGGAAGGTAGTAAGTGGTCCATCAACTACACATTATTTTCTTTGCAGGTAAAAGACAAACATAACTTAGTGCCAGTAGGGGATTTTGTAAAGGATCATCGTATATCCACATCACTTCACACTTTTTATGTTCACTTTGTCACTTACACACACATTGCACTACACACACTAAGCTACTCTATACTTTGAACACAGGGCATCAAGTTTCAAGAGATTTTGTACATAGTTTATTCGAGCTTAATTTTTCACACCATAGGTGAAACAAGACACCTAAAAGAAATCATAACTTGAAAAAACTAAATTTCCCCACAAGGGCCATAAAATAATTTATAGTTTAGGTTAGGACTATTGCGGGTGGACATCCATTATGCAGCCATGGTCATGTTACATTTTGAAACATAGAAGTTTTCTTTTAGGGTGCTTCAAATACTTCGATCATCCCACGGAAAAGTCTACCCGGGCAGCACAAAGGTCCGATTCAGAGGGGGTTCGGCTTAGGCTCAATGCATGCGGTACTATATGGGGTTATCCGACTTGTATAGTTCTTGGTACTGATCACCAATTACCGAGATGCTAAAGACTCGACTGCCACCGTGAGACGAAGGAATCTTATTGGCCAAATTTTAGGGCATATTTCCCTATAGGTGGAGGTGCAGGAAGCACTAAAGCCTCATTCATTACGTTGGTTGATTCTTTTGTTTGTTGGAAGCGTCACTAGTTCTTTTGAGACGTAGGCCCAGCACCCGTCATAAAAGATATCTCCGCAAGGCCCAACTACTTTGAGAGTGGAAATGATGAATAGGTCTTCATAAGATCTTTTATCATACGCAAAACAAACTAAAACCATTTTTCTTGTTTGATTGACCATATAGCTTAATTTCACTTTGTTTTATGTATGTATTTTTTTTTGTATACATACCCCTCACCTCACCACAGAAGTGACACACAATCCATTTAAGAATACATAAATACTTTACTTTTTCATATTAAAAATAATAAGACAATGATACACAAAACATTCCAATTCCCGTTTCACTTAAATATACATTAAAATAAATTCTACAAATAAAAATTGAAATGAAATATTTAAGTTTACGAACAATATATTGTTAAATAATAAAAATAATTAATCAAATTATAATTAATTAAGAAAACTGAAACCATTAACTATATTTCATTCACTATAATTATAAATTCTAATTACTTATAAATAATGTTTCCTTTTTTTCCCATTAGCTATTGTGGAAATGTAATTACAATTGTAAAATATACTATTATTAGTACCAAAATTTAATAATTTAATAAAATTCAAATTACCCATTAAAAAAATGAAAAGAAGTGTAAACTTACTTCATAATATATTTTGTAACAATTGAAATATGTTCCCAAATACTGTTGTTAATGTCTAATTGTAAATTTTGTTATACTAAAATGGAAATAATAAAGGTACTTGTCATTGAGATTTTGAAATTTGTTACCAAATGATATAGAACCGGTTATGGTTTATTAAGTTTTATGTCTTAGGAGCCAAATCAGTGTTCTTAACATTTATTTATTTATAAGTAGAGAAAGAAATATAACTAGCACATTTTAATAAAAGCACAAGCATGTTGAATAAACAAATAACCTACCAAATTCATCAAATGAAATGACAAAAGTAGGATTCTAATTCTTAGAACTAGTTGCAAAGTTTATCTTTGGTTAGAAAAATTCAAAATAATAAAACTAGTGTAGCCATAAAAATGAGATGGATAATCAATATTGATAGATATCAATTTTCAAGGAGACATTCCTTTCTCAATATATATCAAAGTAAAAAATTTACCTCCAAAGCTTGTGTTTTTGGAAAAAATATGTTTGATTACAAAAGTTCAATGAAACTAGTGCAACCATATAAATTAGATGACTAGTAAATAATAGATATCAATTCATAATCAATAACAATACACAATACTTTAGTATATGTAATATTATTAAGATTTTAAAAAACATAAAACATAAAACTTAACTAAAATATAATTTTATTTTAAGTTATATTATTATTATTAATTACAAAAACAAGTAATACATAAATTAAACATCTATACATTTAGAAAAACATGTAACTAGATTTTTAGTCATGAGGATTTACACTCACTTTACCATGGAGATTTGCTAATGTAAATAAGCTTTGATACAATATCAAGGCTTATCAATACCACATGACCAAAAACCATAACTTGTTTTATATGACACTTGTTTGTATGGAAATTTTTTTAATTAATCAATTTAATTAAAAAGACCGAAAAAACATAAATATTCTAGAACATTCCACGAAAATTAAATTCCTACCACTAATAATTATTGATGATTCAATTAAAATTCTAAAAATTCTACTAATTTTCTTAACTTACTAATTAGCATGTTATAGAGTGGGGTGGTGGGTGATAGAGAGGTTATTACAAATCTTATAGGATTAATTGAAAGTGCATTTGTTTGGGTTCTTGATATTTCAATAAATAATCACGCTGAATCTTATACACTATGAAAAGGTTTGAAGGCTTCCATCAACTTTGATTTTCAAAATTTGAAGGTGGTGATGGATTTTTAGAATGTAACAAGGTGTATGGTTCACATTACTCCATTGAACACTCTTTTGGCTTTAATATTAAAGTGGGTGAAGAATGTATCTAAGACCTCTCTAGGGTTAACTTCTTGCATTCTTTAACAGAGCATAATGATTTGATCGAGATATATGCAAATCAATCCGCACATTGCTTACATGAGCAACCATTTGGTTCCACACAATTTTGACTTGGCAAGAGGTTCCACCCTTTATTCTTTAGGGATTATGGGTATAGGCTTTGGATTTTTAGCTAGAGGAACTAGATTGCAAAATAAGGTTTAGTTTGGCAAGTCTTAACTTTCGGAGCTACTTGATTTGCATGATCCTTATCTTATTCTATAACATTAGTAAGTCACCACCATTGTGTCTTGTTTTCTCAAAGAAGTTTTAATAGAGGGGATTGCCTCTTGGCTTAATTCACAACATTCTTAGTGGTTTTACTCTTGATATTGGGGGGTTTGATGGGGAGAGGTGTTATGTCTCTCCCTTTGATCCCTCTTCAAAGGGCCCCAATTAGCACACTGATTCCCAATATTGTACAATTAGTGGGGGTGTATCATTGCCCACACCCACTACCTTTTTCCTATTTCACTTCCACCATGCCTTTATCCATCAAGCCTAAACAATGCCTATATCCATCACCAAGTGGTCCGGCATCTACCCATGAAGGGAAGTCTTCTCCATGGCCCTTACCCTAGATCTTCAAAGTGAGAATGAGTAGTTAATCAAAATATCTTCATGAATTAATAAAATTTATTCTATGCATTATATTTTTTACAACTAATTGATTAATGTAATTTTTGCAGAAATATCAATTTGGAAATTCACTTGGGAGTACCATACATAAATTATCATTCTTCATTTTAAACGAAAAATATTAATACTTTCTTTAAAAAAACCCACGTAAAACACAAGTATATGATAAACAAAGCACAATATATCATCCCATGATAAATGCAACTTATTGTATAAATACAAATAATTTCATGTGCATTGTAAAGAAATCCTTGTAGGAAACAATCATAGACTCTAGCTAATAGGTTATAGGAAAGAAAACTTTGGTCCCCACTAGGACCTTCCAATTTAGCATTTTAAAAAGTGGTATACGATAAATAATAAATATTAAAAATTAACACACACTATCTTTACATAAACTAACTAATTAGTATCTACTTACTATGGTTTTTTTAATATGAACGAAATTTATTAATGGATCTATGACATTCATCAAGGTATAAACCTTCTTCAACAATGTTTTGTTTTGTTCAATCATGTCTATAACAAGAATAACACATAAATATATTAAATATATTTTTAAATTTCTATAGAGTGAAGGACCTTCCAAGACTACATAGTGAAATGCAAAGTAGTAGTTCTTCATATGTTGATTAACAGTAAAAGAAAAAAACATTGTTGGTTTCTGAAGCTTCATGGCACTTCCAAGATTTTATTGAAAGTTTGTGTTGTTGGCCATTATTTCAACAACCCAACCACTAGCTAATTAGTTGATTAATGAATTTTCATATTTATACTTTTAACAAAATTAGTAAAATACACCATTAGGAGAACAAGGGTCAAGTGAGTACGATGTTTATTAATGTTGTATAAAACTTTATTATTCTATTATCATGAATAAATTAGTTCCTCTCCCATTATCTCTTCTACCCTTTCTTCTTCTCCTCCCGGTGAAAGTCCTCATGATGGTAACTAGGAGGCTAAGAAGAATAAGAGAAGGAAGAAGAAGAAGAAGCAACATAAGAAAGGGTTTAACAAACCAACCACATCCGTGAGTGTTGGTAATGTTGAGGAACCCTCCAACATGCAACGCACACTCAAATACCTTTGAAAGCTTTGTAAGGGTGCTCAACTTCTTAAGGATTGTTCTGGTATACCTAGAGTCTTAGAAGTGTGGTATAAATATTCCCGTCAACTTATGGTTGATCCATTGACTAGTGATTCTGAAGTTCTTGGGGAAAAGGGTAAAGTTAGGTTTCCTTGTAGGTTATTTGAAGGGAGGCATCAAAATCGTCTTTTCTCTCATATGGATGTAGCCTCTAAATTGTCTAAATAAACTTTGCTCAGAACGCCCACTTTTGCTATGGAAAATGTGTCAAGTCTTCCTCCCTTTAGTAAACTTAGTTCTTTCTTGATCAACTCAAGGTCGCGTGGCATTCCTACATTAGTTTTGACCCAGACCGTCAATCTAGGATATTACAAAACCTTCCTCCTTTGAGAGAGGTGTTATATCTCTCCCTCCGGTCCGTATTTGAAGGGCCTCTATTAGCACACCATCTCAAGCCTCAGTGTTGGGCACATCCTTGCTTTTATGAGATTTTCATGTCAGGTATTTCCCTTCGACCCCTTCCACCTCAACCACTCATCACAAGTTGTACCATGAGACCAACATGGTGGCACCACCTCCACAAAGACATCATATGCCATACATGGTTAGTCTAAATTTGTCAGAAATCTCTAAGTTGATTAATGACCCAAATATTACCTTTACCAAAGTGGTTTACCTGAAAAGTATAAAATATTTACCTAAAAATGTGATTTCTATTATTAGTGATATCCATTATTCAAGACCATAATATTTACTCAAACCAAATTATTTTCAATGCATATTTTATAGGTATTTTAAGAATGAATAAGTGGGAGAGGATTAATGGGTTGGAAGTTGAAGACCTAGAGGATATAATTGAATTTTTAGCAGAAGACTTAACATGGACAAAGATTGATGGGGACCAAGTTGCAATTACTCCATATTGTTGACTTGATGATTTTATAAGAGGAGAGGAATTGAGTGAACGTGCACCCACTCAATTTCTTCTTACTTCTCAATGAAGTAAAATAGTAGAGGATATCAGAAAAACATATTTTTCAACATATCTGGAGTACATTATGTGAGTCTTTATATCTTTTTTCATTATACGTATAATTTTTTTCAATATGCATAAATGTTATATCTAATTTGTCGTAAATGTTTTATATATAGTTATTGGTGTGCATATGGTCCGAAGTGAAAAAATAGAATTATGAGTGCATCCTCATATCAAAATGAAAAGCAAAATCGACATGAAAGTATTAAAGTTAGTTGCAAATGTCGCTTCATTATGTGACAACTTCAACTTAGACCAGATGATGTTGTAATAATATATACAACATGTAGGCATATTGATAAATCCAATGTTATTTGTCATTGAAAAGATGCAATCGGTAGGCCTATGAGATTTAGTTATGCACCACATTTAACAAGGGATATGCGATCTATTGTCCAATATTTAATCCAAAGATGTTTTAATGTTACAATGATATGGGACAAGTTCATCTTTGATATGAAGGATGGGCTCGGTGAGTTATACACAAGGACATCTCGAGATACATACATGACAAGACAGGACAAGACATATTAAACATTTATAATGATACCATAAGTCTAGAGCATGTTAAAGATCAAAGTGATCCAGTTAGTGTAGAATGTTGGTATAAGGAACACACTGAGAGCTTTTTCTTCTACCAAAAACAAGATCTTGCTGAAAACATCCCTTTTATCATAGGCATATAGACAAAGTGGATGCGTTCAATGATGCTAAAATATTCTCACAACAATATAATCTCAATGGATTCAACATTTAGTACAAATAAGTATGGGGTGAGTACAAATTTATCCTAAATCTAATTCATTTATTGAACCCCATTTTAATGCTTGTATCTTATATAAATATAATTATGTACTTTGTTTGTAATGTAGTATCAACTTTACACTTTAATGGTTTTCGACAAACATCACGATGTGATTCTAGTAGCTTGGGTGATATCATCACGTAATACTAAAGCTAATATTTCTAAATGGATGTCAAATCTCTTTTCCATTGGGAAGAAAGAACGACCAATTTGGCATGTTCAAGCCTTCATTACAGATGATGCTACTGTTGAAATTGAAGCGTTAAGGTGATGTGTTTATTTTTTTATAAGAGACATATAAATATTGTTAATGTATATTCTCTCTAAAAATTATGTTTTCCTAGGTCTTCAATCAAATGTACAAATTATTATGTGTGTGGCATGTTTGTCATGCATGGTTGAAGAATGTTGGAAATAAAGTCTGAGGAAGGGAAAACAAAATCCACATTTTTCATGCTTTAAGAGAAATCATGCACACATGTGAAGATGATGAATTTGTAAAAAAGAAAGTTGAAAATTTATTTGAAGGATTCAATGACCATACGAATTTTCTGAAATATTTCAAAACAACTTGGTTAGCCAACAACAAAATATATAAGTTTCTTATAAGTGGCTTTAATGACTCTATTTTTCATGTAATATGTATAGTTATTAATTCATAACTAATAAATTATTTTCTATAGATATGTGGGCAAAAGCATACAAAATTTTTCCACATTCCGATCAAAATACAAATAATACAATTTAGTCTTACCATTGGTATATCAAGAAAAGGTACCTAAGTGAGAATAACAATGCATGCCACAGGCGGGTTGATTGGTTGATTTATGTGTTGTTGACAAAGGTTGTATTATATTACAATCATATGCAAAGTTTAAAATAAGTTGGTTTTGTACGACCCATAAAAATTGAGGAAGAGTTGAATTCATCCAAGTGTAGAGCTAACCAAATCCCAAATGAAGATTGTGTGCCTGATGAAATGAGTAACAACAATTATTTTTTTCATAGCCAAAATAACAATATTCGTGATATTTGGTACAATGTCATATATAAAGATTCCAATCTACACTTATGTAATTGCAAGTGGGCCCTGAATGGAAATGTCTGTAAACATGTATTGAAAGTTGAGATGCTGGTTAGTAACATTAATTTGGGTGAAAATGTACTGCCTAATGTCACTAATCCTACTATAGAAATTCCTAGAATTTTATTTTATTTGATTGAATCACCTATATTGGGCCGAGAAATCCAAACAGAGCTTTTTCCATGCTTTGATTCTCCTCCCAATCTAAATTATCATAATGAAACAAGCATTGATGATTTAGATAATTTCTCATATAATGTTGAATCAACCAATGTACGACTAGATAGTGCATTATTTGAAGATGATGAGATGAGACATGTTAACTCATCAACTCATGAGAAATTGAGATCCATAATACCTACAAATTTGGAACAAGCATATGCGTTAAACAACTTGGTAGACAAGCATGTCCAGAATACAACAGAATGGTTTTCAATACTATAACTCCATCCAAGATCACTACCAAGAGAAAACATAGTTTCTTGAGCCCAGTAAATAAGAAAAGCCAATGTGGTTGCAAGTCAAAAGCGGGGAAAGATAAACTACAATTGAAAGGGTTGGATGAGTTCGTGCAAAAAAAGAGAGCATGAATGAGCAACTAGAATTAGCTTCTCAACAACAAAGAAATGTGGACCACATGCTTGAGTTAGTGCAACATTCTATTATACACAAAAATGGTATGGAAATTTGATGTTATGCATTTTTTCATGTGAAATATGATATACTATCATTTGCAATGCGTAGGCATAACTATATGAACTTTTTTTGTTGTTACAGTTGAGGGGCTAACTTTTCGACTTCAATTATTTGATGAGCATGTCGGTGAAAGAAAATATAGCATTGGGAACACTTTTCTAGTCAGTACCATCCCAATTTCCTCCTCGAGGGTGTTTCCCCCTATTGTACAACCAATGGGGATGTATTGTCAGTCACATCCACCACCTTTTTCCTTCATAAATTCTCCCATGCCTATAACCACCTCTCCAAACCCTTACCAATTCCCACCCATACCCTTTAACGATCCACCCTTCTCATTTTTCCAATCATCCACCCTTAACATTCCAATTTCCCCTCCTAGGGTGATCCCTCGCCCTAGGGTTATTTCCACTATTGTACAATCGATGGGGATGTATCATCACCCAAACCCACTACCTTTTTCCTATTTTTCTCCCATCATGCCTTTATCCATCACCAAGTGATCCACCATCTACCCAGGAAAGGAAATCTTCTCCATTGCATTAGATCTTCATGGTGAGAATGAATAGTTGATAAAAAACTTATTATTAATTAACGAAATTGATTATATGCATTTTGGATTTTACAGCTAAGTGGTTATTGAATTTTTGCAACAATATAAATTTGGAAATGCACTTAGGAGTGCCAACAGTGGTGATGGTGACTTATACACCCAATTTCTAGATCAGCCATGAGGCCGGTTTTCCATAATGTCATTCATGGGCATGAAATTCCATTATCTATGTTGGGAATGAAGTTCCATTTTGTAGAAAAGAAAGATGTATAGCTAGACAAATTTGGAATACAAATACATGAATTTGAACTCACGTGTATGACAATGTCTTCATTGACTTTTAAATTCATGATGTGGATTTGATGTTATATTCTATCAATGTTACATTAGTTTTGATGAATGTAGTTAGAATGGATTTATTTGTTTCATTTATAAGTTATCAAGTTTTCAAATTAAGTTACTTTTATATCTATATCTTACTCAATGTTGCATGCATGAACAAACATATCATTACCAAGGAACTTTCCTTAGTTATAATAATAGATGTATCATGTACATGAAGAGAGCATATATATGGATTTAGATTAATTTTAATTCTTAATTTATGAAAAAGAAAACTAAAGTTGAATTTATGAAAAAGAAAAGTACACTATACATGCCATGTAAGAAAATATGCCAAAATAGATAAATATTTGAGCCTTTACCACTTCAATACTAATATTTAAAGATGAAAACTTTATTGATAAGTGGTGTAGTATTATTATATATATATTTTAACAATTCCTTTATTTATCTATAAATAGGGCACCCAAAATATGTATGGTAAGAATACAAAGAAGTGTGTAATATTTTTTTGAGATGTGGATCCCCCTTAGAGTGGCTCGATTTTTACCCATATAGTTTCGAACATGTGACATAATGTTCATCCACCCCATGGTGGGTTGTCTGAGCATGCATGTGCTCATTGACAATTTCAACTTCATCAAATCCATCAGCTGTGTCTTGGAAGTTCGAGCTTCTTATTGAAGTAATATTTAAAAGACCCATACTAATAAGCACTCAGTGTTTTTTCTATTAGAATGGTTTCCACCTAAAAATATATTGTGTATTGTCTTGGATGATGTGAATTGTTAAATGGTATTGTTAATTTATGTTATGATCTAATGCTAATTATAATTAATGCTTTGTGAAGTTAAAATTAACTAATTAAAGTGAAATATCAATTCATTCCCCTCAGTATTTCCAACAAGCATGTCCTAGAGATAATCTTTCAATGTCATCTCAACAATAAGTCACCAATGAGTTCATTTATCAAATTTTGTATACTCTTTTATTCTTACCTCATAGATCCTTCAGTTGAGCTCCAATCGAATATTAACCATCAAATCTACTTCCATAAACCCTTGCAAATTGATTCTTTGAATACATGCACACAAGAATCAAAACATTAGATCTCTGTGACATTTTCTTCAAATTGCTCAAAACATAGTTAGATCTAGGCCCTACAATAGTTAGAAATTATGGAAATAACACTATAATACTTTAGATCATAACGTAATAGCTCAACTACAAAGAATAAACACATAGCTAGTTGATCCAATGCAATCGATCAATCACACTTCTTTACTCTTGTTCAAGAACAAGACAAAATATGAATAAAAAAATGTGTGTGTGGAATATTGATGCCAGATCCAATACATATCATGAAAATGCACACTCAACTAATCAATTTCCTTATATTTTTGTAGCTTCTCTTCCTTATAATGACCATAGGAAAATCCATGGATTTCATTGATGTATTTGTCGACCATATCAGTTGAGTGTTGGATTGACCTCATGCATACAAATTCATTGGGAAATTCGTTGGTTTTACAAGAAAGCCCGAGATTTTCAGACTAAGTAACGTGGTTTCCTAGGTAAAAGTAGTGCACTATAATGTGATATGCAAAGCAAATGAGCTACAATATAATGTGTTTTTTTGACAACCCCACCCATGGTTATCTCATAAAATGCATTGTAAATATTTTTACGAATATGTGAAATTTAAAAAGGGGATTGAGTCAAAGGGACACAAATTCCAGAGCTGGGGAGGAGGATTTCCTACTTGGGATGATTGAGGTTTTCTTGTGTAGAGTAGAAACTTGAATTGCTTGGACAACCATTAAAGGTTGGTGGGTGCATTGTTTTAATGGGTCTTCTCTTAAATTAAATGAGTTGCAAAAGAAATAACTTAGGCCCATACATTGAAGAACCTTAACAAGGAAAAGAGGACAAATTTTTATGGAGGATGAGAACAGGAAGGAAACAAGGATGCAAGATGAAGAACCCCTATAGAACAAGGAAAAAGAGGTAACAAATACCATTCAAAGGAGGATTGGAGTTGGAGAAGGCACCACCTTGGAGCATCCAATGGAGAACATTCAACAAGAAGTGAAGAGAAGAGAAGGAGGACATTGGTTCGATCAACAAACAAATAGGAAGAGAAGAGAAGAGAAGGGGATTGGTCCTAAGGTCCCATGGAAGGTTGTGGATTGAGATACTGATCTTTGGATCCATGTAACAGTTTGGGGTTTCATGGAGTCTTTGGAGCCCAGTAATAGATTGGATCCCTATATGTTGTCGGTTAGGATGTAATCTCTATAACCCTGTAATAGCTTGGGTCCCTGTTTTGCTACACAACAACCCTCCCCATTTCAATTTTTTTTTATATACAACTTTAATAAGAAATGGGTCCCCTTTTAGAATATAAATAAAATCAATAAAATGTTTGAAAATAAATAATAGGTCATATAAAATTTTCTTTTAGGATAGGTTAAATCACAATCGCAATTTGCAAATCTATCAAACCCATGAAAGTCCTCTTGATAAGGTCTGATCTGATTTGAATTACAATAAAACCTTATCATAAATCTTTATTGAAGGAAAACAATTATAAAGGGAATATGTCGCATCGCGCACATCCTTTCTTTCAATAGTGGACTTAAAGTGTTCCATTGAGATCCGCCAATGTGATAACTCTATCGGAAATCGCATATCGGTACTCATCAAGAAGCCATCCCAAGTGTTCCATAGAAAACCTCTGATGCGATAAGCCGTTCAAAATCGTGCATCGCTAAAATAATAAGACACATCCCAAGAGCCCCTTTGAAATCTTCTGATGTGATTTCATTATCATGTAGCACGCTTTCGATAAAGGCAAAACATGAAGGATTACGAACATGTGCGGTTTAAAGTTATAAGTCAATTAAAGAAAATTTAAAAGATTTCTCAATTTTAAAGCATGTCGCCTCCCCATGCCAGCTCACCACTGATCGCAATCACAAACATGCAAAGGAACCATTTAAGCATGGCACTTGTAACTCCCGATCTGCGATATGCGATTAAGGTCCTCTCCTTAACAGTCCAGCCTGCTTACGCATCCTTATGGTCGAGCGATAAATCCCTCACCATCGGAATGGTGAGCCCCTACCGGGCCTCTCCTTAATAGTCGAGCCCCTCCGGTCCTTAAGGTCGAGCAACTAAAGTTTCAATTTACTTATTGGCCCCCCCAAATAAGTAAAAAAAAGAGTCGAGCCCCTCACCATCGGAATAGTGAGTGACCCCTATGAAGAAGTAAGGGCCCTCCGGTCCTCTCCCGGTGGTCAAGCAACTAAAGTTCCTCTCCTTAACAGTTGAGCCTGCTTACGCATCCTCTCCCTCTCCCTCTCCTTAACAGTTGAGCACCTAAAGGTCCTCTCCTCTCCTTATCATTTGAGCCCCCTAAAGGGTCCTTAACAGTGGAGCCTGCTTATGCATCCTTATGGTCGAGCACCTAAAGGTCCTATGGTCGAGCGCCTCCGGACCTTATGGTCGAGCAACTAAAGTTTCAATTTACTTATTGGGTGGGGGGGCTCGTAACCTCGGCCGAGTCGATGGCGGCCAGTCTTAAAGAGCGCTTGACCCGCCCGCACCTCCAGAGTCAGTCCTCCGGTCCTCTCCTTAAGTCAGGTCGAACGGAAGTATCTGAACCATAAAATTCACCTAACGGGTGGCATTTTTCATATATTATTAGGACCCATCCCTAAGCCGAAGGAGTTAACCCAAACTAGAATACTTTCAAAAATGAAGCACCTTCTTCCTAATGCCTCCTTATTTCTCGTGGCTGAAATCAAGTCCAAGGTGGGGGAAATCCACTACCATGCGGGTATCAAAAGAACTAATCCCCCTGGCCCAAAGGCACTTTATTAGAAATTGCATGGAGCCTTCCGTAAATTGAAAGAGGGACAACTCTACTAGATATCCAGATACTTGGAATGGACTCGGCACCGCAGCTGGATGGTGTACAAATACCCGCCATACCTAACCAGGGAAGGAGAGGGAGAGGGCAAAATTCCCCACAAAGGGTGGGATTGAGAGGGTAAAGCTCCACGGCGGGGCAGAAAGGCAGCGCCCTAATCTCATTGTCGACCAGGTTTTGACTCCATTCACCGAATAAGCAATACCACTCTTATAAACGAGACCATTCTCAGAAGCGATGTAAACCTTGCTTTCCTAACGTCAAGCAAGCCCCTACCGGTCCTTGCCCCTGGAGGGACAAGCAGCTTCGCTCCTTGTAAATCTTGATATCGAGTGTGTGTTCATTAATATGAGATCCTCGGTCAATAGGCTCTGGGTTTCAATAAAGAGAAAGCTGAACGGGTCTCGATCGGTTATCCTCAAAAGAATAATAATAAGTTGGGGGCAATTAGTCATCCACCCTCTCGATTAGCTATTCACTTATTGTGGTCCTATTCAAGGAACAATTAGGATTACTATCACTTACGAGCATGTTTACGCCAATTGCTCTCCCACTGCCTTTGGGTGATTGCATCGATTGGTTTACAACTTTCCCTCTAATGAAGGAGATTTCTCGCCTCACATCTTTTGGTAGGTTGGGATGCCCTGATGTTGGACTGAAATTCACGCTCTCTTTCATTCAGAGGGACTTCCGGTTCGCGTTATCCTACGGGATGGAAGGTTGGTTGGCATTTGATCTAAGTATATGTGGTACTTCTTGCCTATAGCCACTCTCCCCTCGATAGGTTGTACCCCGCTTACCTTGGGTAACTTCCTCACTTAAGAGATTGTTTCTATGTATCTAGCTATTCTACCGCCAGCCGAAAGACGGTCCCAGAGCCATCATCTGGTAGGTTTCTCACTCGCCCTTTTCTATCGAACTGGTAACGCACAGTGGCCAGTCTCTTAGAAGAAGGGTTTGCGTCCCCCATTGTGTCAATTGGACGGGAAATCTTTCCCAATCAGACCCTTTTCTTTGTCTAAAGGTGATTCTCATTGGCGTTGGATCCGCCAAGCTTCCGGCTTTCGCCGGCGGGCCAATAGAACTGGTAGGGGTCAATCAGGTCAAATACTCCACACTTTCGATTGGCACTTCTCCGGTTGTGACGATTAATTACCTTACATAATTCAGTCATTTATGACAGGTTTGATACTTATGTAAGTCAGTCATTGGTTGGACTGGTCTACGTTAGAAGGCTATCACTTACAAGCATATGAATCCAATTGCTTTATCCACTGCTCTTGGGCGATTTCATCGATCATGCCACTTTTACTAAGCTGGGGGAGGAGAGATATTTCACCCCTCACAGTCAGTCGGTTGGTTTGAGTACCCGATGTCGAACTTTTACTCACGCACCCTTCCATTCGGATAGGTTCTTTGGTTAGTGATATCAGGGCTTCTGATGTGGGAAGTTAGGCGCTGGCACATTATATATGTAATTATGCATTTTCTGCACGCCCGCATATATTTTAGTTGCCCAATACTTTGAATTATACTTTATCCCTTAGCCTTAATACTGGGTCTATTGGTTCAAGATCGTCCTTTGTTTTCGTATTATATATGTCGTTTTCCTTTCATTCCAACACCGATAATTTGTTCCCCACATTCCATAGTTCCTATCCTCACTTCCAAGCTTGTTACTTTGTATCTAGCTATTCTCCCGCCAGTCGAAGAACGGGCCCAGAGCCATTATCTGGGGGGATCTCACTCACTCCTCTCCCCATACAGCTGGGTGGGTACATCGATCAGCAGCGAGGAGGAAGGTTGTTTCACCCGTTGCGCACCTACTAGATTTCTTTCTTGCCGCCGTCCCAGCAGCGGATGTGATTCAACAAGGTCTCGAAGGGGCTTGCGCTTCCTAGTGCAAGGGAGATTTCAATTTCTATTACGGAGTTCAATTTTCAGGGACTAGATCTATTTTCACATCTTCTAAAGGGTACTTAGTGGGTCCACATGTGGTTTACTTTCTATATTTGGAGAGATATCATTGTTTACCTATACCTATGCTTTTTATATAGTGCGCTCTCCTCATGGAAGCTTCCTTACTCTTTCCTTGCTCCCCCCGATTATGGATGACATGGGGAGGCTGGATGAATGAATGGATGGTAGTCAAGTGGATTTCTCCCTATTCTATTCGTTCTTTAAGTCAAGTACGAAATGATACGCTTTAGCCAGCCTTGGCTTGGTTGGAATGTTGATGGTGAATCAGCTCCCACTCTTTGCCTTTCAATCAGGTATTAGGAGTTGCTTCTCTTCCACAAATCTCTATTTACCTTCACCTATCTGGCTATCCATTTGTATAAGAGATAACCCTTCAATAGCGGGGATCAGTCATTAGCGGCCTTTGCTAACCAATCCGATATAACTCATCTGGCGACACCCCAAAACTAATCATTGGGAAACCAATCTCCGGTCCGAGAACCAATCAGCTGGCTCAAGTCACGCCGGAAGCTTTGCTGAACTTCCTTGCCCTCAGAAGCGCAAGCCCCTCCGGGACCTTTGGTAGAGCATAAAAGGCCTTCTGCACTTCCCGTGCACCCAACCATTTTCGTCTCGGCCGGTGTGTGTTGAAGAACGTCGAAATGATTCTCCTCAACCGATGCCGACATGGGTGAATTCGCAGTACCCATACATGTAGAGGGCCAACCCATTGAGTATGCGAATGAAAGGTAGCCTGCCCGATCTATCCTTTTATTTACCGGGTGGATCTACCTACTGTTTCTTTCGAAAGGAAGGGCCAAAGCGGCTATAATTACATCTATCCAATCGGGTGGGAAGGATCAGGTTGAATGGAATCTATAGCTCATTCTCTCTTACCTAAGAGCGTGAGTGAGTGCGTCTACCCAGATAGAGAGATTGAACTGTAAGTGGTCAAAGTCAATCATATCTACAAACTCTTTGGGAAGGAAGGCCAGCATGCGAGGTAGGTACCGATTACTGCTACCGCTAGCTGATACACGGGATAACATCATCGCCGTAGATCTTTGCCGAGAGCCGCTAGTTGATGCTGTCGATCCACTTGATACAGGTGGTGGATATTTTTTCTTTCGTCTGTCTGTTCACCGATGTCTTATTATCTTTTTTGGAACCGACGCACGATGCTGACTTTTCTCCCTTAGCTACTGGATATGCTACTGGAAGGAATGCTGTTGCTGGAGGATCTTAAACAAGATATACTGGTACTGGATCAGAAACTAGATCTCGATCTCTATATACGGATATCTGGCTCGCTGGTGGGTTATGGGTATGGGTCTACAGCTACATAAATATGCAGAGATAGAGGTAGAGGTAGATGCATTTGATCCAGTCGATTTAGTTACCGGTCAAGAGTCAGTCGATCCAGCTTATCCACCACCATCAGAACCTGCATCTTGCCCAGCATCCCTTCCCGTCATAGCTTCCCTTCTAGTTCCCATAATATCGTATGTAAGATACCCCGTGCCGGAACCTTTTTATTCACTTAGCAGTAGGAGATTGAGATCCAAATCCAGATTCTGTTGACCAAGCAGCGAGAGATGGTCAAAGCAACATCAAGGTATATAGAACAAAGTAAGCCATGCTCTCTGAGTCAAGGACTAGGAAAAAGGCAGGGGTTTCAGAAGCATATGAACCAGCCATACAAGGAGCTACTTCCAACAGCCAAACTATCACCTTCGCATGGGCATACCAGAATGAATTAAGCGGCTTTTGAGCGGGGTCCTGCCGGAATTCATAAGTAAACCTACCGAGCTATTTATTCGGACCTTCGCGTGGTTCCATATCTAGTTCCAAGTACATATTCACCTGCGATTGGTGCTCCTACCCTTGTCTTTACCTCGGCCTATGGCTCTATTGCTAGGTTATGTTTCAACTGAATCCAATGGGAGAAACTTGGTCAGATGCCTTTCCCGCTCCTGCTCTGGGCTTAGATGCTGCTTGGTAAAATGAATCAACGGGTGAAGGCGGAGAAACTTCAATTGGTTCTAGTGCTTGCTTTGTTGCTATAGCTGTCTCTATCTCTGCTGCTAGGTATCGATTTCGATCTCCAACCAGATCTGCTTCTTGAACCGGATCAACTGAAGCTTGGACTGGATATGACTCAAACAAGCTACCAAAAAAGAAGGGATGCCCCGGACTCGAGAACGGCTGCCTCTGGATCTTTATCTCTAACTTCATCCGCATCTGTGTCTGGCAGCGCAGTCTTGAACGATTATGGAGAGCGATATGTTAATTAGTAGTCCAAGGCTTGCCTGGAATTCAATCTCCATCTCAATCTGTGTCTGGAAATGATCGAGGTGTTGGCTTTGATGCTTAAACGACTGCTAGTGGTGCTTATACCTTTTCCGAAGCCCTTCCAGCCTTGACCGTTGCATTAGAGTCTGCCACAGACAACAGCTTCCACTGGGCAAGGAGGTATCCAGGCAGGCTAGGCTATTGAAACTGCACTAATGATTTGGACGCATAACCACCAGCAGAGGCATTATAGACATAGGCAAAGACAAAGGTTGCAGAGCCTAGTGAATTGAAACATCGAGCAGCGGAGCCAGCATCCTTGCTAGTTCTAGATACAGCTCCAGGGCCAGTAGTTGATGAAAAAGGAGCATAGGCGGGTAAGCAGTTAAAGCAGCATTGGGAGTAAGCAGCAGCTTTCACATCTTTCCCTGAAGTCCATGTGCGGGTACAGTTAACTGGGCAAAAGCACCACCCGTAAGGGCATATCAAGCGGTTGATCTTGAACCAGAGGCATATGAAGCAACAAAGGCATGGGCAGGAGTTGGAGCAGATCCCGCAGATCGATATTGAGATCTAGTACCACCCGTTGGAGAGCCAATGCTAGTCGATGAACCAGTTTAAGCGCTTGATTCAGAGCCAGTTCGCAATCGAGATCGAGACAACTAATTGCCGGAACAGAGCCCGTTTAGCGAGTATTTCCTTGCCCTCAGAAGCGCAAGCCCCTCCGGGACCTTCACTATATCGCCCAGCATCCTGACTAGTCCCAATTAGAGATCGAGACCCCAGAAGTAGATTGAGTTGATCGAGAAGCAAAAGCAACAGAACCACTAATAGCCCAGCGGCCAGCGTGTCAGAATAAGAAGCAAAGAGAGCACCCCCAGAAATTGCATTTTCTATTTCACCCATTGATCAACCACCTTGCTATAGCCCCAGATTCTATTCCAGTTGATTGAGTTTACCCCTAGCATCCCTTCTAGGTGCTCCAGTTGGAGATCGAGAGCCATTACCTCGCCTAGATTCAGATCGAAATTGAGCAGTTCCAGTTCTAGTTCCATAGCCATATGCGGATATAGTGACCATTGAAGATCCCCTTCCATATCAAATTGCAGAGCCAAAGCTATCCCTTCCATTTATAGATCGAGATGGAGATTCTGTCTTTCTAGACCGATACCCCTACCCAGCAGGAGCAGTTCCATACGCTAATAACTTCCAATAGTGGACTTAGCTAGTGATCCAGTAGTTGACCCGGCAGTATACGAGTGAACACAAGCATCAAAGGCAGAACCAAAGGCAGCTAAGGCAAAGACATAGCTTGTTGGGACAGAGGCAATGGTTTCTCCATATATATTGATACTCGGCATCAATGACAAAGGCAAGGGCAGCTTCAGGACAAGAGGTGAGGGCAGTAATTAACGCTCTGGATCCAGTGCTAGATAAAGATCGAGAAGCACCAACTAGGCAGAGGCAGAGGCATATCTATCTATATACAATACGATGCCCCGTTAATATGATATGGTGTCCTGTTGCTCAGATGCCTCCTCCATTGGTGGTTATTAATCTCGATCAGGAATGCTCTTGGTTTCGGAACCGGATCAAGATCAACTGCTGCTACCATTACCTATGCTTCTGTGTCTTATACCTTAACCTCTGCTGGTTCAACTGCTGCTTGAACAGGGTCAAAAGACTTTCGAACAGGCTCTGCCTTTGGTACCTATACTTATGCTTCTATCTATACTGGAGGATCTGTTGCTACTTTCACTATCCTAAAAACCAAAGGTATCCATCGAGAATCGCATTGTTTTACTCACCCCAAGGCCTTGCTTCCCGTTGCTCTCTCAGCCAAGCTCTCCAAGGGGGAAAGTAGGGTATCCACCAGTTGCTATAGGAGTAGGCTCTATAATGGGCTCCGCAACTGGAGGATATGGAGTTTTCTAAGTCTAGATTCCCAAGTGGATGCAGTAATAGAAGAGCTAGCTTATGGCTCAATGGGTTGTCACCAGTCGAGGGGGGCCTAACATGGGCATGGGAGATGGAGCAGGAGAGAGGACAGATTGATAAGGGACAGGGAGGGCTTTTCTAATCGCTTTTCGGTGTGAATCGAAGGTTGAAAGCTCCGTAGCCAAGTAGTATACTTACTAAGGTGACCGACTCTAAGTAGGACGTGACGCGCATTACTTACGAGCATGGTGGGGCCTATCCTTGGGGCCTCTAATGTTAGGGGGGAAGGGGCTCTGTTTCAATCTTAGTTAGCCATATCCGTTGGTCATTCTTTCTATTTTCTATTATTGAAATATCAAATCAATAATGAAGTGAAAGGCTATTGCTGGTAATTCTTTATATTACCGAAAGCGCTTTCGGCTACTAGAGATAGAATAAGTCAAAGCATAATTACATATATAATAGAAACATTGTCTGCTAAAGCGTAATTACATATATAATAGATCTCAGGCGGCCTTATAGTCGAGAGTTCGGCAAGCTCACCCTAACGGGCCTTTTAGTCGAGCCCCCTACCGGGTCCTAACGGGTCCTACCGGGCCTCGGGGATTGGGGTGGGTGGGTAAATAGTGGTCGAGCCTGCTTGCGCATCCTCACCATATGAATAGTGAGTCCCTACCGGGCCTGATGGTCGAGCCTGCGTTAGCATCATGACTGGAAGAAATGCATAATTACATATATAATGAGATATATATTTGGATATTACGGATCGATGATTCGAGCTACGATCCCATACGACGCTAAAGCGTAATGACATATATTCTTCTATGTATTTTTCGTAATATCTTCTCCATTGTAAGGAAGAAGTTCGCAGCCAGAACCAACAGTCCTGTATTTGGGGCCACCCCCCAGCTCCTGGACAAGTACCAGGAGGACAAACATGATATCCGCGAACCTGAGAACAACAGCTATATAGTTTGGTTACACAAATGAGTCGATACGATGATCTCGATGATGGATGAGTACCGCTAGCACTCGATCCATGATGATGATCACGCTCCATGCGCCCATGATGATCGCTACCGCTCGATTATACGCCCCGCTACATACGCCCTCATGATGATGACCACTACCGCATACGCCCCCATGAGGAACGAGACCGCTCGATACCGGACCGGATGAGTAACGCTACCGCTCGATACCCGGGGGAGTAAGCTGCCGCATAGCCGAGACACTGGATACCTCGTGAGAGATGGGCGGTACACCGGACGGAAACAGATACTCAGAGATGGGCCAATGGATGGATGGATCGATACTGAAGAGAGAAGGAAGGATCCATAGTTGGTTCAATTCGCCCGCATCCCGCCCGCCATTCTCGCATTCGCGCATCCCCAATCCGCCCGCAGCCACGCAGCCACCCGCCTGTAAGTTCGTTCGTATTCAGTACGCCCAGTCCACCGTCACCGCCCAGATACCCCATTCCGTGAAATCCGCATTCCCCAGTCACATTAGATTACCCAATCCGCTTTCAGTTCCATCCATGAAAGACAGACTGAAGAAGTACAGGCAAGTCTATATACGTGAAATCCCCCATCTCGAGAGTGTGAGTGAGGGATCAAGATATGAAGATGAAGTGTGAGGTGCACAACTTCTCCATGCATTATGCCAACAGAACTGAGAGATCCAATGGATAGGAAAGAGTGAAAGCATACCCTTCATTCCAGCCATACAATTCTGTTCAAGCCAATCAACTTCTAGCTCTACTCTCTAACCTATACACCTCTTAGTTAGAGGAAGTGATCAACATCCCTTTCTTAGATTCTATTATGAATGAAATGAGATTCTATGGATACAGATCCCTAACATGTGTCTAAAGTGGCGATCAAATGAACGGAAATGGCCTTTCAGGGGCTTGTCACTCACCTGTCTGAATGAGTGGGTACGGTCATCCTTAAAGTGGGTAGGTCTTGTCCTTCATAGGGCAAGGAAAGCATCTGGCACTTAGATTATCTACGTAATTACATATAAAAAGAAAGACCCAAATTGAGAATGAAAGAGTTTCAACCTTACCGATCAAGAAGTCATTATCAGAACTTACCTCATCCATCAGGGAGTCGTTCTAACACTTACCTCAGAAATCAGGGAGTAGCTCAAAGACTAACCTCCTCAATCGGGTAGTTGGTATAATACTTACCTCAGAAAGAAAGGAGTCATTATCAGGCCTTACCTCCTCAATGGAAGTCAGAAACTACTTGATATGGTCCGTTATCCCCAACTGCTCTCAAGTGGTTCTCTCTTAATAGCAGGAATCGGGCCTTCTTGGAACTAGGAAAATAAGGTTCAACCTTACAAAGCAACCTTACCGATCATTGAGCTGGGGATATATTGATTTCACTAGCGGGCAACCCCTCCCTTCACTCACCTGGGCAGGAGATATTGTGATTTGACTGGCGGCCCCTCCTTCATATGCTCACCTTGCCAGGAGATTGGGAATTGACCGGCGACTGGGACTAGCAACTTCCACCGGCAACTGGAAAGGAATATTGGGTTGAGACTGGCGGGGAGTATTAGGAATTGACCAGCAACTGGCGACTAGGATTGGGATAGGTAGTACTTACACTAGGCGATCACTTCCTTGGACTAAGGATATGGGTAAAGGAGACGAAGCCTTACCTACCAGTTTCTTTCTTGATTGGAGGAATTATGAAAGGTAACGGGTGAAACTACTGGATGGAGATTTTGATTGATAAAAACCTCCTCCAGACGTGATACATACGCAGGTACCCAACCAATCATACATTGACCAGGTCAGTCGAAGTCCTTTCCTGGCTATCTTCATAGGGCTTTCTTTCTCCTTGCCCAGATATTGAGATTGATTTGGGCTGGCTTTTTGGGGTGGGTAAAACTATCTACTGGATAGGATAAATTGAAGGGACTTTCTTTACTGTCTGGGTGGGGTGGGTGAAACTAGATCTACTGGATAGGATAGATTTGGTACTGGCCGGGGTGGTTGAACTATCTACTGGAGATAATAGATTTATTGATTGATTGATTGGACTTATTGAGGAAGGCGAACCTTACTGCCCCGAGAGGGCGGTTCGCTACGCTCAAAGTAATCCCCCCCCTCGACTGGCAGGCTCTTCTCTTCTGGGATACTGGCGCTTGACTCTATTACTGGCTGGCTCGGGCTCGGGCTCTTGCTCAGGCTCTGACTATATAGTCTAGGGTTTGCTAAGATTATTCATTACTAAAGTCGATAACTTCTCTTCCAGCAGCTAAAAAGGTAGGTTGCCCAATGTGAAAGTACAAAAGTAGGGAGCAGACTTGAGTTGTCTCCGGCTTGCTTGGCTACACCAGCTAATTCTATATCCTACTTGATAGAAACCAACTCCTATATATTGACTAAGAATACCTACAAATCCTTCCTACTCATACTAATGAGAGTACCTACATCATAAGTCAAAGTAAATTTCCTATATATATAGTGTTTATAAACACCTAAACCAGCTTACGAGGTAAATGAAGGATATCAAGTGTGTGTCAATTGGTATTTGAAGGAGATAGAACCGTGTGTAAGAATCTTGAAAGTGGTAAATTGAGGAAGTGTGTCAAGTGGTAAATTCAGCAATGATTAGTAACAGTAACTCAATGATTGAAATAGTCATTTCTTGCTATACCCTCCGGGGGATAGGAACTTGCTCTATGCGATTAGTCATAGTGATTAGTCGGATGCAAGTCATAGCAATTAGTCTGATGCATGTGTTATTCAATAGTAAATACTCGGGACTCGGGCGGCGAGCCAACCGGCAATTGAGGTTCAAGAGACAAGGCACAAGACAGAATCGGCCTTTCGATCATTATTTGAGAATACTTGAAAGCTCATCCTTTGCACCAATGCTTCCTACCATCGCATTCTTTGCACTAGTGGGATTCAATAATATGCTTGCATGTATCAATACTAGTAAGTAAAGCCCCTATGCTTGTAAATTGAGTGGTTCACACATGATCTATAACACTTTCCAACCTTGAACAAGCCAATCGGTCACTCTCATCACCTCTAAGGATCTAGCTATAACTTCCACAAGACTCTTGGCATCTTTAGAATCAAAATTGAATGGGTACAAGCAGGCTCATTTCATTATCACTTCATTTTGTTTGACATTATTCGGAAGCTTGATTCCTAAAGATAGAACCTGGAACCGTAGTTCAAGAGGTGTAGTTGGTTCCTGTATCTGATTGAAGAGCAAGGGATCATTCTCTTCCTAATGCTGTGTGAACCCAACCGGTCAATCCTGCTCCTAATGCTGTGTCTCAAAAGGTCAATATCTCTCCGCGTCAAAAGCCAACATAACAGTGGTTAGGATCTCTATATTGGCTGTTCTTTATTAGTCCTATGAAGAAATCCCTTTGCATACATAGGAGCCATAGTTCCACAACAAGACCTAGATTGGACAAAGATATTGTTCCTCTAGATATAGACCACCTTTTGATTGATCTGATCAGTCCCTTGTCATTTCTAAGTCAGTATAGTAAGTCAGCATAGCATAGGAATCGTTTTGAGCTTGTCATAGAAATAGGAAGTGATGAGTAAGTAAGTCAGAGTAGTAAGTCAGTAATAGGTTCTATCTAGGGCCTCGTTGTGAGAAGTTATAGGTCGTAGTGGGCGAGGGTGACGTGATAGGCTGTAGTGGAGAGCTTTGATATATTAGGAACACGTTGGGTTAGTATGAGGTTCTTAAGGATTACTTTTCGTTATAGTGAAAGTCGAGTTAATAGATCGCTAGCTTGAAAGAAGAATTCCTCCACTCTATCAAGAATCTATCTACTCTATTCCTCTTTCTATCAAGGTAATCAAATAGATAATCCCCTTGTCATTACTTTATAGAGACTAGTGACTATGACTATAATACTGAAAGTCTGTCTATATTCCTATGAAACTAGATCTTCCTATCATACTGTTACTATACATCAAGAAGTGTTACAGCCGGACTAATCTTCATATCATACTTCACTCTACTACACAACATGCATATAACTCTTAGACAGACATCATATATTTCTTTATGACAAAGGTATGACAGCCATTACACAAGCAAGTCTCAATGAGCCAGTCGTAGGTTACATGTCATGTATGTCACTCCCAACACCTCATTATATTATTCACATCTAACTTCATTCACTTGAACTCGTCACAGCCTCACTTTCTCACATAAAGTAAAGTCCCCAACTTCAAACTCCTAAGCTAAGTTATGACATGATATGACCATTATAAAATAGATTCGATACATGAGAGGAAAGCGAGTCAGTGAAAACAATGCGCTATGACAGCTACCACCAAGCTTCGAAACTTCAAAAAAGTGAATGTCTTCATCTGAGTGGAAGACATAGGCATAAGAAGGGGAGGTCTCAAGTAGTACCATCATGGTGGGTAATGGGAGGGAAGAGTTGACATCGTAACTGGTAGCCACACCCGATGTGAGTGAGGGGTTATTCAAGTAGGTGGAATCAATAGAGGTTGAAATTGCGCACAGTGATTGAGACTCCAACCATGGCATCTGCAAGGGTGTAACATACAAGGAATGGAATGAAGGTGGCGTAGGAACCCTCACCATATGAATAGTGAGTGACCCCATGAAAAAGTAGGGGCGATGGCGGCCCTCTCCCTCTCCTTAACAGTCGAGCACCTAAAGGTGATGGCGGCCTTAACAGTCGAGCCTGCTTACGCATCCTTATGGTCGAGCGATAAATCCCTGTGTTCCGTATACGTAAGCCCCGTCCCGGGGTCTGGGGTCCATCCTTCTCTCGGCCACTGCTGGGTCACTTCTATCTTGTATGTTGTCAACTTGGCTCTCTCATCTGTTGGGGAACTTGATACACTCGCATAAAAGCCGTTGTTAACTGAAGCCCTGAACTGAAGCACCTAGCCCCATGTCATTCACTCTCTGCACGAAGCCGTTCAAAGAAGCCCTGAACTGAAGCCGTTCATTCACTGCACATAGCCTCGACCCGGGCACATAGTTGACAAAAGCACATAGTCCATTTTATTCACCCCTTTTTTTCCCACCCTCGGTCTATCTATCGGTTGGCAGTAGTCGTCCTCCGGACCATCCCTCTCACAGAAGACTGGCCATAAAAAGATTTCCAGGCAAGCATATGTATCTACTATGACTGGCTATGCCCTTCCTTCTGGCTAAGATCGACTATGTCTGACTGGCATATGAACCTCATTCTTGTGAATTAACGTATGTAAGCCTCTTCATTCCTTCCATCCAGCAGCCCAGGTAGGAACTATGGTTCGGTAGCGTTAAGTGATGTAGGAACTATGTTTCCGTCTCGTTAAGTATTATGCAGGTAGTAACCTATGTTCCGTACGTAAAAACCCGTAAGATGTGCCAGTGTGGTAACGCCTCTCCCGTAAGATGTATAAGTGGTAACTTGCCTCCCCACTCCTAAGTTTAGAAATCGAATCAATGCCTATCCCGATAGATCAGTTTGTTCAGTTTGCATTATATAAGTTATAACCCAACAATAGGAGGAACCTAAAGGTGAGCACTAATCCGCAGGGGCCTACTACATAGGTGCTACTAAGGATACTACAGCTACACGTACAGCTATACACATTCCGCATATACCACTATGATTGCCAGGAGCCATTCATGCCCAGTTGAACGTAACCTGTTCTCTTTCCCACGTACACAGTCAGTGAGTGAGTACGTTAGTTAGGTTTGTGAGGTTAGGGGCTTTCCCGATAGACCGAACAGGATGGAGTTCTTATACGTGACCTGTTCTCAATACCACGTGCCCTGTAATTAGGTGGTGGTGGTCATTCTATGCGCGGGAACTGTTTATCATCCCCCCATCCCTGGAATGATGTTGGGATTCTAAGTGTCGTGTTACCAGCTCGACGTTAACTGGAAAGAACAACAGGTTGTCAACGAGTTTGAGACCCACGGGATTTAGAAGAAGGAATAACAGTTTCTTGCGCTTGCTTTCTTAGACTTTCCTGGGAGTCAGGATACAGGGTAGGACGAAAGGAGGATATTGCCTTGGCAAGGGCAACAATGAATACGGCTACGTATACGGCAGATACAATGGCAGATATGGCTGCGGATACGACGGCTACAACGGATATTAGCGGATACGGCAACTGCAGCCAACGTAGTAGTTAGTTTGAGGTGCACCAATAGAGAGAGGAGGAATCTGACGCTGCTGGCCGGTATCAGCGGCCAGAGGGTCCGGATGATGTAGTCTGTGAGGTCACGGACAAATGACAGCTTTCACCTTAGTGGCCTATCAAACCTTATCAATTCAGTTAAACCATTACTGAACGAGACGGAAACATAGTTACAGCAACACATAGAGCTAATCAAAGGGGCCTAAGCCACAGAGGTTACTACACAGGGCCACTAATCGCAGGGAAGGATACTAGTAATGGGGCTACACATAGAGCTACAACGTAGAGGATTCCTTTTAGTCCTACGGCTACTCACAGGAATCTAATACACAGAGAGGGGACCTAATCCGCAGGGCATACTCAATCAATGGGGACTAATTGAAGAGGACTAATCAAAGGGGACTGATCAACAGAGAAGGGGATACTCAATTGGGCTACTCCTACAGCAGCTACACTAGAGTACTTACTTAATACACATAGAGGTTACACGATGCATGAGGTACAATGGTTACACGAGGCAGGTTCGATTACAGTCATAGCTGGGCTGGCATACTCGGATACTCAGGCTGGAGACACTCATTGAGAAGTCACATTGAGCACTTCACATAGACGATCATTGACAGAAAGACAGAAGGGCATTCCCATACATAGAAAATCATACCTTGAACTCTGCCCTCTAACCTCTCGACCTCGACCCTCGACGAAGGAACTCGACCTCAAACTATTAATCTAAATCTTCCTGATACGGAAGAACCTCAGCCCTCAAAATAGATCCTTGACCCTCAAACTCGACCTCGAACTTGAACTCTTACTTTTATTACTTCGATCTTGACCCCGAAACTCACCTATAACCAAAACTAACTATACCTCGAAACTATAGCCTCTAACGCCACGGGACATTCTCTTCATTTTCTTTCGGGATTGATTTTGGACAGTCTTACGGGTGGATGCGTGGAGAGGGCTTTTCGGATTGAATTGATTGATTCACCTGATATCATCTTCCGATAGAACCGTTACCAACTTGACCCATCTTACGAGATAGGTGGAACACTGGACACTAGCAACATCGACCGAGATAGGCCATCCAGAATAAGAAGCTCTATTGCCTGATCTTGTATCAAGCCCCCTTCATTAACAGCTGTCGTCCCCTTCATTCGCTGAATAGCTCCTTACCACCAACCACACCTGCCCAGGCCGCAGCACCCAAGGCCCAGGATGTATTCAATATCATTCCCCTGATTCTCTATTACCCATTCGCGCATTACCGCATATTCCCCATTCAGTTCGCATTACTGCATTCTGTCCCCACCAGCCAACGTTCGCCCTATCTTTCCTAGAAAAAGACCAGGGTGGAAAACCTGATACCAGCGGTCATTCGGGGTACTCAAATATATTGTTTCTTAATGAAGATTGACTTTTCAAAAATTATCTATATGATTGCCGGGATTAAATCATCTTTTAGGTTCAGCGGGTCGCTGCTTGCTGGGAGAAGACGGGATGGATGCTATTACCTTGCCCCCTTGCCCCCTTGCCCTAAGCGGACAAGCGATCAATCCCTATCTTTATCGAGGCTTTATTATATTAAGGGGTCAAGGGTCGAGGTGTAGTAGTTGAAGTTCGAGGGTATAGTTTCGATAGTTATGGCAGCTATGGGGCAAACCTCCTGGCACAGTCAAAATGACTTTCAATCCGCGATGAAAACAGGGGATTCGGCCATATGAAACATGGGATTCGTCTATAATTGGCTATTAGCAATGGGCGGGCTATAAACAATGACCACCTCCTGGCTATCAACTGGCTGGGAATGACCGGCAATGACTGGATTGACTCCTCCTTCCTGTATTGACTAGCGGCTATCAAGATCCCCCGGTGACCGGCTCTGGGTTACCACTGGCTAACAACCGTCTAGCAATGACACCTCCTGGGATTGACTATCGGCCATCAGCGACCTTCTGTCTGTCTATGCTCAGCTACGTGCGTGGTGGGGCTAAGGCTTGTATGGTGGGCAGGTGCTATGTTTTGCTATGCTTGGCTATATTCTATGCTATACTCTCTTATCTATGCTTGGTAAGCTATCTCTATATTGTTGCTATCTATATCTTTCTCTGCTGCTCTATACGCTATGCTATGCTATGCTATATGCTGTTCTGCTAATTCATTGCTACGCTATTTGTGGCTATGCCAATGCTCATCATTTGTAGCTACGCTAATTTGGCTATGGCTTGTACGGTGGGCGCTATGCTCATTGGGCATTGGCTATGCTCCTTCAGTGAGGCTATGTCGTTTATGTGAGTGTCCCCTTCCCTGTGTTGTGCTGTCCCTTGCTGTGCCGGGTGGATGTGTATTCAGTAGATGCAGCCTGTTGCCGGTGGGATCGTCTCTTGGAATCGCCAGCATCAAGTAGAAAAATAGACTACTAGCATGCTTGCTCGCTTGCCGCTCTTAGAAGTAGTAAGCTTTCTTTTTCTCTTTTTCATTGAAACCTGGCATTCATTGAAACTTGGCATGTAGTACCAGCATTTGATGGACAAGTGAAACGTAGGGCAAGTATATTGCCAACGTCCATAAACCCTATAGCCTTCAGGGCCCTATGAACTGGCCTATGAACTGGGCAGCTAACAGGACAAGGTAAATGTCTCCATGCGAGCTCATATATCAACGTATATTGATGAGAACTAAAGAGATTTAGCTACTGCTGCACTAGACTAGCTAGAGATGCCAATCGAGAAGTCACAATACCCATTTTAAAAAGGACCGTTATAAATTTGCGATGTGACATACCATCACGACATTAAAGTTTCACATTGGAAGTTACAAGGAAATCATTAACAAGTAGTTATGGTTGAATCCTTCAATAAATTCATCCGTGGTGGCTTAATATATCATAGATCCATAGCATCTATTACGCTTAATTATTGTTAGTATTGTGCGCTGTGTATTAGCTTTGAACAAGTTTTTCCATAGTTATGTCCTTTTGTTTCATTTTTAGAGCGAATATGAAGTTATCAATCTAGAAAAATGTCTAAGAAATCTCAGAAAGTAAAGGTCCCCGTCATAGCGAAAGATGAACCAGCAAAGTTGGTACTGATAGCTGATACTACCTGTTCAGGCCTCGGTAAGACTTCATGGGAGGGCATATATAATCTACTCGAAGTCGAGGATCCAACCGAAATTGAAGAAGAAGAAGCAAAGACTGGTTCAACTGATAAATCAGAAAATACTCTTAACGATTTAGCCAGCTCCTTCCTCCACAAAATAGCAGCCTGTGTGAAAGTGTTACCATACAATGACCTGGTGAGATGGGTAATAGAGAGTATCAACATAACAGACAGAGCATACTATACAACTGATGGAAAGATGTTCGAGTCATTCAGGGCAGAGGATGTCAAGAAGATGTATCATTTGCCGAACCCCCAGAAACATTATAAGGAGGCATTTTTAGAAGCTTTCGCCACGAAGAACAATTTAGAATCAGACCCTATCAAGCAATGGAGACATTTCCCAAACAAGCATAAACATGAATCCTCTAGTATGTACTCCGTAAACTCCTTAGAATCTCCCTATTGTTATGCTGGTACTATGATATGTAGACTCTTTAGAGTATCTGACTCAGCTAGGTTTTCCATAGAAATGGTGCCTTTAATGGAAGCAACAATTAACTCTTATATCATGGATTGGGCAACCATTTTATCAGATAAAATGGCCAAACAAATCCTTGATTACAAAAGAAATAGGTTTGTAACTACTAGACAATACCCCCATTCTATATGAGCGCCTATATTATGGATACCATTTGCTCAATTCTAACTTCCCTATTCTAGGTTGGAAATGGACTCCTCAAGACCCAACCCCTATTCACATTTATCATAAGTATTTGTGGAAGGCCCATTATCAAGATTATATATATAGAATTTGCCATGATTTTGTTTTACCTGTCCATTAGGCCATATTCAACAAACCTGCTCCTTGGTTATTCGATGAGGTGAGCATTGACCTAACATCAATCGGCAGTTGGTTCGGTGAAGAAAAGTTTACATATGTCTGACTTTTTGGCAGCACCACAGATCCAAATGTTCCCCCCTTGTACATTCCTGATAAGCTATTGGCTAGAGAAATAACTTACCAAATAACATAAACATGAGTGTCCAGGAACCTCAAAGAGTCCTAGAAACAAAAGTGGCCTTCATTTCCCCTCCGCTATGGTACTTATTCACTGCATGATTTCAAACATGCAGAGAAAGAAGCAGAGAAGATAAAAATTATGAAGTTAGCAGTCATTCCTAACAAACAGTATGATCCAAAAGCAGTGGCTTACAACTTTACCACTCAGGTGAAACTTGCCAAATTTGAACATGAGAAAGATGGCTATGACGACTTTTTCTCTTCGACTGAGTCATTTTCACGGGTAAAACATCTAGCAAAAATATAATTAGGAGCAAGGGAGATAGATAAGTTTATGTAATTCAGGACACAAAGGTTACAAACACTGCCCCTGGATTTATTGAACACTACCCATATGGTGCAGCAAGAAAGCCACAGTGAAGAACAAACTACTAAGAAGAGTCTTGAAAAGGAGAAGAGTCCCAAAAAGGAGCAGACAAATGAAAAGACTAGCGAGCTCCTAGATACCAATGTACATATTGATTCCAACTTAATCAAGGAATGATAGCAGTTTGATCAAATGATCAAGAACCAGAATGACTCCCAAAACATCATTATGCCAAAATTGCTCGCAACACAGGAGCCTATTGTTACTAATATTCCAATTGAAGGGGCAGTTGGCACAGTTAACACTCAGCATGATATTGAAATAATTCCAGAAAACCCTTCTAAAGTGATTATATTGAAGGTAGAGGAAATACCACTCCTGGATGTATTTTACAATCCAAAGCATAGGGTTGTGGTCAAAGGACAGAGGAAAAAGAGAAAAATTGACCAGGGACCATTCTCAACTCCTCAAGTTGAACTGATGAATGTGGTATGGAAAGACTCAAAAGTTAATCCTTCTAAGGATTTAACTAAGTTATCTCAATATGTAGGTGCCTATATAGCCACTACAATTGACAAGGCCTCCGAAGTTAGCCGACTAATCAAGGAAAAGGATCTAAGGATCAACCGACTTGAAGAGCAAACGACAGTGGAACAACAGAAGATCGGAAAACTTGAGAAACAAATAGCAGAGAAAAAATAGCAAAATGAGAAACTAAACGAATAGTTAAATCTGGAGAAATAAAAGATCGATCAGCAAGCTCTCCAGAAACAATAAAAGTCGTCTCAATAACTCAGCAAGATTCAAGTGGCAATTCAGTAGGAAAATAAGGCTAAAGAAGAACAAGTGGCACAACTGCAAATACAGGTGGAGAAATTCAAAGGTTATTTGAAGATTGGTGAATTCAAGAAAGAAGCCCTGGAAGTGACAAAAGCCTTATCTTGGCAACTAAATATCCTTTGCCATAAAATATCATTGGTTGACCCATTGTGCACTATCACTGCATCACTCATTGAATAGGAAGTTGACACCTAGCTAGAATTTGAAAACACAGATGATAAGGTAACAAAATTTCTCTCTTGGCAAAGTTCAGAAGAAGGCATGGCTGCTAATCTACCAAAAATCCAAGAATCGCACAAAGAAATCTTGTTTTTGGAGTGGGATTCACAGTTAATAAAGGCTGAAAGAACTAATTCCAGATCCAGGGATATAATGAGCAGTGTGATCGAGTTGGTAAATGACAACTTATATGGAACTAACTTGACCTCCGATTGCTCTCCAGGAAAGCCCCCGAAAGCAAAAACGCTAGAATATTAATGGAGACAGGATCTGGCTAGCAGAGAAGAACAAATCAACAAAGTGAAAAACTTGAATTGGGATGCATTTTGGTTTTTCCTAGTCAAGCCGCATAGCCAGCAGATGGCCACAAAATTCCTTGCCGACGTTGTCAATCTCATGGTTCCTGAACTTTTAGATGCTACGTACACAACTCAGCTACATTCCAGGTTGAGTCATCCTGCGGAAATTCAGCAAATGCTCTCAATTTTTTAGCTGCTAGTACAAGAGAAGGAGTAGATACAATGAATCAGTTAAAAGGCTATCGCGCTGTTATTTTGATAAACCAAATCCCAGATTTTCATATTTGCAGTTTCAACAGCTCAAAGTGATTTTCATTAACAATTAGTTTTTATTTTATTATTTAAACCCTTTCATGTCTTTTAAGAAAGGGTGCTCAATTTGCATAAAAACTTGATTTGAGAAGTTACACTTTTGTACTTCTGAATATATTTTTTAATCAATAGTGGATCAAGGTTCTACATTTTTTATGAAGAATTTTTTTCAAGACTTACACTTTTGTATCTCATGGAAGTTATTTCAAATAAGAAAGTGGAATCAGAGTGTTATTTGCATTGGAAAGACTCAAATGCATGTGGTATTTCTATCACTATTCTTTTGTCTTGTTTCCTTATGTGATGAAGCATTCCTTTTAAAAGTTGCTATTGTTGATGTATGTATGCTCTTCAAAATAATTCTTTATCATGTCATTTCTGAAGATTTAGAATTGTTATACTTTAAAGATATATGTCAGCGATATACATTGTTATGAATGCGATATGTTTTATTTATAATTACTTTGTTTAATTTCTTAAACAAAGTAATCATTATCTATGAATGCATCTTTATATTGATCAGTAATTCATCTATATGATTATTTGTCTATTAGAAATAATCAGAAATCACATTGTTAATACATTACCCAGGTTAGATTTGTATATTTTTGAGTTATAGGTTAAAGCACTTATCATCCTTATACACTATAAAACAAAACATCCATCAAACCATTCATTATATGGGAAACTGGTCCCATGATATCTAGTCGGAGCCACCACACCAAACAAAAAAGGAGTTGTACTAAGGTCTAGACTGAGTGGTTATCCCAAATGTTGATGTTAGGATTCTAGAGGCATCAATAGTCCCCTAAAGGCTGTGGGTTGAGATAGTCGGCTCTAGAGCCCTAGATAGCTTGGGAAGATGCTAATCTTGAAGAAGCAGCAAAGGAAGACTTGATTGAATACCTTTCCTTATTTCCTTGTTGTTACAGTGGATTCTAGACCTTCTGGAAGGGAGTGAATCATTGTGTGTGCACTTGGGGTGAGGTGGAGAACCTCTGGACTCCTTATGCTAAAGAGGATGGTAGCATTCAATTGGTGGGACTAAGAAAGAGGTATTCTAGGATTCCTTATCTTTAGTTGGCAGTTTCTTATCGATTCCTTAAAGAAAACACCCCCCTCAGACTCTGGAATCTGGCTTGGGGGTGACAGATGCAAGTAAATGTGCCTGCAACTGTCTATGGTTGGGTGGAGAGTCCTCATCCCAGACTCAGTTTCCTTGAAAATTTAAAGATAAGTATCCACTTATGTCTGCTTACTTGTTAGTGAATCATGATGCATTTATGGTTGCAATAGTTTTGGACTTAGGACTATATTTTTGATATTAATATGATGTACATGTATATGCACCTCTATAAAAATATGCCACTTATAGCTACGAAAATCACATATAAACATGTGTGCATATGGCATCTCTGAAATGGACAATGTCGATAATAAAACTAGGTGAATATATATATATATATATATATATATATATATATATATATATATATATATATATATATATATATATATATATATATATATATATATATATATATATATATATATATATATATATATATATATAGATATATATATATATATAGAATGAGGTGTTGTGTTAAATTGTTTGTTATTGTGGTTCATGACAACTAACATGCAACATAAAGTAAAGTGCCATATACATTAGTTAGCTTGGGTTGTATCCCTGTGCTGAACCTTAATCTATGCACCATGGTTCATTTGGAATGATTATAGCAGTTAAATAAATAGGATAAAAACATCATGCCACGCTATAGGCTGTAGTAGGAGGCATAATAACTTGGAATGAAACTAGGAATATTGGGCATAAATACCCTTTTTATTAACATGAAATAATTACATAAGAAACCGCTCACTTAGCAAGGTATGTTGATATACATGGATGTTCCTTCATTGGGATATAAACCCTTGAACCTATGAAAAAGTCGTTGTGTCAATGGTGGAAGGGTTATTCTCCCTTCGTGTAGGGATAACTGAAACCCCTGAGGAAAGCTTCACCAACCATGTATTATCAGTAGCCTGGATGTCTTTCGCTAGCATTAGGGCATATCTAGCTTGGCCCTTAAAGACTCTACATCATGCCCCTTGAAGACTCTGCATAGCGCCATAGAGTTGCTTATAGCCTTGAAATGGATTCTGACACTCTCGACGTGTGGTAGGTGAGGTGGAGACCTTTTAAGAGTTCACACCAAGCCCATGGTAGGTAAGGGTTGTAGGAGTGCCTACCCCAACATGCTTGGAATTCCTTGTCCGAGAACGGGGAATATAGATGGGCCAACAACTCCTTGGAGTTGTATTGATTCAAGTTCCGGAGGGGTAGCAATATAGGGCACCTTAATAAACGATCGATGTCATCACCGACTACTAGCATTGATCCGAAGGTCTGTAGGACCTCTAAGACATAGCCATGATCAAAATAAATAGCTCAAGGAAATCATGGCAAGGTTTAGACTTTCTCTTACGATGGTCGTAAAGATCCCTGTCTTATGAATTGTGTAAGGAAGGGTCAAGATCCCTTAGTTGAGTCATGGTAGGGATCGACTGTTAGTTCAATTACACACATAGAGGAGCACCATAAAATTATAGCGCAGTCTAACTAAACCTTATCTTTATCGAGGCAGAACCCTAGCCTTGGAAGCTTCGCATTGGTGTGGCCTGATTTCCTTTAACATGATTGGATGAAGAATTATGATAGGGTTGGTAAGATGATGTCAGTTAGGATTTGTTGGTTGACACACCAACCCAAAAGTTCTGTAATTGGTCATAGGTGGCCCACTAGCTAGGTGGTCCAGAAGATCTAGCCCAGAAGAAAAGGGGTAAGTACAATAGGGAACTCCTAGGATAGAAATCAGCGGGATGACGTTTCCTGGAGGGCCCCACCCGTCAATTTCAAGAAGTGGTGCAAAATAAATGCAAGGAGAAAACGATTGAGATGATGTCACCTGATGCCACCATAGAAGTCTCACCCCAGAGATATTAATAAGTCAAGTGGAAGAGAGCATCGAGATAGATCCAACAATATGATGTATCCTGATGGGCCTCTAAATTAGACATAATTTAAGGCCCATGCCTCTAAATTAAACATAAATTAAGGCCTATGACCATCCTTCATCACATTAAACCTCTCTTTCTACATTAGATAATGTGTTTTTAACTTTAATATATTCATTAGGAAGGTTTATGAATAATTGGATATTTGTGCTTAATATTATTTATTTATGTGGAATATTATGAGAACATTGGGCAGATTATGAAGATTTGGAGGAGGAGATACTTTAGGGATTTGCTCCGTACTACAGGAGGATCACTATTAAGTAATAAATCAACAATATATTATGGAACTATGGCACAAATTGTGGAACTCCAATGATTGAGAAAATCTAGGAATGTGTTCCCTTCCATTTAATGCAGATTCCTAGTATTAGGGACCAGATCCACTAATAAAGGGATTTTGATGGGAAATATTAATCCTTTCATGGGGAATGATTCCAAATCATTTTGTATAAGTACCAAGTTGAATTTTCCTCTAGGGGGAGATGTTCATTAGTGTTCTTGTGGAGAGATCTCGTATTTCTGCAGGTCCATTGTATTTTCTTGCAAGGATGTAATTGTATTGATGAAAATAATAAAGATTAGTGTCATGTTCAACTTCTAAATCTTGTTCTCCTCCATAGGTCTCTGAGTTTCCTTGGGATTGGCCATCCCAGAAGCCTCAGAGCCCTTTTGTATCATTTTCTTTCCTTCTTTTCACTTCTTATTCACATGCATCTCTTGTTTTTATTTCCTTCTACTTCTGCATTTAGTATTAATGATTTCTTGTTGTAGGATTGAGTTAAATGGTTAATGTAAATTCTTTTGCAGGATCACAAGAATCATTTCATCCTTGGAAAAGATTTGGAAGGTCATAGTAATCATTGAACTACTTGGATTAGCTTTCTTATTCCCAAATCTAGATTTCTGGAACTCCTTTGTGGAAAAGAACAGTAAATTTCTGCTATTTTTTTGAGCATTCTAACGAGCTTCAATCGAGTTGGTTCCAATTGCATTATATCAAAAAAAAATTCTAGTTCATAACAAAAATTATTGCACTACATTTTCACTTGATTAGGTTAGGAATTTTTTAGATGTACTAGCTCACTAGTTCACGAATTTCTAGATTTTCGACTAGTAATGTTTTTCTATTTTTTTAGCATGGGTTAACAAAGGTCTTTTTGAGTGATTCCACTTGGAATGGGGACCTAATACATCATATTAAATAAAAAAAATTGTCCCATCCAATTTGGATTTGATTTTATTTGTCATTTGATGAATTATAATTTCGTATATTAAATCTGTAACATCCTATAGTAAATCAGGGGATCCTGTAGGAAATCCTGCAGCATCTTGTAGGAAAGCCTATTTTGATTTTGAATTGAGAAAAATCATCATTGGAACTGGGATTAGGCATCTAATTTACCTCCATGCCATCAAGACCATTTTAACTCTCTTTCTCCACACTTGTCTCCCCTGCCAAAGATCAAGGAAAGATTAGCATTTGCATTTAAAAAGAAAAAAGATTTTAAAAAATGAGTTCTTTCATATTTACACATGCACACAATAGTTAATACTCTCTAGATCAGATTTCGTGCTCAGTTAATTTAAATCATCACATGTGATAAATAGGTTTAAGCTAGGTTTCTTTCACATTTAGTTCATGATCTTTATGCAATTAGAATAGGTTTCTTTCCTTGTACTTTGTTTCTTGCAATAGGTTAAGGTTCTATTACATCATGAAAAAAAAGGAAGGACACATTGTATGTTGCACATATAGTGCCTATACCTCTTAAGTTTGTATGAACCCCGGGTTGATAATTAAAGTCGGTAGCCTTGGGAGTTGCAACATTCTTGTTGCAATACCGAGGCTCATTACTTTTTGGTGCTGTTGTCGGGGAGGTGTCAAAATATGCATTGTTTTCTTCCCTTGTTGATTCATTTCTTTTTAATTTTTGCAAAAGCAAAAAATAATTGCATTAGGCATATTTCCTTTAAAAAATAGAAAATCACATTACATTATTGTTTTCGTTCAATCATAAAAACAAAAAAAATCTCCAACACCAACCCACTCCCCCCATTTGATCACGTGGTGTAGTAAGAGCCACATCACCATTCACTTTTGAAGGTAGGAGAAGAATATGGCAAAGAATGTAGAAGAAATGGATGGAGATGATGACAATGATGAAGATCCTCTCGGATTTCCCATTTAAGATACTGATGGTAGTCTGCACATGAAGAACATTTCTCCATCTTTTCTTCCAAATTTCATGGTTTAAGGTCAGAGGATCCGGAAACCTTTCTCTTTGAATTTGAAATCCTTTGTAGATCTTATGGTTACGTATTAAAAACTCAAAAATTGAGATTTTTGCCGACAAAATTGAATGATAGAGATCTTAAATGGTTCATGAGTTTAGGGACTAATTCAATAAGATCATGGAATGATATGCAAAGGATATTTATAGAAAAATATAAATATCATGATCTTAAAGAATAAATCTTTAGAATGAATCAAAGAGAAGATGAGAGTCTAGAGGATCTAATAGAGAGGTTCATGTATAATGTTAAGAGGGAAAAACTACATCATTTAGGATCCAACACACTAAAAACCCTCTTACGTAGAGAAATTAGGGATGAATGGATTGATCTCTTTAATCTCATGAGTAGAGGTGATGTATATCAATTATCATTTCAGGAAATTTGTGAAACATGCAAACACATATCAAGAGGAAAAACAAGAGTAGGTAAATCAACATCAAGATGGGTAAGTCAAGCTAAACTTTGAAATTTGTTTGATGATTTTAAAACATAAATTATTAGAAATCTAACAAAACAAGTAGAAATGTTAAGAATGCAAGATGAAAGAAAAGGAAATGCTGAAATTTGTGTTGCAGAATCACATGATGTTAAACATTGTACATCATTACCAAGGTTGAAGGAAGTTTACCAAGAGGACAATGAAGAAATTCAATCACTAATGCAGCTATGTTGTGTACTTCCAAGAGGACCATGGCAACCTATTCAAACTAGTATGATGCAAGAGCCTAATTCACAATTTCAAGGTTATGAATATCCACCTCAAAGTAATTGGAACACACCCTTTCCTTAGCAACATTCGCCATCTCAACCCCAAACCAATCTTGGCAACAAGGTTGGAAAGGAACTTATGGGATCCATCCATAATATCCTCAGTATTTTCCTCAATATACAACTCCATTTTATCCCTACCATTCATCTCCACCACAACCACATCCATCTCAAATATCCACTCCCACTCAACTATCTGTACCACCATTTCCAAACCCACACATTGAACTAGCTCAGCGTACTTACAATGTTGAGGTACAACACTTCGAAACATCTCCTCTTGAGATCAATGATATTCACCATAGCCAAGGAAGAGTATTGAAAAAAAGAGATTATCTTGGTATCATTGAAGGACAACATCCAGAAGAAGAAGATTCGAAAGAGAAGATCAAATAATCATGGGTTGCACTTGATGAAGAGAAGACATCAAAATTAGAGATTGTGAAAGCTCCCTCATGGTTACCATCCAATCCTCCATGTATTCAAGAAAACAATCAACAAAAATAGGAAGATTTCAAGGTCATGGTAGAAGAAGACATAAAGAATGATCCAAATCAGCAAAAGGACTAGGGAAATCACAACTATACTGAAATATGGTTCTAGATAGTCACTAAGTTGCAACAATACTCCCTTCTTCAATTGCGCTTAATATCATAAAAGTAAAAGAATTTGATCACTCAAATCCAGGTACATGTTGAAACATACATTTAAAGCCTACAAATCATTTTGTCTGTCAACTTGATGTGCACATGGCTCCATTGGAAGTATTATTATAATTGAAAGTGATTTTTTTTTCAAGTAGAGTATGGTAAAAAAAATATAAATATTGAAAAATAAGAGAAAAAAAAATTCTCAGGTGAAAACATCTTTTGAGGCGCCTCATATTGTCTCATTAATTGAAAAAATATATGAAGCAGTCAATGGGTTGGGAAAAAATAAAAAAGAGGAAAAAAGAAAAGATCCTAGGTGAAAACCTCCTTTAAGGTGCCTAGGTAGACCTACTAGTTGAAAACCTCCTTGAGACAACTAGTAGGTCTAGAAGAAAAAAAAAGGAAAAAATAAAAAAAAATTGCTTCATGTATCTCTCTGATAAATGCATGTACTCTCCAACATCTACAAGCAACAAAAGCAAGTTGGTACCAAAAGAAAAATTGGTCAAGCCTAGTCAAAAGAAGTCAAATTTTGACATTCTCCTCCTTTGCTCAAATACTCCAACAAGGCCAAGGCCATGCCAATCCATCACCCTCATCTATTTTCACCATCCACCCATCATTCTCAAGCTTCTATCTTTCACTTTTCTTGCTGTCCTAAAAAACTACAGGATGCTCTGTTTTACTATAGGAAAAAAAAATACATAGAGCAGAAATTTGTTTTTGCCATAACTTGAAAAACATGCATCCATTTGCCAAACTATTTGAGAAGGAGATGCATATGGATTATGGTAACATGCTCAAGCAATTTCAACAAATTCCAATGTACAATTTTCAAGAAATCAGCCTCCATCACCTATAGTCATTTTTACATTTTCTCAATATTTGTGCATCCATTTAAAAATATGTTTCATGGGGAGATACATATGGATTATGGTAACATGCCCAAGCAATTTCAGAAAATTCCAATGCACGGTTTTGAAGAAATAGGCCTCCATCACCTTCAACTAGTTTTAGTTTATCTAAAGATTCGTGCATCCAATGACCAAATTTTGGTTATGGGGAGATGCATAATGATGATGGAAACATGCTTAGAAAGTTTTAGGTCAATCCATTCTACCATTAGGGAGATATGGACAAAACAAGTCGGCTACTTAAGGTTGTCCTTAAAACCTACAGGATTCCCTAAAAACCTATAGGATCCTTCAGGATACAAAACAACACCTACAGGATTTGTAGTGAGCAGTTTTAAAAGGGAGAAACAGAGGTTGACTTCATCAGAAAGTGATAAGGGGGTAGGAGCTAAACTTTCCCACATTTTTCCAAGTGAAAAGAACATAGAAAAGCCTTCTATTGTGTTGAAAAAGTTTGCAATCTAGGGGAATTATATACGCAAAATTTTCATCTAAAATTCCTCATTCATTAAATTTAATAAGGAGACATATATGACCCTCCACATCCATCAGAGAAACATGACAGGGATATTTAACAAGAGGGATGAGTATTCATCAACATCACCATCCAGTACCTGCACATCAAGGAACAACATCAAAGAAAAAAAGAGAAAAACACATGCAACAAATACAAGCAAGGATTTCACTCTCCAACAAAAGACATCTACAAGAAGGCCATCAGGTAGGTACATGTACGAAATATTCTTGACCTCTTCCGTTGAGCATATTATAGTTAGAAATTTGTTGTCAATGTGTGAGAGGTGAGGTTTTATAAGCTAAGGATGGGTCAACAGTCTCAACATCCTTCAACTAGTTAATTTCATCTAACTCCTTCACTCATGCAATGTTGAAAAGTCAAATTATGAAGGGTGACGATTTCAAGGAATGTGGACAGAAGTTAAAAGAAGAAATTTTTACAAAGGCCAAGTTACCACAACACTCCAAGCCCTCCATCCACTTCATATTCACTATCTGTTCATCATTCATCCGTCCCATTTCATTCTTGGAAAAAAACAGAGCATCCTCCCCATTTTCACAAACCTACACGACTCCCTTTGATCCCTAGCATTATCATCCAATCCCTCTTCATCATTTCTCATCACTCCCATACAGTTAGAAGATCCTGAAAGAGGAGGAATGACTACTACAGGAAGGCAAAATGTTGCTACAAGAAGGAAAAAGTGAACAAATTATGCTAAGCCCCAAAATGGTAGAGCTTAAGAGAGACCTAATCAAACAGAGAACTTCAAGGCCATTAAGCAGTCATCTAGGCCACAAGAGAGAAGAAGAAAGCAACAAAAGGAAATGAGGCATTCACCATCAAAACAAAACTCAAACTGCAGTGATGAAAAGATGTTTTCCAAGAGGTCTCCAATCTCTTTCTAGCTTTTGTCTAAGGCCTAAAAATGGGAAAAAGGCATGGAAGTCAAGTTGAGGGCCTGTCCTAGGCTCAGAATATCATTTATGTTAAAAAAGGCTTTCCTGTAGTTTTAACAGGGTTCCCTGTATTTTTGACAGGAATTACTACAGGATGTCCTAATTCTCATCTAAATACGTTTTGGAGGTGTTCGAGGTGTCCAAATGGCAGAATAAGGTAGCAGAAGGTTGATAAGGGTGTGGAAGATCTTGTCAAACTGAAAAATATTCAAGAACCCATCTTGAATAAGGGGAAGAAAGCAAGCTAATGGTCTCAAGAAACATTGATTTTTCCTTTCAAAAATATGTTTTTGGGCTTGTCCTTGCATAACTTACAACCAATATTCTTAATGCACAAGAGAGAGGCCACTAGGACCATGAATGAGGCACAATGAGGTCACTAAGTTGCTCAGAGGATGAGAAACACTTTCAACATGGGCCTCTAAATTAGACATAAATTAAGACCCATGCCTCTAAATTAAACATAAATTAAGGCCTATGACCATCCTTTAGCACATTAAACCTCTCTTTCTGCATTAGATAATGTATTTTTAACTTTAATATATTCATTAGGAAGGTTTATGAATAATTGGATATTTGTGCCTAATATTATTTATTTTTGTGGAATATTATGAGAATATTGGGTAGATTATGAAGATTTGGAGGAGGAGATACCTTAGGGACTTGCTCCCTACTATAGGAGGATCACTATTAAATAATAAATCAACAAGATATTATGGAATTATGACATAAATTGTGGAACTCCAATGATTGAGAAAATCTAGGAATGTGTTCCCTTCCATTTAATGCAGATTTTTAGTATTGGGGACTAGATCCACTAATCAAGGGATTTTTGGTGGGAAACCTTCCTCCTTTCATAGGGAATGATTCCTAATCATTTTGTATAAGTAACAAGTCAAATTTTCCTCTAGGGAGAGTTTTCCATTAGTGTTCTTGTTGAGAGAACTCGTATTTCTGCAACTCCATTGTATTTTCTTGCAGGGATGTAATTGAATTGATGAAAATAATGAAGATTGGTGTCATGTTCAGCTTCTAAATCTTGTTCTCCTCCATAGGTCTCTGAGTTTCCTTGGGCTTGGCCATCCCAAGACCCTCAGAGCCCTTTTGTATCATTGTTTCCTTCTTTTCACTTCTTATTCACACACATCTCTTGTTTTTATTTCCTTCTACTTCTGCATTTAATATTAATGATTTCTTGCTGTAGGATTGAGTTAAATAGTTAATGTAAGTTTTTTTATTGGATCGCAAGCATCATTGCATCCTTGGAAAAGATTTGGAAGGTCATAGTAATCATTGAGCTACTTGTATTAGCTTTTTTATTCCCAAATCTAGATATATGGAACTCCTTTGTGGCAAAGAACAATAAATTTATGTTATTCTTTTAGCATGCTAATGAGCTTCAATCGAGTTGGTTCCACTTGAATTAGATCACAAACACATTCTAATTCATAACAAAAGTTATTGCACTGCATTTTCACTTGATTAGGTTAGGAATTTTTTAGATTTACTAGCTCACTAGTTCTCGAATTTCTAGATTTTCGACTAGTAATGTTTTTCTATTTTTTAAGCATGGGTTAACAGAGGTATTTTTGAGTGATTCCCCTTGGAATGGGGACCTAAGGAATCCTAGTAGATAAAAAAAAAAATCATATCCAATCTAGATTTGATTTTCTTGGTAATTCGATGAATTATAAATTCGTATAGTAAATCTGTAACATCCTGTAGTAAATCAAAGGGTCCTGTAGCATCCTGTAGGAAAGCCTGTTTTGAGCCCAAATTGAGAAAAATCACCATTGAAGCTAGGATTAGGTCTCTACTTGACCTCCATGCCATCAAGACCATTTTAACTCTCTTGCTCCACACTTGTCTCCCTTGCCAAAGATCAAGGAAAGATTAGCATTTGCATTTATAAAGTAAAAAGATTTTAAAAAATGAGTTCTTTTATATTTACACATGCACACAAAAGTTAGTACTCTCTAGATCATATTTCATGCTCGGTTAGTTTAAATCATCACATATGATAAATAGGGTTAAGCTGGGTTTCTTTCACATTCAGTTCATGATTTTTATACAATTAGAATAGGTTTCTTTCCTTGTACTTTCTTTCTTGCAATAGGTTAAGGTTCCATTTCGAACATTTATTTTTTTGTTATTAATTTAGGATTTGACTTTAGTACATGCACTCCATTATATCATGATAGCAAATGAATGACACATTGTATGCTACACATATAGTTTCGATACCTCTTAAGTTTGTACGAACCTCGAGTTGATAATTAAAGTCAGTAGCTTTGGGAGTTGTAGCATTCTTGTTGCAATACTGAGGCTCATCATATCCCAATTTCTTCTCCATTGGTAGAAGAGTGGTCCCACCAACCACATAAGCCTAGTCGTTAGCAAAGGCCCATCCTTAGGAATGGGTAGGAAGGGACCCAATAAGGTTGACGTGAGGCGGGTGTGTGGCAAAGCCGCACTATTTCCGTAGTTCTATTGTTCAGGAACTAACCCACCTGTCGAGTCAACCTGACGAGTTCACCCTGGAAGATTAAAGTAATGAGTCAATTATAAATTTTGGGAGGAGACTAGTGGGATGTCGTACCCAATTAGTGGAGAAGGGGTCCCACCAGCCAAGTCAGTCCAGCACAATGAAGGGCTTCGACAGGTAAGTGGAGCAGGCTGATCCCAAATGGTCAAAAATCCCAATTGCTCCATAGGCCAACAGTGGACTGCCACGTGGCAACCCGATGAGGTGGTAGGGTAAAAATATTTGGGAGGCAATATCTCACAATCTGGGGATCAGATTGAGAAAAAAAAATTATAGCACCATATTCGTCTTGATGAGACAAATGCAACGATGATGCTTGCTCTGAGTTTAAAGAAGTTTTGGAAATTTAAAAAAATTTATACCCCATTTTCATAATAGCAATTTGAAGATTGGGTATGCATAATGACCATCTCCTACTCTGGAGTTGGGAAAGGGGTGATGTTACATTGTTTCTTAGAACATAGGGTGTGTTACATCCATAAGTAAGCTATAGAAAATCATCACTTTTTCGGGTATGCATCACCTTACCAAGCACCTCTACATCATGCTACAATTCTACTGCCAATCACAAAGAGTGTGATAAGAACATGATCCAAATTGACTTCAAGGTCAACAAAATAGACATAATGCCAACAACCTGATGTTTAATTTGGAATTAATTACTAACATTTAAAATAAATATTAATAACACAAAGTATTTATGTATGAGCCACAAATAAAATATTTCAAGTACGGTAAAATATTTCCACTAACTTAGGCATGTGGAGATATCTCCCTATATCTCCTTCTTTGTCTCTTTATCTCCCCCCATATTGCCTTCTTTGTCTCTCTATTTACATTTATGTTCGTTTGTACTTGTTTACCCCCATCTCTTTCTCTCTCTCTCTCTCTATGCCTTCCAATCTTCTCACTATCTCCCTCTCTCACTCCTTATCTCTCTCCCCTTCCATCTATGTGTCTTCCTCTCCCTCACTTACCCTTCTCTACATATCTCACCCATCTCCCTCGCTCTCTCTTCATTCATCCTCTCCCCTATCCTTAAGTTTATCTCCATGTCTTCCTTGTCACTCTCCCTATCTCTCCACCTCTATCACTTTATGTCTTTGTTCTTCCCTCGCATATATATCTAGAATTAATATATATCATGATATATTAATATATATCGTGTTATATTAATATATATTATAATATAAAAAAAAAAATTAATATTGTATTAATCTAAAGCTATTAAATTTAATAATATTAATATTATAATATATTAATATGAATATTAGATTTATTAATAATAATAATAATAATAATAGGGTTTATAATATTTTTTTGTATAATAATAATAATAATTTAGCCCATAGGCGTCACCTAAATAAAACCTATTATTTGAGTATTAGTAAGTATAAAAAGGTTTATGGAGTAAATATAAAAAGAGGTTTTATTATGTACCATACCTCTTGTTCATTTATATTGTTATTTATTTATCATATCTCTTTTGTTTACCATGATATTTAGCCCATAGGTTTGGTATATAATTAAATGTTGATTTCTAATTCTATTTGATATATTTTTATTTATTTATCATACCTCTTTATACCTTTTTATATTTATTTATTTACCATACCTCTTTTATAAATATGGTATTTGGCCCATGATATTAATAATTATTTGTCCAATGGTATTTGGCCCATAGGCATCAGTGATGGAAAATTTTAGGGGCTAACTTTCCATGATTTTTCAAAAAAACGATTAGCCAATTTCAAATTTTTATAAAAGACGATTCACCCAAATTTTAGAATATAAAAGTATTTTACCTTAAAAATCGCCAACATTATATAGAGACTATATATAAAATCATTATAAATTTGAACATTCTTACAAATATATCACTAAACATTTAATGGTTTGCATATTAGGGATTAGTGAGATTCACCAATGTTTTTAAACTTCAAGAAAATTTTCCATCCTTAAAATTTTCTTTGGGTCACATCACCTAAATAAAACATATTTTTTGAGTTTTCTTAAATATAAAGAGGTTTATGGAATAAATATAAAATGAGCTTTTATTTATTTACCTTACCTCTAGTTTATTTATATTTTTATTTTTTTGTCATACTTTGGAGTAAATATAAAAAAAAATTATTTATTTACCATACCTCTAGTTTATTTATATTTTTATTTATTTACCATACATTTTTTCTATTGTTCGTAAACCCATTTATATTTTAAATTTATATTGTGTTATACATACTAATAATTAGATTGATTTTTAAATAGGGCTGACATTAGATTAAAAATGTTAATTACATTTACATGTTTAAGTTTACATGTGAGATCTACCCCTATACTGGTTGTTTGCCTTTACATTTATGTTTACGTTTTTAAGTGAGATCTAGCCTCATAATGGGTTGTTGAGTGCTGGGTTGTTTTCATTTACATTTATGTTTACATTTACATACATTTTTATGTGAGATCTAGCCCCACACTAGGTTGTAGAGTACATGTTTAAGTTTTTATGTGAGATCTACCCTATTGGGTTGTAGAGCGCCTCTTTGCGCAATAAACAATATTAGTTAATCATATTTTCTAATTTTTGATGATGACATTCAACAATACAACATTTTATTAGTTGTTTTATTTTTGTGATGAATTATTTGTCTTTATTATCGTTTAGTTTAACTAAGCTATATTTAGGACTATGACTATGCATTAGTTTGTCCACACTTTAACATTGGGATTTCAATTTTTGTTATTTATTATTATTATTTAAATTTGCTTTTTGTATCGTGATTGGTTGAGGTTTTACTATGGATTGTTTTAGTTACTAATTTTTTATTTTAAAGTTTTATTTCTTTTCTATTTTTCTTATTTTTATTTTATTTTATTTTTTCTATTATTTCCATTTTCCCGACTTTTTTGTATTTTTTTCAATTTATGATAAGTTGACTTTTTTTGTATTTTTTTTCAATTCATAAATTGAAAAAAAATACAAAAAAAAGTCAACTTATCATAAATTGAAAAAAAATACAAAAAAAGTCAAGAAAATGGAAATAATAGAAAAAATAAAATAAAATAAAAATAAGAAAAATAGAAAAGAAAAAAAACTTTAAAATAAAAAATTAGTAACTAAAACAATCCATAGTAATATATATATATATATATATATATATATATATATATATATATATATATATATATATATACCCGGATGCGGGTGGGCACACATGTTAACCCCCGCGACCATGGTGAGGCCACATGGAGGCAGTACGAGCTGCCAGTTCTCGCGCGTGGATGGAGGTGGAAGTTTAAGGTTTTCAAGAGGCAGGACGGAGGCAGTCAGCAGGTTTCAGAGCCGACGGGACGCGGCTTCAATTCCGTTACAGGGATTACAGAGAATGGCATTTATGCAGGGGATGTGGGTGCATAAAACCAAGGGATCGCAGCAAAGCCGAGGGGATGCTGCAATCAAACGTTATCAGAGCCAGCGCAGGTTTGCATTAACTTCTGATATGTGGGCGCAGAGCTCAACAGGAGGAAGGGGAGGCGTCAAGGACAGCTCTCACGCAGATACTCTGCCCAATTGTGTATATATATGCACAGACTATGGCATTCAGGCTCAATTGTGGCATTCGAGCTTCAGAAGCACTGGTATTCTGCTTCGGTCCCATTGTGTTACTCTGGTTTGTCTCCATAGTGTTGAATTTGGCAATCTGGGCAACATGTCGAGGGAAAGGGGCATTCCACGCAGAGGGGGGCGTTCAGGAGTCCGCGTCAGTTCTGTTCGTGGCTGTGTGCAACCGGTTTCCCCCATTAGGGAAGAGCCCCCCTCGCCAGAGTCGGATGACTCGGAGCAGGAATGCCTGCTTCCTGAAGGCACTTATCAATCATTTCGATTTCGTTTTCCCAGTCGTTTGGTTCGACCGGAGGTCGTGGTGAACTTCTCAGTGTTTTTCACGGAAGAGGATCCCTGTGCCCCTTCCAGAGCTCGTGATAACGACATCTTCGTGGGGGACGTGTCTGGCACGGTCTTCCGAACGCGGCGCGAGGAGACGATTCCAGCTCCTGGGACCATCGCCCAGCCTGTGGAACCTCGGGAGGACTCAGGTAATGATCTTTCAATTCAAGAAATTATGCACTTGCCTGATTTGAACGCGGAGGTGGTTGACCCAGCAGCACAAGCCCCCATGGATCCTGAAGATGGGCTGGTTATCTGGATTGACTCTCCAAGCCAGGGCGAAGGTGAACAGGCGGACTCAACCAGCCAGCACGGTTAACCCTCTTCTTTGCAATTTTCATGTCTTTTGTCACACAGTTTTTATACACTGTCTCCCTCATTGGCATTTCCAGTTTTCAGACTCACCATAGCAATAGCCACGGGCTTCATGTCATAGCTGCCAGGTTTTTTTGTAATACTGTGGATAATGTAACAGGGCGCTATTTCAATAGTAGCCACAGTCTTTTTGCTGGTAGGAAGTCAGTCTTTTTGTTTACAAGGTATTATCAGGAAAGTCTGTTGTCTGGTTCTAAACAAAGGCGGATAGACAGTCGTCATGCCTTCTCAGTCTCTGGTCTGGCCTCGGCCTCCATGTAAATTCCAAAGCTTGTACATATTTTTCTTTTAATTTAGCAGTAGTATTTACAGAGAAAAAAAAAAAAAATATATATATATATATATATATATATATATATATATATATATAATTTATTTGTAAAGTAATTGGTTGATGTCTTATTATGGGTTGTTTATTAATTTCAATTTCTATTAATTACTAATTTTTGGTTTTTAGTTTTATTTCTTTTTATTTATATTTTATATTTTTTCCCCTTTTTTCTATTATTAACTCCTTACCCTAGAGAAAACTTTCCTTCTCTTCCCATTTTCACTTTAAAATTATTATTCTTATTTTTTTTCGAAAATCTTAATAAAATATTATTCTTGAATGTCTTTGGCCACGGTGTGATAAAAGTGATTTTGTTCATTTATAACTTTCTACAAAGTTTCCTTTCTCGATTTTCAGTGATAAAAGTGATTTTGTTCATTTATAGCTTTCTAGAAAGTTTCCTTTCTCTTGAGATTTTCACTATAAAATTATTTTTCTTGAATTTTTTTGCCAAAATCTTGGACAAAAGTGATTTTGCCATGGGATTCATTTATCACTTTTAGTGAAGTCAATTGTTACACGCAGGCTTTTATCACACCCAACTTCTTTGAGATTTAAGTCAAGGGGGAGGGCAGGGTCCATGAATGCCAAGGCTACGGAGATAGGGTAGGATTTTATCACACCCAACTTCTTTGAGATTTAAATGAAGGAGGGAGGGCAGGGTCCATGAATGCCAAGGCTAGGGAGATAGGGGAGCTTGCTCTGTAATTGAAGCTAATTTCCTTTACATTGTCAAGCACCGCATCACTCAACTTCTTTGAGATTTAAGTTAAAGGGGGAGGGCAGGGTCGATGAATGCCAAGGCTAGGGAGCTTGGGAAGATTTCTCTGTGATTAAAGATAATTTCCTTTCCATTGTCAAGCACCACATCACCTAACTTCTTTGAAATTAAGTCACGGGGGAGGGAGGTCCATGAATGCAAGGTTCGGGAGCTTGGAGAGCTTGCTCCGTAACTGAAGCTAATTTCCTTTCCATTGTCCAGGGCCGCATTTTATGTACGATTCTATTTGTAAGATATTAAAGAAGTTATGTCCGTAAAATATTAAAGAATAAGATATTATAGAAGTTATGTCCGTTCAACATTTTTTTCCAACATTTATGAGAGAGTAAGATATTGAAGAAGTTCTGTCTCTCAAGCATTTTTTAGCAATGTCATTTAGTTTAAAAATGAAGTAATTCTATGTAAAACAAATACTTGTCCGTAAATTGGAAAGGTCAAAGGTTTGACGCTATTTTTTGAGATTTAATTTTTTTTAGTAAGTATTACTTGGCTCGTATGGTTATTCCATTGTTGTGCACCAGGGAGCAAAAATGGCAACCAACTTTGATATTCTCCTTGTGTGGCCATTTTTGTTTTGATTCACATATAGATTATTTTAGGTTCACTAAGACTTTATGTTTGAATTTTTTTGGGATTATATGTATGAGAGAAACCAAGTACATTCTAAAAGAAATTCACTGTATTAGGAGTTCTTGTAGTAATACATTTCATTTAAAAGTGTATTGTAAATGAATCTTTCCTGTGTTGGTGCTTAAAATATAAATTATTCTAGGTTCACTGAGAATTCATATTTGATTTTTTTTTTTTGGATTATATGTATTGAGAGAAACCAGGGACATTCTAAAAGAAATTTAATGTATTAGAAGTTTTTGTAGTAAGAAATTTCATTTAAGAATAAGTGTTTTGTAAGTGCATCTTTCTTGTGTTGGTACTTAAAACTGATCTTGTTTTCTAGTTACAATTTTTAATCAATAATGTAGTTTTTTAAAAGTTAATTTAATTTTATTTATTTAGAAAATAATTAAGTGCAGCCAGACAATTGTTAAGAATACAAATCTATTTTTAAGTATTTAAGAAACTAGTGTATTAGGAGTTCTTGTGATAAGAAATTTCATTTCAGAGTAAAATCTAGTGTTTTGCAACTCAAATTTTCCTAAAATAGTGTTTAAATTTGTTGTGTTGGTCACATTTTCTAGTTATATTATTATACTTGTCACAAGCATGCTATTAATCATTTAGTGTTTTGTTTCACTAGCCATTGTTTAGGTTCTTAAAGTTCATATATCATGTCAATTTTTTCTATTATTTAGGTTCTAAAAGTTCATATATCATGTCAATTTTTTCAACTATTTAGGTTCTCAAAGTTCATATATCATGTCAATTTTTTCTATTATTTAGGTTCTTAAAATTCATATATCATGTCAATTTTTTCAATCTTTAGACTTTCAATTTTATAGACTTGTCCATTGAACAATTTTTTGAAAGCAATTTGAGAAAATGTTTTATTTGAAAAGATTGAACATGATTGTTTAATTCATATTTCAATTTCTTTTTTCCATATACAAAGAGTAAAATCTATCAAATGTTATAGATTTGAAGGAGTTTAATATTTCATATTAGCATTCAAAGTGTGAGCTTTAGTAAAAGACTCATTAAAGATTTTACCAAATTGCCCACCAATGAGAGAAAATCCAGTGACTAATTAGAGATTGTTCATCAATTTTTGAAAGTGTAAAGTTCTTATAGGAAAAGAAATTGTAGATAATTATTATCTATTTTATTTAAGAAGATTTTAAAATTATATTATTTTTCCATATTAATTTAGTTAAAAAAATTATTTGTTTTTATTTAATTTTTGGTCCAAAGAAATTGACAATTAAGTTTGATTGGTACTCAGTTTGAAACCTTATATCTACACATTATTATATATCATATCACAAATTAGAGAACAAAGCACATTTTAGCAAATTATACATTCATGTTGTGTAGTCAATTGAGGTTCATGGACATGTGGGGATTCTTGGAACATACTCAAGAATTTGTTTCATTTTCAATTTTAAAAATTCTGTGAGATCATTGTTTTTTACTTCAATTTAGCTATATTTAAACTAAGTGGCAGGTACTAGCTACTACGTAGCACTTGTTTACACAATATACAATATATAAATTCTATGAAAAGTATACAATATATATATATTTTAATTAAAAATAAGAAATAAACTTTAAAAATAATATGTGTGTGTGTGTGTTTAAATGGCATGGGTTAATTTAAGCCGAGTACTTAAGAACATACATATTTTAACATACTATAAGGAATATTTTTTCCCTTTTAATTGTTTTTGTTATATATATATATATATATATATATATATATATATATAGCTTGAGTGGTTCTAATGGTTAAGATCATGTGGTTTCTCTTAAGAGGTCACAGGTTCAAAACCGGAGAGGGTAGAGTAAGTATGCCTTCGTAGACTTAGCAGTCAAATCACTACGGGGAGGTGGGTCCATTATCCCATAAACAAGGGTGTCTCATAGATCCATTGTCCCATACACAAGGGGGTCTCATACACCAATTTGATGTCTTGGCCATGACCTTTAAATTAGATAATAATAATAATAATAATAATAATAATATATACTTTAAATTAAAATGGATATTAAAATATTTGATTTATAATTAATCTTGAAAATTTTAATTAACATATTTTCTAATGAATTGTATATACATATTAAACACTAAATTATACATATTTTTCACACTAACAATTTCCAAGTCAATACAATGGAAAAAACAGACTCTTACACTAAAAAAACAATGAATACATTTTTTCAAGCCAACTAAATGAAAAAAAAAAACAAATTCTTGCCCAAAAAAAAATAAATCCTACATCCATATAAAAAAACCAATAAATACCCTTTGAAAAAAACAAAATCTCCTCTTACAAATGAAAATGATAAATCCTACCAATACAATTAGATTACTACACCTACAAAGGAAAACAATGAATACACTTTTCAAAGAAGAAATTCCTACTCCTAAAAATGAGAACAATAAATCCTACAAAACTTGTGTTATATAATGCATACCTTCAATGTTAAATGAAAGGAACACATCTTTATAATTTTAGGGGTGCAGAAAGCCAAATGAAAAAAACAAATTCCTGCCCCTAAAAGTGAAGATCATGAAATCCTACGGGTTGATATGAAAAGAACAAATTTGTACCCCTACATATAAAAACAATGATTTCCTACGGATACAAGTGGCTTTATTTAATGCATAACTTGGATGTTATATAACGTGAGCAGGAACCCATCATTGTTTAAATCGTCCTTACCTGTCACGGTCCTTTTGTAGCACATGGTGGTGGGATGGATGACCATATGGCCAACTACCCTTCCTGTATGCTCATGTATGTATGAATATATCCATGAATCCTCCGCTAGAGTTACGGTCACGGTCACTGTCATGGTACTCTTAATGCATTGAATATCATATAGCATAGGAAATATGACTCCTCGTTGCTCATTGGTAGGACTATTCTACGATTGGCCACCTTCGAGACACTTCTTAGGCCGACTAATCGAAAAAATTAGTAGCGAACTCTTCAATGCTCGTTGCTTTTGTAGTTAATCTCCATGGATAATTCTTTTTAGGGTGCAAAAATTTCAGAAAACGAGCATCCCCAAAATGCTGGGCAAAATTCTTTTAAGGTACAAATTCATAAGCTCCATGGCAAACTTTAAGGGATAATAAGATTTAGTTCTAATAATTGACTTTGAAAGTTGAATTTATAACGATCAATGCTTTTCCGATGATAGCAATCGATATATATATATATTTATTTATACCCATTATTTTATTTTATTTTTGAATCGAACTATTAGGTGAATAATTTTTTTATTAAGTCAATAAAAAGTTAGTAGATGCATTAAGCATTCCTGAAAACTGTGAGTCTATAATGAAGCAAAAAAAGCACAATGATACTGAGTAACATAAGTGCTACTAAAATCCATAAGCAAAAAACCATAAGTCCATATATGGGCCTCCCCATTATTGGAGAAAATGACCCTTACATAAAAACTATATTTTTAAGAATAATTGTACCCAGTATATCCACATACAAATAAAAGTGCGAGTGATGTCATACAAATAAAAGTGTCGGCGCTGTCAAAATATAAAAAACCAATCTAGTTGATATGAAGCATCAAAAAACGTAAAGTAAAATGTAACTGTAAGAGCTCAATGCAAATATGCCTGGATCATCTCTTGTAAGGTTGCTGATCTGACACACAGATCCTCCCCTCCTCCAATTCTGTTATGCACCAATCGCCCAAAACCTGTTGTAGACCCTCCTTAGAAAGGAGGTCTGCCTCTACGTTTCGCTCCCTGTATATGTGGCAAATCGATATAGAATCAAAACCCATTTTAAGTTGTAATATTTCTTCTATGGGTGGATTCAAAATGTGATTTTGACATCTTTGAACTTCATTAAACTAGTTTATAACATTTGAAGAGTCACCGAAAATTTGAGCTGAAGCAATCTCAATTTCTTGAAGCTAGCACAATAAATATTTCAATGATTGGAGTCTTGTGAATTTGTTTGATCCTGAACAAAGGCCAACTAAAGATTTTAATAGTTTGTGTTCATTAATGCGTATTAGCAACCCCGCCCCACATCTGTTCTGAGCATCAGAGGCACCATCGAAATATGCCCAAGGGATATGTGGTCTAATTTGTTCTTCTCTAATGATCCAAGGACTTTGACTTCGAGAAGGAAAGGGTATTAAAGCAAAAATAGAGGCACACTCTGCCACAATAGGTGAAGGTGACGAAGGGGTGTCTTAGAAAATGCCTTTGTTTCTTGCCAACCAAATGCCCCATTTGATGATCAAAGGAATATTTCTCAAGTTTTCATCATGCATTGAGTTCCACCAATTTTGCCAATCTTCCAAAAGAATTCCAAATAAATGTAACCTCTAGTAAACTGAGCTTGGCGTCCCAAATTTTGATAATGAAAGGACAACTTAAGAACAAATGGAAAACTGGATTCTTCTAATTTTTTGCATAATATACACCAATTAGGCCTATGTTTGTTCCTTTATTGTAGGTTGTCCCATGTGGGCCCTTTGTTCTTAAGGAGGCACCAGAAGAACGGTCTTGACTTCGCTGGGCATTTCAATTTCCAAAGTGTTTTACACAACCAAGTATGCACCCGTTGAGCTCTCCTAACCATTTGATAACTATAGCCACATTTTGGAGAGTATTGCCATGTAGGTGCATGAACCCATCGAAGTGCATCTGGACGATCCATGTTTTGTATTATGATAACTATCTATATACATATATATTATTAGATTTATTTAATTTTGGATTTATTAGATGGATCAATGTTTTGGTAATTTTTTTTAGTTATTATTATTATTATTTTTGAAAATGTTTTCATTTTAAGTGAGTTAGCTTACCTTGACTTATGATAAATTTAAATTTAAGATGAATTTTGATTAAAATATTTCAATAGTTATTGCTCAACTTGAGAGATATATAATTCCTTGTGTTTTCCACGTGGACTTGAAGTATGGTGCATCTACACATATATATTGTCTTAGCTTAGATCCTTCTTAACTCCATCTCTATCATGCATCAAGACAAATTAAATCCCTAGAAAACAAACATTTCCTCATATTTTTGTAATATTAAAAACTTTTAACCTCAATTTTTTTTATCTGTGATATATCTTAAAGTAAGATACATTCCTATAAATATGTTTGTATTGTTACATTTCATAATAGAAATATACTTTCTTTTTTGTTGAAGCAAGAGACGGTCCTTCTATTGACTTAAGAACGAAAATAATTTACTTAGGTTACAACAAGCACTCAAAAGCGCAAACCCCCACTAGGAAGAGGGAGAATTAAACAATGTGCCCTAAAACCCGCTTCTTCTTTTTTTTAAAGAACCATATAGTTCACTCACAAGTAGCCTCCGATGATCTGTCCCCTTTTAATCAGACGGTCCACAAACAAAACACGTGGAGCAGTGGCCCGCAAAAAACCCCCTAAAGTGCTCGACCCATTATGGCCGTCGATCTTCCCCTTCTAATCCGACGGCTAGTATTCATATCGCACAGCTTAGAAGCAGGATGAATACCGCGTGATGAGGGTGGTATTCCTTCCTCGATCCCCGCCACGTGTTGCTCTCTGAGTGGCATCACTAGCTTTTCCTAAAAACCATCTTTGGGTTTGAGGGCACCCGATAAGGTGGTAAACCGTAAGAGGTTTTGACCTTTCAGTCCCACAAACCTGCATGATCATCTGTGGCCGTTGATATTCCCCATCCTGATCCAACGGCCCCAATCGAAATCGCACAACTCAAAAGCTCGAGGATTACTGCGTGATGAGGGTGGTATTCATTCTTCTTCCTCCGCCACGCGTCGATTGCTGAGTGGCATTGCGTGCCATCCGGGAAAATAGCTTCCTGGTCAAAGGGCGCCCAATGCAGGTGGTATATCCTGAGCAGTTTTCAACTCCGGTACTCAACTCTCCTGGTTCCCAATGCACTTCCCGAGGAAGACGTGCCCTGAAGGGTCACCTTTTGCATGGAAAACACCAGGACTTGTGTTGGCAGCCATTGTCGATCTTCTCGGTAGCCCATTTCCTCAGAGCTTTTCCTTTTGCGCAGATAGCTTCTTGCCCTATGACTTCCTCCATCCCGACTTCCAGTAGCACCCAGGCTATTGTAGACTTTGTTGAAATCCTGAGCAGTCCTAAAGTGAACCTCCGCTGAGAATTTGCCTAAAGTGAACTTATTCCTCATTTGCATAAAGTGAAATGTTGTCTCTTTGTCTGTTCTGATAGTGTTGTCTGTCTATGAGGGCCCGAGATGAGCATTCATCTCTCACTCTGTCATCTGTTACCTCCTCCCACCAGCAATACATGTCAGTAAGCTTGCTTCTAACCCCCTCATTGGCTAGCCAGTCCGCCACTTTGTTGGCTTCCCTGCGAACATGCACAAACCTGAGAGTTCTTAGAATTCTTAGGTGTGATTGGATTCTTTGGTAGACTTGTAGAAGCTGCCAGTGACCTAAAATTTTCTCTGGTGCTGCTCCTACACTTAGCCTCTTGACCGAATTAATGACTAACTCCGAGTCAACTTCTATGATGACATTATGTGTGTTGTGCTTACGCAGTATTTCCAAGCATAGCTCCATTGCCATGAGCTCAACCATGTTGTTGGTTGCCTTCCCTAGATAACTGTGGAAAATTACCTGTATGTTGCCCTCCTCATCTCTCATGACCCCTCTGTACCTTGCATCTCCAGGATTTCCTTTTGAGGCTCCATCTATGTTAAATTTTAAAAAACCTTGTGAAGGGGGTTTCCAGAAAGCCTTTCCTTCTATGTTATGCTTGGTGATCTGCACAGGACTCTGAGGGAGATGTACCTGAAGCTCCAATTTTTCCAGGATGCTAGCCTCTCTGTTTCCTCTGGGTTTCTCAGAGGAAACTCTCCCCAAGATGTGGACAGTCTCCTTGAGTTGCTTGAGGATTAGCTTAATGATGCTGCTCACCGGGCCCAATTTATCTTTGAAAATCCTGTTGTTGCACTCCTTCCATACATTCCAGATCAAAAACCCTGGGATCAAAGCCCAGGCTGAGTTTATTGTCTCATT